>JAJLVE010000009.1:0-464993 GCA_030570235.1 Meyerozyma smithsonii | reverse complement strand
GGGGATGTGGGGGGGGGGAGCACCGTGGGGGCAGACCGAGCTCTCCAGCCACAACCAACATGCAAGGGCCCACGCGAGACCACGCTGCTGTCGGCTCGTTTTCGCTCTTTCGTTCTACTCATATTGTCTATATTTCTATTACTGCCATGCCTATTCTGCCTTGATCCGGCCGCTGTCCCACCGCTCGTTGAAATGTTCTCCGAACAAGCTGCGCACCTCGCGGTAGAGCGACTCTTCGTCTTCGTTGTCGACGGCCTTTTCCACCTCGCTGTAGTTCTCGAGCGCGAGCTCGAGCTCGTGCACGTTGGACACTCCCAACACAATCGAGCTGCGGTTGTTGAGCGTGCCGTTTTTGTACAACGTCTTGCGCATGGCGAACCGGGTCGCCAAGTCCGCCACCTCGATATCCCGGGTCTGCAAGTGGCTGGCCACCTTTGTTGCTGCCTGCTTCAACGCCGCCAGCGCCGGGTGGAAGTCGTGGGTCGACTGCGACCGAAGCAAAGACATGCTCAAGATGGAGCCATTCATGAGTCTCTTGATGCCGCCTTGGGAAAAAAACCGGTCATACACGTCAAAGAGCCGGGTGTTCTGGAGACAGCCGTTCGAGTACAGGAGGACCGCGTCCAACGGGCCGATGCCCGGGTCGTTTTTGCTGGCCACCGTCACCTCCAAAAGAAGCTCGATTGGGTAGCCGGAAACACCAATTGCCCTCACAAGACCCTCGTTTTTGAGCTGGCGCAACTCCCGCAACGCCCCTAGCACCTCCTCCACCGGTACGAACTCGATATCGTGCATGTAGACCAAATCAAGGTACGAAGTTTGGAAGCGTTTGAGCGACTGCAACACAGAACTGCGAACACGGGTTCTGGAGTAGTCAAAGTCGTCGGATCCGTACCGGCCGGCCTTGGTACATATGTGGTACGACTCACGAGGCCATTTCAGCTTCAAGGCAGCCAAAGCCACGCCAAAATACTCCTCCAGAGGACCATAATACGGGGAGCTGTCGATGGCGTTGAAGCCGTTTTCAAAGGCCAAGTCGAGTATGGCTGTGGTGGGGAGACTCAGGGGATCCAGGTTGTATATGTGGTTGAACACCGAACCCCCGATTATCAACGGTGGCAACTCCTCGATTCCCATGGATGTTAGAAGAAGAAACGTGTGGCTGCGACTGGCTGCTATTATACACTACTTTAACGGTTTACTACTGATATGCTCTATATAACGAACTAGGTCAGTCCGGTCAAATACACACCGGACACAGTATATAAAGGTCCCGCGCGCCATATAAAAAATTACCGGACATTTTGGGGGATGCAACTGTTATACCCTGTTTAGTATACTACTGTCTAGGTAGTATTATACTGTTATTCTACCGTTGTAGTATTATTCGACTGCTATACTAGTATGATACTATCTCCTCTCCACTATTATCCTATTATCCTATTATCCTGTTATACTATTATACTATCTACTCTTCACTCTCCTCTCCACTCCTCTCCACTCCTCTCCACTCCTCTCCACTCTCTCCCTAAAAGTACTCTCCTTCGGTCACGTAGTTACCAGGCACGAGCCCCACTGCGCCGTCCGCCTCGGTGCCGGTGCCCGTGAGCTCACACACAAACCAGTTGTCTTCCTGCTTGTGCATCACGTACATCAACCAGCCTTTCTTGAACGTGAGCTCGCCGTGCTGCTGCGACTTGTAGCTGTACCGGGCCCGCGCCTTGGCCACGAACGGCTGCTTGCTGCCGCTGGTCTCAGGTGCAACTATCGAGTGGAGGTTCCGCATTTTTCTCGACGGTGTTCTCAGCAAAGACCGTCTTGTAGGCAGCGCTCCAGGCGTTGCTGTGAGGGTATCGTCGCTGGCCCGGTGCACAATGCATGTGGCAAGCAGGTCGCTGGTGGTGTCGACCATCAGCTTGGGCCGTGGTTTTATGGGCGACCCGTCGAGGTCGGCCCGCGTTCTTCTGTGGCCCGGCGTACGGAAGGCGATGCTATCTCGGCGCACCGCCTGCTCGGGCTCTTCTCTGGTCATGAACGGTGTGGTGGGGGCGGTGGCAGGCTTGGCAGGGCTGGAGGCGGCGCTGCGGAGCGACCGTCGGAACCGCGACACGTCGCCGTCTCCCCCGGCATTCAAGTCCTCCAATGCCTTGGCGATAAAGTCGATGGAAAAGTCCTTGGTGAGCGGCACCGGCTTGGCGGCAGGCTGGTTGCGGGAGGGCGCAGCCGGCAAGTCCTGCGACTGGCGGTTGATCTGGTCCTGGTACTGGTTCAATTGCTTCTCCTTGCGACGGGGAGACGCCCAGTGGCGCTCGTTGCTGGACGCGGAGCTGACCGACGTCAAGTTGGAGTAGTTGGACGAGCCATTCAGGCCGGCAAACTTCTTGTCGTGGTGCGAGAACACGTCCTCGTGGCCCAGGGCATACGCGCTGGTGACCGAGCCGCCGTTGCGGTCATGCTGGGGCTTGAGCTGGGCCGGCGAGCCCAGCGGCAGCAGTTCGGGCAGCAACTGGAGCGGCTGGATTTTCTGCACGGGAGACGCTTCTCTCGGCGGCAGGGTCCTCGTCGGCAGTATTCGCGCCGGCAGCTGCGGGAGCTCCTTGTTCGCTTTCGTGGGCAGTCGGTGTTCCTTTTTCAGCACCGATCTCATCACGTCCTTGCAGTCGGGGGTGTCGAAGTCGGCCAACCGGAACGTGCGCTCGGCCTCGTTGTAGCCGTTCATGTAGTCGACGTAGTCTGGCGCACTGTAGATCTTGTCGCCGGTGCCGTAGTTGCGGGCAAACTCGTCGAGGTCGGTTGGCGGCGCGATCAGCGCAAACGCCAGCCGGGCCACGTCCACCGCCTGGTCGTGGTCGACACAGAGCGTGGCAATGTGGTTGCAGAAGCCAAAGCAGTTGACCTTGCACGTCTGGATGCGCTCGATCTCGAGCTGGTAGAAGTCCTGGAGCGCAAGGCTCCAGTCGCGGACGTAGATTTCGTCGAGTTCCCGGTACTTGGCCAACGCCAGCTCGTACGCCTTGTTGGAGGCGTTGCTGCCGGACAACTTGCGCAACTTGGCTTCGTTTTTCTCCAACTCCTTGCCCCAGGTGGTCTGGATCAAGAGCCGGAGCAGCTTGATCTGGGCACATTCCTCCTGGTACTTGGTGCGGGTCTGGTCCACCTGCTTGAGGGCGTCGCCACGCTTCGACGCGAGCTTGGCCATGTGGTTTTCGATCTTCAACACCTTCTTGGTGTACATGGCGGTAAAGTTGCTGAGGCGGTCGTAGTTTTGCTGCGACACAGAACGGGCAAACTTGTCGCTACACTGGGACATTCGCTGGTTTTCGTGGGCCAAGCTGTCTAGCGCCTTCTTGAGGCTGCCGGTCTCATGCGAACCCAACGGGATTTTCGAATTGAGCCGTTCTAGCCGTTTGACGTAATCCTTCTCCACCTGGATTCTGTCGTGGTAGTAATCGAGAAGCTCCTGGAGGGTTCGGAGGCCATCGTGGATACGTGTGCGCACCACCAGGAAGCCGGTACTGGTGTCCCCCCAAAAGCAGTTGACAAACGGACGGTCCAACATGAAAAGAAGACGAGCAAACGCAGTTGATGTTTCTTGTTTACCGGAGCCAAAATAGGCAACGGTTGCAGCTGGTGCACGGGTGCGGCTTTCCCTCCCCGTGCGGCTAAATGCACATACACCCAAACACCAAACCCTGCGGCTACATGCAGGAGCGGTGCTCGTCTTCGTGCTCCTCGCCGGGCCGACTTTTTCGCAGCGAAACCGGTCCGCGATCCGGTATATGCCCCAGCTTCCTGGTACTCATTGCGGCGGGAAACGTCATAGCGGCACCAGTACATGTAGCTTTTTGCATCGGGTCCAAAACAAGTTTTTTTCCATATTTTCTGCATAAGCCTTCAGGACCCATGACCGCGTCCCTCAAGGAGTCCACACCCTATCGGTGGGCGAAAAAAGTCTTGGATTTTGCAATCCAGCAATGGTTTTTTGTGATCCTTGCCGTGTTTATTGCGTTGGCACATTCATATCCCGAGTTTGCCAAGCAGGGAGGAACGATCAAGGCCCAGTACAGCATCGGGTACGGTGCAGTGGCCGTTATCTTCCTTATTTCTGGACTTTCCATGGGTACAAAGGACCTTATGGTTTGCATGGGCCACTGGAGAGCCCACTTTACGGTGTTGGCAATGTCGTTTTTGGTCACCCTGGCCATCATATACGGCTTTGCCTGTGCCATCCGACTGTCCCACGACGGCGCCATCGACGACTGGCTCTTGGTGGGAATGATAGTCACCCATGCTTGTCCCACCACCGTGCTGTCCAACGTGGTGATGACGAAACAGGCCCACGGAAACGACATCTTGACGCTTTGCGAGGTGTTTATCGGCAACTTGCTTGGCGCCTTCATCACGCCTGCGTTGGTGCAAATGTACTTGCGTGGAACCTGGGCCTTCGGCAACCCGACGAACCAGGGCTCCGGCTCGTCAGAGAACATCCAGCAACTTTACCGGGAGGTGATGAAGCAATTGGGCTTGTCGGTGTTTGTGCCGCTCTTCGTCGGGCAGGTGGTCCAGAACGTGTTCCCCAAACAGACCAAGTGGAGCTTGCTGACGTTCCGTCTCAGCAAGGTCGGCTCGTTCATGTTGCTTTTGATCATGTTCCAGTCGTTTTCCACCGCGTTTGCCCAGCACGCGTTTGAGTCGGTCTCCCACGCATCCATCATCTTCATCGTGTTTTTCAATGTCGGCATCTACCTCTTTTTCACCGTGCTCAGCTTCCTCTGGTCCCGGCCCTACTTCATCAAGGTGATTTTCGCCGAGGATCCCACCCCACAGCATTCCCGTGCATATCGCTTCGGCCACAAACTACTCACTCCGTTCTACTACAACCGCCGTGACACCGTCAGCGTCATGCTCTGCGGACCAGCGAAAACCGCGGCTCTTGGTGTGTCGTTGGTGTCGTCCCAGTACGGCTCACACTCCCAGTACTTGGGTAAGTTGCTCGTTCCCTTGGTCCTCTACCAGGCAGAGCAGGTGATGACGGCGCAGATCCTCGTCAAGTTTATGAAAAAATGGATCTACGCCGAAAAGCACCCCGAAGACCCAGAACTGGAACAACCGCACGAACCAGAGACAGCACCAGAAGAGGAGCCACCCACTCCGGCGGACCATTCCACGTCCAAGAAGTTCCACAACTCGCTGACGGACGAGTCAAACCTGCGACTGCTGCAGGAGTAGGAGTGCTACATTATAGACATGCAATATATTTATTGGCCCTGGTTAGCCTGCTCGTCAAGAAAGGCGTCTTCAACCCCCAATAAGGTGGCCACTTCGTGTCCAGACCATGCAAGTAGTGGCACCTTCAAATACTCGTCGCATATCAGCTGGAAGCGGCCGTAGAAGCGGGCGTATTTGAGTGCCGACTCGGTGATGATTTCATTCACCACCAAGGGCGAGTTGGTTTTGAAGAGCGACTGCTGCACGTCGAGCAACGCTGTAGGAAGGAAGAGCTGTATTTTGTGGTTGGCTTCCCTGACGTTGTCCTCGGTGAAAAGCTTGTTTTCAGTGATGGGTTCGTAGATAGACACATCGAAGAAGTCGTCATCGACGGGACAGATCATATTGGAAATATTGTAGAAGTTGGTCAAACTGCTCTCTTGCAACAAGTCCGCCATCTGGGTCGCTACTAGTTTATCGCTCACCTCCTTGATCTTTTCGTTGACGAGAATCACCTTGTCTGTCAACGCGGAAATGGGCATGATTTTGGAAAGGATCAAGTCCAAGCAGTTGAGCTGAAGCATGTACTTGTCACGTTTCTCAAAGTTCTTCACTTGGCTGTTCTCCATATGCTGTTCGTAAATCTGTATTGGCTGGTCCACCACCATGTCGATGAAGTTGCTGTTCTTCTCTTGCAGCTGCTTGAAGAGCGATTCGGCCTGGGTTTGGTCGAGCATGGGGAGGATGTCAGCGTAGAAATCGATGATCCACTCGGGTGGCTGCAAATCGATATTCAACTGCAACTGGGCCAGGTTCGAGTTTCGAATGGTGGTGAGCTTGTTCTCGATGGTGGTGACGATCCTGGCCTCGGCCGATTGCACGAGGGACTCGATTGTGTCCACGAGGCCCATGTAGTCCTGTTTGATTTGCTTGGAGAACATGATGTAGTACAAGTCGACCAAGTTGTGGATGGAGAAGAGGACCGGTATCCTCACCTCGCGGCTGATGATTTGCTCGAGCTTGGCCCTCACTGGCTTGGCCAACGACTGCAACACCTTGGCCACGGAATCGTTCATGATCTCGGCAAAGTCGTTTCTGGCGTCGGCGTCGACGAGATCGCTGTCAAAGGAAAACACGCTCAGAATGGTCTCGCTTTCGCTGACCACCACCGAGTGGATGTATGCCAAGAGGTCGCCGATCACCCGCACCGGGTCCTGGTATTCGGACGGGTCGGCCAGCAGCGAGGAGCCGGCCACACGGCTGTTTGCCTGGTCGAGAAACTCGTCGACGAGCGTCTTTGACCGGGAGCTGACAAAGGTGGCCAACACCGAGTTGAAGTAGTGGGGTTTCTGGCGGAGGCAGAGCAAGCTCTGGTGCAACGTGCGCAAGCGGTCGCGGTTGTTGAGGGCGTACAAGTTGCCGAGGGTTCTGTTGGCGTGGGCCACCACCTTCTCGGACGCGCGGGTCACGAGCCTGCTGACCCGGGCCATGGTGTTGACGCCCAATTGCGTGTTGTCGATGGAGAGCAAGATGGAGCAGTTCTGGTCCACCTGTTCGGCCTTGGCCAACACACGGAAGAAGTCGTCGCCGACGTCGCCGTTCTCGAGGGTGTATTCCTCGTACTCGTTGAGGGTGAACTTGGTCTTGAACGCCGCGAGCAACTGCTTTTTCACCACCACCGCCGTCTTCTTGTTGTACAAGGCCAGCATCTGCACATTGAAGGTTTTGCTGGACTCAAAGTCGGTGTTGACGCTGTCCACGACGCCCAAGCTGGCGCGCCTGAGCTCGTCGATGCTGGACTCGAGACTGCGGAGGTTTTTGATCACCGGCTGGTACTCCTTGAGGGTCTGGGTCTGGTTCTTGATCAAGGTGCGTTCGATTTCGCCGCGGAGCTTCCGTCTCAGCATGGAACCCAAGGCGCCGGGCTCCAAGATGCTGTCCCAGGCCCGGAGGGTGTCTTCCAACGAGCCAAAGATGTCTCTTATTTGCGAGTCGGAAAGCGGGTTGTTGAGCACGCGAGCAAGGCGCGACGACAAGGCGCTGATTTTCACGTCTCCCGTGGACTCTGCGGGCTGGGACTGCGGGGGCGTGTCCTGGGTGAGCAACAGAAGCGATAGGCTGGCGTACTTTTCTGCCATCTGGGGGAGGGGGTTGGATTTTTCTGCATTTTCGTTTGTGTCTCGTTTGAGAAGGTTGCGGGTTAGCGAGTTGAGGCTGTAGAGTTTGCGGCTCAAGGGCTCGATGTTGGACGCGATCGGGAGCGAGAGCGCGGGCTGGGGCTGCGGGAGGTCGTCCACCAGATTGAGGGTGTCAAAGTCGACAAAGTCCATGGCCGCCGAGAGGGAGCAGGTTCACCAAGGAAGAAATGCGCGCCAGCAGCACGCACTACAGGCACGAAAACTGGGAGACAGCCACTATACACACTACAGACCGGAAATTCATGCGTTGTCATTAAAGGGCTGGACACGGGCCAGATACAGGCCAGATACAGGCCAGATACCGGCGGTCACGACAACAAGTCGTTAATCTTGACGCTGGCCCGGCGCGGCTCCAACTTGGGCGGCAGCGCGAGCGCGAGCGGCGGCCTGCTGCTGAGGTCGGCTGCAAGCAAAATGGACGAGATGCCATTGTCGGGCGCGGCGGTCGCGGGAGCTGCCGGAGCCGGCGCCATCACATAGTCGCTGAGGGTGTTGCGCGGCGGCCCCTCGTGGGAGATCGGCAGGGTATGGGCCGACTGGCTCAACGACTGGAGGCATTTGGAGGCATTGACAATGTCCACCACCTCGTTGTACGAGAGGTCGGCGGCGGGGTGGGGCCGGAAACGCGCCAGCCGTTCGCCGTGGGGAGATGTGGGGGCCACAATGGCGTGGGGAGGGGTTGTGGGCACGGCAGACGCCAGCGGACCCAGCGGACCCAGCAGCCGCCGCGGCAGCTCGGCCGGCAACTCGTCCAACTTGAGTTCGCCGTAGCCAGCGTCGGTGGGGAGAAAGCACTCGCGCGGAAAGCTGCCGCCAAACACGGGGATGAGCTCGTAGCGTATGTGGTAGCAGAAGCGGCGGGCGAGCACGCGGCAGAGCGAGTACGGGAGCCAGGTACCCTGGATCTTGAGAAAGCCGCCGCGGATGCGTTTGATCTTGGCCTGGTGCTGGCGCGGCGTGGACTCCAAGAGCTTGACAATGTCGGCCTTGGAGTTGGACTTGGGCAAGTCGTTCTCGGCGTGGTGGATGGCCGCCTTCCAGATGCCGGTCAAGTGCACGTAGCCGGACTCGTAGTCCCAGATCACGCTGTGGCCATTGAGCGGGTACTCAAACACCGTCAAAAAGTGGCGGGCGGGGTCGAGGGCGGCGGTCGAGTACTTCTTGACCTCGATGCTGGGGTAGATGACAGAGGTGAGGGTGTCGGCGACGGCGGGCGCAAGCGGCGAGTCGGGCTGGTGGACACGGTACCGGATGGGGTCTGCGTCTGGGGCGGGGCCGTGGGCAGAAAATGGAGTGTGGATTTGGTGGATTTGGTGGATTTGGTTGTGGTTTGGATTCTGGTGATTCTGGTTCGGATTCTGATTTGGATTCTGATTTGGATCCTGGTTCGGATTCTGATTCTGATTTGGATTCTGGTGATTCTGGTTCCAACTGGGAAGTGTTCCAGGAAGCGAGCCTGGCCGCATATCCCGTCGTGGGCCCATGTGTCCTTGCACCTGAGCTCCGCCAGCTCCGGCTCCGCCAGATCCGGCTCCAGCACCGGCTCCAGCACCACCGCCACCGACTCCACCGCCAGCTCCAACGCCACCAGAAGCCCGCCCGTCCAGAATCAGGCCACGAGGAGCAGCCACATTGTACACATAGTTGACCGGCTGCGACGGGAGCGGCAACAGATAGTAGGCACCTCCCGGAGGAGGCAGGTACCAGTAGTATTGATTAGCCATGGAGCAACAACAGGGGGCGGTCGGAATATATACGTCTCACCAAAAGCAATAATGCACAATGTAGAACGCAAACGCCCACACTTGCCACCGGGTCCGATTGTTGTCGTTTGCAAGAAACACTAAGTGCTGCGTCCAGGTCTTTATATTGCTCCGGGTCGGCACCCATGCCCAATTCCACAAATGCGAAGGGGCTGGAGTGGCAGTGGCCTGGTGTACGTAAATGCTAATCTAAGCACGATCGGAGCCAAGCCGGGCCAGAACCTGGGGACGCGCATCCTCCGCCGGAACAATAGTGCATAAGCCCGCGCTCGCACCGGCGGTGTGGCCGCCGCGGGTGTTGCGGTGGGCGCGCGATAACAGCGGCCGGGGGCAAACGCAGCGACGTCACTGCGCGCGTCATGGGGCGCATGTTGGAGGGGGGCCTCCGCCCCCACTGGCAAGAATTGGCACGGCGGTGCGGCGCAGTCCATTTGACAGGTGCGGCTGGCGGCTGCATGAGCGGCTATATAATTGAGCGACAATACTGCGTAAATAGCATTGTTGCTGGCAGCAAGGCACAACCTGCTATGCCGGCCGCTTCTGCACCGTGCTTCTGCACATATGACAGATCTGCTCCGATCGGCGCAGACGGCCGCGATGTCTCGCTGCATACAGTGAGAGGATAAGTGCATACAGTGAGAGGATACAGTGCATACAGTGCATACGACAGCATACACTGCATACAGTGCATACAGTGCATACGACAGCATACACTGCATACAGTGCATACAAGAGCATACGACACTGCATACACATGCATACAAGTGCATCCCCCCGTCTTTCCTTCGATTCGTTCTTTTCCTCTCTATTCTCCCCTTCCTTTATTCTCTACTTACTGCCCGCAACCGACTCGGCTACCGCATCGAGAAACTCGGTCGTAGTCACATACGCAGACCGCTCGTGGTTGCCGCATGCAATCGCCAAGTCCTTGGTCATGATGCCCTGTTTGTCCACCGTGTCAATCGTCGCCTGCTCCACCCGCTCAGCAAACTGCACCACATCAGGCGTGTTGTCGAGACGACCACGCTGGGCAAGACCCCGCGTCCAGGCAAAGATAGATGCAATTGAGTTGGTGGACGTCTCCTTGCCTTGCTGGTGCTGTCTGTAGTGTCTGGTGACAGTGCCGTGCGCAGCCTCGCTCTCAAACGCCTTGCCGTCCGGCGTCATCAACACCGACGTCATCAACCCGAGCGAACCAAAGCCCTGCGCCACAATGTCCGACTGCACGTCTCCGTCGTAGTTCTTCAACGCCATGACAAACCCACCCAGCGACTTCATCATCTGCGCCACCATGTCGTCGATGAGCCGGTGCTCGTACCACAAGCCCTGCTTCTCAAACTCCAGGGCGTACTCCTCGTACACCTCGGCGAAAATGTCCTTGAACCGGCCGTCGTACTTCTTCAAGATGGTGTTCTTGGTCAGCATGTAGAGCGGCAACTTCTTGGAAAGCGCCATCTTGAACGACGAGTGGGCAAACCCGCGGATCGACTCGTCGGTGTTGTACATGGCCAACCCCACCCCCGGTCCCTGGTAGTCGTACACCACCCGGGTCTCGGCCTCGCCTCCATCGCTGGGAGTGAACTTCAACTCCAATCTTCCGGGCCCAGACACAACCAAGTCGCTGGCCTTGTACTGGTCTCCATGCGCGTGTCTGCCAATGACAATTGGCTGCTTCCAGCCGGGCACCAACCGGGGCACTCTGGGAATGACAATGGACTCTCTGAACACAGTGCCGCCCAAAATGTTCCGGATGGTTCCGTTGGGCGAGAGCCACATCTTCTTGAGCCCAAACTCCTTCACACGCGCCTCGTCGGGCGTGATGGTAGCACACTTGACGCCCACGCCGTACTCCTGGATCGCATGGGCAGCGTCAATGGTGATCTGGTCGTTGGTTTTGTCTCTGGCCTGGATGCCGAGGTCGTAGTACTTCAAGTCCACGTCGAGGTATGGGTGGATGAGCTTGTCCTTGATTCTCTCCCAGATAATTCTCGTCATTTCGTCTCCGTCCAACTCAACAATGGGGGTCTTCACCTTGATTTTTGCATCGGTGGCAAGGTGACGCACACTGGCGCCTGCCACAGCACTCTGCTTCACGACGGCACTGCCAACAACCGCCTTTCTGTAGCCAATTGTTCTCAACATGGTGTCTCTGGTGGTGGAAAATGTTCAACCTGCGGACGGACGGACGCCTCCGGTACCGGCGCCTGCGGAGTAATTGGTGCACCGGATGTTGCTGCAAAACAGAGTCAAACGCCGAACTCGCAACAGGGAAGCCGTCAAAGGTGGCAATGGGGGAGATGACGGTCAGGGGTTGGAAGAAGCAGGGCAGTTGGGAAGGTCTGGGTTTCTCAGGAGTGGCATTCTGTTTTGCCTGGTTGTCAACGGCGATTAACAAAAGCAGATCTCGGTAAGCAGTCGTGTATAGCAGGAACAAGTCACAGCCTATGATCCACAGCTCTAACCCGCAAGACTGTCCAACGCCAGTTGGCCAACAAAACTGGAGAAAGACGGGAGAAACACTGGAGAAACACGGGAGAAACACTGGGAACAAAACTGGCTGCCATATCCTGCCGATAAGCCAAAGTGCAACCACAGGTGCCTGCAATCTGCACCCCTGCTATCTGCACCCCTGCTACCTGCACCCCTGCTATCTGCAGCCGTGCAAACCTGCACATACCACACACGCACACCAGAATTCAATTTTGCCACGCCTTCATGTTCAACCCGGACCAGTTTCGGGACCATCTCTCGGCACTCACCATCAACTCCCGGGTGATCATCGACGAGCTCACTGTCGCGGCAGAGAAAAGCCCCGATAATGCCGACGAAATAGCCCTTCTTGTCATGGACAGGGTCCGGCGATGTCTTCCCAAACACAAGATCTTTGCCTTTTACCTTCTAGACTCCATCTGCAAGAACGTCGGCAATCCGTACAACGTCATCTTCAGCTCTAACCTCTACTCGCTATTCACAGACACGTATCTTGTAGTCACAGACACCCCCACCCGCCAGGACCTCATCAACTTGTTCAAGACATGGCCACGAGCGAAAACGTCAGCGGGCCTCGAATTGTTTCCTGCAACCGTGTTGAAGAAAATCGAGCTGTTTATCATCAATGCCACCTCCATCGGCAGCAGCCAGCATTCCACAAAAATCCACCCAGATATGCTCCTTCGTGAGGGAAACTACTTGCTCCAGTATGTCATCACCATGGACAAGGACCTTGATTTGTTGGAGAAGCGGTCCAGCCAGGACGCCAGCTTTGTGGCCGAGTGCCACCGCATACGACACAAGATCATTGCCGAGATCAACACCATTTCTGAAGCCGTGATGGCTTCTTCCAAGGCCCAGTTTGACGCCCATCTGGCCAGGTACCACGAGAGCCTCCAGTCGCTCAGAAAACAGCTAGACGACCAGTCGTTCAAGCAGCAGCAGCGCATGCGGCACACCCCGCCCGAGGAATCAGGGCCAAAGGAATTGAAGCCGCCCGATTTTTCCATGTTCATTTCCATGGTGGCCGGACCGGACGCCGACGCGGAGTTCCGAGGCATGCTCGAGGGCTGGGGAAGAGTGATCGTGCGCAGACGGGCCAAGGAAGGTGCAGTAAAACAAGAAAAGGAGGCTGAAACCGAAGTTTCTGTGCTGCTAGAAACAAAGGAAGAGCTGGCTCACGAGCTGGCTCGCGAGCTGGTGGACAAACCGGCGGACGAGCTGGCGGACGAGCTGGCGCCAGAAGGCATTATCAGTTCGAATCTCGGCCTCACGTTCAGCTCGGCTGGTTTCATGAACTCGTTGCTTCCAGAAACAACATATAAGCTGGTGGAGAGCGAACAAGACGGACAAGCTCTCCAGGGAACCAAGGCAGACATCACGCCAGTCAAGAGTGGGCTCAAAAGACCGGCAGCAGAAGGGTCACTACCTCCAGAACCCAAAAGAGTACGTTTCTCAGACGAGGTTCAGCACATTGAGCCAGAAGAGTAAGGTCAGAAAAGGAAAGCATTCACGATAGCAGTGGCACATAATAGAGACGCTGCCACAGTGCCACGCAGGACAGCACATAGAACATTTGACTATACAATTGCATCACATCCATGGACATATATTGCAGAATACAGTAAGCAACTAGCGAGAAACCAATCACAACGATGGCAATCTCTGGACAAGCCAAACAACCGAAAGACACAGAAACCACCAGAAATCACCACCGAGCAACACCCAGGCTCTCGCCATCCCTGAAATACTCCCTGTCTTTCTCCTTCTTCTCCTCTTCTCATTCTCGTCTCAATTCCACTCTCCACACTATCCTACAAGCAGCCATGTTTTCATATATTGACTTACATATCAAATGATCCAGCCTTCTTCAACGCACGGTAGGTGGTGATGAAGGGGAATGCAAAGAAGAAACCGAAAACTCCAAACCATTTGATCGAAAAAGGAATCTTCGTGTTCTTGACTTTGAACGGAAGGTTGGAGTAAACGCCCAGCTGGGGAGAGCCGAAAATCTTGTTGAAGGTTCTGGCGGAGGTCTGGAAGTTTCTCTGGAAAGCACGCTGACGAGCAAGTCTAAGTCCAATCATAGCTAAGTAGCGACAAAACAGGTGATGGTATTATGGTGCGACTGGCCCATGTTACACAAAACCCGCGCGGTTCCCAGCAATTTTCATTGGTTGGTGCGAAGTTTGTTATAACATCATCATGGCCATTGCACCCATTACTGGCGCTTTACGTAGAAAGATCATCACCGACATAACCATTGGCTTCGGCTGCGGCTTCGTGTTGGCCGAGGCATACTGGTACTTCGAACACAAGCCTATTGTCGTCAAGAGAGAGGCCTTTTACGCCGAGTTGAAGGCCCAGAAGGAGGCTGAAGAGTCCGCATGAACGTTGCTTAGCGTACTGATATAGGTAGCTAGAACAAATGGAAGTTGCCGCCCCGTGCTGTAGCCAACCCCTGTTACTCCAAGTTGCGGAACCCGTCGATCATCCGTTTCTGGTTGACGATGCCAGACGTGAGGACGATGAACTGCTTGTGTATGCCCTCGCGTCGGAGCTGCTGCTCCACGTACTTGAGGCAGCTGATCTCGCCGCGGGTGATGCCGCCAATAACCACGATCACCACATACTGCTGGCCGCTTTTGCTGCCGTTTTGCACCTCTCCGCGCCGGCTCTCCAGCACATCACACACATTGATGTCCACGGTTTTGCCCTCAAACATCGTGTCCACCTGTAGTCCGTCCCAATTGCTGCGTCTGCTGACGTTGTTCACTGGCTTGTACTTCAAAAACCGCCGGGAATAGAGCGCCTCCACTAGTCGCACCATGATGGGCACGCCGTTGCCGGGCAAGGCAAAGGATGGGTGTGGGTACTCGTCTACCAACTCGCCCGTCTTCGTGGTCTCCTGCTCCTCCTCCACGAGCGGGTGGAGGTTCCAGAACTTGTTGATGAGCGAGTAGTTGCTGCGCTGCGTCCACTGCCCGCCGGAGATGCCGAGTGTTCGCGAGTACTTGGTGTCGTCTGCGGGCTCTGGCGACTTGGGCTGGCTGGCGTTGATGCCAAAGCCCGAAAAGGCGCCGAAAAAGTCGCTGGGCCCAGCCTTGGAGATCTTGAAGATGCCTCTGGTGACCATCGACTCCCACACGAGCGACACCTCGATGCCAAAGTTTTCGAATGCCTTGCTGTGGATGTGGTCGTAGTCCTTCTCCTTGATGCCGTCGTGCACCACCGACACGAGAATGAGCAGCGCCGTGACCAAGTACATGTCAAACGACTGGTTGACGAACTGCTTTATCCTCGCTACCAGCGGCTTGTACTCCATCTCGAAAAGCTCGTTTTCAAACTCGATGAACTGCTCGTACTGGTTGTAGCACTGCCCGCTGGCGGTGGTGGGCGTCTCGTCCACGGTGCCATACTTGATGTAGCTGAGAATGGCCTCGGAGATGGTGGTGTACTTCTTGACGAGGTCCTGCTTGGACGTCAAGCTGCCCAAGTTGTTCACAAGCTTGCGGATCTCCGCCATGTCGGAGAGGCTGTCCTTCTGCCGGTACTGCTCTTGCACGAAGCGGGCGAGCTGGTTGAGCTTGGGCCCAATCGATGCAAAGTTGAGGTGCTTGATGTCGGAGAAAAAGTCGTCCTTCACCACGTACTTGGTGCCGAGCACCGCCACCTCGTTCAACTGCAACGTGAAGAGGTCGTCGATGAGGCCCAGGAAGTTGAGCTGGTTTAGCGCAACCGAGGCCACATCGAGGTTCCGCTCCAACACCACCACGTCGGTGTTTCCCGGGTACTTTTCCAAGTAGAACTCCTGCTGGAGCGGGTTCATGGTGGTGCTCAAGTACTGCCGCAACTTTTCTTCCTTGATCATCGAGATCAAGAGTGCCGCGTGGTCGCCCTTGCCGTAGTAGTTTTTGATTTTGAGCATGTCTTTCCCAGAAAAATCGTTAAGAAGCGCCAACACCGAGTCTGCGAGCCTCGACACCTGTTCCATGGGCTCGAACATGTAGCTCTGGAAGCCGCCGTACGGCATTTCCAACGACAAAACGTTGGTGTCGATGGCCAACGGCGACACCTGCCATCGGCTTGCCCGGACATTGGCGGTTATTCGGAACGGCTTGTCCATGCTGGGGTTCAGGGTGAGCGCCTCGAACGTCACCGGACCATTCAACAGGCTGTTGAGGCCGTACACAAACAGCCGGGTCATGTCCTTGACCACCACATGGATTTTTTTGGTGGGGAATTTCTTTGCAAGGTCCGAAACCTGGGTGGCGGCGGAGGTGGAGCTGTCGAGAACCAAGATGAGGCCCTTGTACTCGTCCAAGGTGGCCTTGTCGAGCAGACTATCGAGATAAACAAGGGTATCGAATTTGGCGTGCGATCGTAGTTTCAGGATGGTGGTCAAGAAATCGACGATTGGAGCCACCTGGCGGTCTATTAGGAGGATATTGGGCGACGTGTATATGGTGGAAAGGTTGTGGATGAGTCCATCAAGCACCTGCGAGTTGATGTCATCTAGCGGACTCATGCCAAAGAGCGAGGAAGATGCGAACCTGAGTAACTATATAAAGTACAGATAAGAGGAGAAAGAGAATAACTAGGAGAAAGACGAAGTAAAAGTAGGCAAGGCAGATGCATGGCTATACTATGTGCGTATGCCGTTTGGCGTGATATGTCTCTAACATGTGGCGCGTGTATCTCTATCGCCAGGCCTACAACTTGGCACCCTCTTCAAACCCGTTAAAGTTGACCAACCCTTCCTGGATCACGGTAGCCACCTGTCTGCCGTCCAGGTTGTATATCTCGCTCTCGAGCAACACGCGGCCGTTGGAGATGCGCTTGGCCCTGAACGCAAACCCCATCCATTTGGTGGTGTCGAACTCCTCGTCGTGAAAGTAGATGATGTGGTCGAGCGAAAGCGACATGTACTGGATGCGCTGGCTGTGGTCCAACCCGGGGACACGGAGGATCCGCGCCACCCGCGTGAGGAACGTGGAGTCCAGCAAGATGCCCAAGCCCACAAACTGGAACGCGGGGTCGGCAAGCTTCACCTGGCCGTCCTCGCCCCACTGGCAGTAGAACGCCTGCCGCCGCTCGGGCGCGGGGAGCTGGTCCTCCTCCGGCGTCAATTCCAAGCTGGAGAACTCGGGCGGCATCTTGCACACGGTGTTGTTGCAGCCAAACTCCAGCACCTCGAGCAGCTCCGGCGCGTGTTTCTTGAGCCATTCCGGGTAGGGCACAAAGAACCGGAACGGTCTCAGCGACGTCGGGTCGTCGTCCTCGTCGTTCTCGTCGTGGTTGCGTTCCCACTCGTCGTACGCGGCCTTAGCCTTGTTGAACGAATTGCGTCTGGTCAACAGCACGTTTGCGAGGTACTTGACGGCGCCGCCCTGGCTGCCGCGGATGGTTCTGCTGCGGAAACTCTTGCCGTTGTGGATCTCCTCAGCCTCCCACACCACCGGCTCGGTGTCCTCCACCGCCTTGGTGAACAACGAGTGCAACGAGTGTGGCGTGAACCCCTCGGGCGCCAGTTTGATTGCAACCAAAAGAGCCTGGCCGGCAATGTTGCCACCGTAGGCACCTCTAGAGTGGGGGCTGGGCTTCTCCAACGGCTTGTTACCCACCCACTTGTTTTTTCCGAGCTCCTTGACGCCTAAATCAAACTCCACGTCAAGCACCATGATGTGTAAGGAAGAGTGGACGCCAGACGTACCCCACAGAGTTGGCAACCGAGGCATGTGAACCGGGCTGGCTGCAGGACGCATATCAGTGGGCACCGCACGACCGACGACCGACGACCGACGACTGCACGCGCTGCGCGCTGCGCGCGGCTCGAGCGGCTCGAGAGATGCGCTGGCCGATGAGCATGGAGGAGGCATGTGCAAGAGTGAAGAAGAGCCTGGTAGTGATGTGATAGCTGATGTTGCGACTCTTCTACTCTTCTACTCTTCTGACTTCAAACTCTTGCGACTCTTCTACTCTTCTGACTCTTCTCTTTCATATCTATTATTCTACATGCTATCCTAAAGCTTCGAGCCGAGACCAGGTGCGTTCTCCACCATCTTCTTGGGCAAGTACACAAGACCCTCCTGCGCCAACGTAGCCACAAGCACCCCCAGACGCGTGTACACCCGGCCGTGGCACAACACCCGGTTGTTGCTGAGCCGCGAAAAGTTAAAGTCCAAGAACATCCACTCGGTGGGGTCAAAGTCAACGTCGTGGAACCACACAGAATGGTCCAAGCTGACCCGGAAAAAGTTTATCGACTCCGGGCTGAACGGGTAGCCGAGCGCCACCGTGAGACACGACAAGTAGAACGAGTCGGACGCAAACGCCAAGTTCAACACCGCCGCCTTGTGCTTGTTCTGCACGTTCGCCAACAGGTCCGTCGTGCGGACAAAGAACCCAAACCGCTTCTCGCCGAGCACCTTCTCTTCGGACTGCCAGCCAGTGGACATGTACTCCTCGGGAACAACGTGGCTCAACAAGCCGTGGGTGTGGGTGAGCGACGGCAACGTCTCGAGCAGGTCGTAGTACTTGTCAAAAAAGTACTGCGGCCGCGACTGGAACTCCACCGGCACCGCCGTCTTGGGTCCCGGGTTCTGGATCTGCGAGTACTCGAGCTGGCGCTGCTTGATGCTGTTTTTGCGGGTGAACGAGACCACCATCTCGTAGCACAACACGTTGGTGGCCGTCTGGTACACCTGCACGAGCCGGTTGCAGTAGTTGCGGCTGTCGCTGGTGCGCTTCACCTCGTATCTCATCACCAGCTTGTCGTTTCCGGCCTTCAAAAAGTACAGGTGGAACGAGTGCGGGCTGAACTCGGGGTCCGCCACCGTGGCGTATGCTGCCACCAACGTCTGCGTCACAAACTCTCCGCCATAGGTGCCGCGGGCACCGTCCGTGAACGGCTCGAGGGGATTCACCCCCTCAAATACATCGTTTCCCTTGCTGACGATCGCAAACCTCTTTTCAAACACTGACATGCCCTCGGTAGCAGTGGTGGTCAAGCTCATCTGCCAATAAATAAATAAATACCCGCAAGCTGTGCAACTTACTTATACGTTTGGCATCCGAGGAAGCAACTCCGCACATGCTATTAGATAACGGCTTAGTCACGCCCTTTAACCGAGGCGTTGTGGCCACCGGAGTCCGCGCCGCTGGCACGCGGAAATGGTGGGACTGTGAGTGGACGGGGAGTGGAGGTGGGTTGATCTGGAGGTGGGAAGGGTGGGTGGCATGTAGCAACACTGGGAAGTGGCAATAGGGGCCGGCATTTGTTGTGGTTGGAAAAATGCACATTCCTGCCGCCGGCTGCCACATCCGCGGCTATGTGCCCCACGATCCCAATGTGGCTGACCCAGGATTTGTGGTTGTGTCCTGTGCTCGGGAGGATTCAGCCTTGCGTTTTAGTTTTAGTCGCGACTCCAGTGCGACTCGCAGCACGACTCGCAGTGCGACTCGCAGCGCCGCTCTCCAAACTCTGGCTGCGGTGACTCAAGTGACTCAGAGTCACCGCGACTCAGCGAAATTTATTCACCAGGGCCAACATTTTTTCCAGCTCTATAAAAGAATGCCCGTTCCCAGTGGCACCTCACAGATGTCCGAAGACAAACAAGCCCTGGAGAACCAGGATCTTACCGAATCTTTTGTGGAAACCTCCTCAGACCTCTCCCGCAACTTGGACCGGGTGTACCGCAAGCTTGACTACCGGATCATCCCCGCCCTCTGGTGCTTGTACTTTCTCACGTCGTTTGGCTCCAACTGCTATGGCTTGACGCTCACCATGAATGCCGAGAACGGGCACTCGTTGTCGCAACACTTGCGGCTTTCTGCCAAGGACGTCTCGACTGCCTCGGCCCTCTACTACGTGGGCTACATCATCTTCGACGTGCCCATGAACTTGATCATGACCAAGGTCAGCCCGCAGACCTGGCTCTCGCGGATCGTGGTCACGGTTGGCCTCGTGTACACCTGCTACCATGTGCTCAGCAACAGCGGAGGACTCATCGCGGTGCGGTTCATTTCTGGCGTGGTCGGCGCCGGCACCTGGCCCGGGATGAGCTACTATGTGTCGTTGTGGTACCCGAACGAGCGGCTGACGCGCCGAATCGGCTACTACTTCACTGCG
The DNA here is from genome assembly GCA_030570235.1 of Meyerozyma smithsonii. Classification (NCBI taxonomy): domain Eukaryota; kingdom Fungi; phylum Ascomycota; class Pichiomycetes; order Serinales; family Debaryomycetaceae; genus Meyerozyma; species Meyerozyma smithsonii. The sequence goes on along the minus strand of JAJLVE010000009.1, from coordinate 445,203 downwards.
GCCCAGATCTCGGCTGCTGTGGCTGGCCTTGTCAGTGCTGGGTTCCAGAAAATGGACGGCGTCCGAGGCTACACCGGCTGGCAGTGGATGTACCTTGTGTACGGAGTGATCACCATTGCCGTGGGCATCCTGTTGTTGTGGTGGCTCCCAGACAGACCGGAGGCGGCCAACATCCCGCAGAGCACCAGCAGGTTTCTCCAGTACATCTCGCCCTCCTACCCATTGACGGGCGCCGACAAGGACCTCCACCGCCAGGACATCGAGCAGCGCTACCAGATGGTGCGCTGGACGTGGAAGAGCGTGGTGGAGATCATCACCGACTTGCGCATATGGCCCTTGATCATCATGTACTTTGGCGTCGTGGGCACCGGCTTTGGGTTGGCGGTGTTCGGCTCCACCATCATCGCTACAAACAACCCCAGTCTCACCTCCATCCAGGTGTCGTTGCTCTACGCGCCCATCTGGCTCTTTGACCTCGGCGGCATCTTGATCATCACCCCGTTCGCGGACCGCTACAAGCGCTTGCGGGCGCTTATCTTCTCGTGTGCCTGTCTCATCATCATCACCGGACTTTTCGTCACCACGTTTGCCCACGGCTCCTGGAACAAGTACGGCGGCTTGCTCATTGCCGGCTTTGGCCTCGGTCCTACAGTGCCCATCTGCATGTCGTGGTCGGCCGAGATCTTCCAGGCCCGCTACGGCGACGTGGGGACGGCGGTCAGTTCGGCGCTCGTCAGTGGTCTTGGAAACTTGGGCTCGGTCACGGCCACGTATGCGTTGTACAACGGATGGCCCGACGACCGGCAGAGACTCTTCAGGTACTCCAACATGATGCTCGTGTTGATGCTAGGCGTCAGTATCGTGGCGTCTGGAATTTGCCACTTGATTCGCAACCGCGTGAGACAGTTGCCCAGCCCGGCTGCTTGAGCAGGCTGCTGGCGTGACAACAGCGTTATCGCAGGGTGCCCTAATGGGCTGGGGACGGCACTACCATCCAGCTAACGGTCGATTGCCGATAACGGAAAACAACAGCAACACGGCTGCCATATTTGGCGCGCAGTGTCGCAGTTATCGCTGTAAGCGTAGGTGTATCACGTAATATAAATCGTGCGCGGGCCCGGTTCCTGTTCCCGTAGCGTAAGCTTTACTCAGCACTCGCACCCACCGAAAAATTGCTGCTGCGCTGCGCGCAGATATCGGACTACGGGTGCGTGCGGCTGCAAATACCGCCGGCGGTGGTTCACAGAGGGGTGGGTTCTAGGGGTCAATTCTTGCTCAAATGCGCTGAAATGCGCTGCACGACACCTCCGGACCACAAGCAACACACACACACTTTCCCCTGCATCCTCCTCTGTTTCCAAACACCGACCCCACCCATTTTTTTCTCTTGCTCCTGCCGCGCTCTCCACAATGCAGCCGATAAATCCGGATGCCGGAATCCGGACCAGCTGTGGAGTGCATTCTGCACCGGTCGCTTATGTGGACATGTCCGGTGGCTGCCTTGCTGCCACGAATATAAATACGCGTGGTGAGAACCACATATCATCAACATTTGCAAACACATCAACAAACACACTACTACTACAATGAAGGCCGCTATTCTCACTGGAAACCCTGAAAAAGGATGGATCGAAGTCAAGGACATCCCAGTCCCCAAGATCACCAAGGACCAGATCTTGGTCAAGCCAGTTTCTTACGCCGCCAACCCCACCGACTGGAAACACAACTCGCCTGACTTCACTGGAAACGTTTCCGGTTCTGATGCCAGTGGATCCGTCGTTGAAGTTGGTTCCAACGTGACTGGATTTGAAGTTGGCGACGTTGTTTCCGTCACCTTGCACGGTGGCTTCAGCAAGACCAACTCTGTCTTTGCCGAGTACGTTGCCATCGACCCTGGTTTCGCCCTCAAGTACGGCAAGGACACTCTCAGCACGGAGAAGTTGAGTGTTGGTGACCACGAGAGCAGCCACGTTACCAACTACGAGCTGGCCGCTTCCATCACCTTGGGTTTGTCGACCGTGGCTTTGTCGTTTGCTGGCTGGTTGAAGATCAGCAAGGACATTGAGGCCAACAAAAACAAGACCATTCTTATCTGGGGTGGTGCCACCGCCACTGGTGTGTTGGCCATCCAGATTGCCAAGCTTGCTTACGGCCTCAAGGTGATCACCACCGCCTCCAAGAGAAACCACGAGTACTTGAAGGGCTTCGGTGCCGATGTTGTGTTTGACTACAACGACGCCGATGTCATCGAGAACATCAAGAAGGAGGCTGGTGACTCCATTGCCTACGCCCTCGACACCGTTGCCTCCGACACCACCTTCCAGCAAACTTACGACGCCACTGCCAACTCCAAGCACGTGGAACTCGACAACTTGTTCTTGAAGTTTGAGAAGGACATCAAGACCGACCCTTCGAGACTGGTCAACTTCTACAACACCCTTATGTACGGTGCTACCGGTGATGCCTACACCATCTGGGGTCTTGACTTCCCAACCGAGCCCCAGACCACCAGACGGTACCTTGACTTCTGGCACAACGAGCTTCCAAAGTACATTCCATTGATTAGAACCGCCAACTTGAAGGTGCTCAAGCCAGGATTGGAGTCTGCCAACGAGGCCTTGCAATTGTTGCACGACAACAAGGTCAGCGGACAGAAGATTATCTTCAACGCTGACTTCTAATTACAGCTCATGCCATGATAGATTGAGATTTTGAAGTAAAAAGACTTTTCAGTTAGAATAAGATTTTAATACATTATGATCGTTAAAGCTTGCAGCAGCTATGAAATAGCAACAGTAGTAACCGAGCGAAGAGGACAGGCTTCATGAAAGCTTCATAAAGCGGAATAAACGTATAGCTCCCATGGGATGAACACCCATTTCTTCAAATGTAGACTACTACCGGGTGGTTTGACATTTTCATGTCGCTGAAATGATTGCAAAAAGTTAGCCCGACGCGGGGGTCGAACCCGCAACCTTGTGATTAAAAGTCACACGCTCTAGCCATTGAGCTAGCCAGGCTGATTACACAAGCGAAGCTCCAACAAATAGCTATTATGGAAAACATAGAACACGAAAGAACGCAAACCCAACATTGCCTCTTGCTTCCGCTTCCGATACAACTGAGTATCACCTCTCTTGGTTGGCGCAAACCACTTTTAAGCTCCGTTTCCTCGCCAACTTCAAAATCCTGCAGATAACCCGATGCTCATCGGATCCCGCTAGATTCGCATTCTGAAAATTTAGTGGCAGTCAACCATGGATCAAGCCATCCAGTTGCCATTAGAGGATTGCCAGAGATTTCTCAAGGCATATTTGAAAAGCGGCCTTGGTAATCCACTGTCGTTGAATTTTGACGCGAAAAAGCCCGTGGATGCCAACTTACGGCAGCTTTCTATTGAGGCCTTGCACCCAAAGAACACCTTTGGGGCACTTTATGCATATGAACCGGTGTTCTTAGACTTGATCAGTCGCTGGATTTATGATCCACTGATTGAGGCGGCATATTGTGAGAGCATAGGCGAACCCAGACCTGGTATTGCCGGTGTAATTGTGGTAAATGCTTTGTCACGTTTAATCGGGGTCCACCACGAATCGTTGAATTTGATCGAATTCTTCATCTCCAATAACAAATTTTTTGAACAATTGAACGACAATGCAGAGAGAGCCAGCATTGCGGAATTGGAATACATTTTAATAGCATTCCTCCGGTTGATAGACCACGATGCTCTGCGCTTCAAGTCCCATATTGACCCTGAAATTTTGCATCGAATTGTCAACATAGACAGCCCAGGAGCCCAGGTAGCCAAGTACCTTGCAACCAATATCATTTGCCGCTATGTTAATGCTTCTGAACATTCCCAAAAGCTCATGCTTGACAAAATTGAGAACCCCATCGGATCGCTCGAAGGCGATAATGATATTAACTACAAATACTTTTATTTCTTGGAAGCCAAAAGACTTAATAGAATGGCCAACTTCCCAGAAAAGGTTCCCTCTGCTACGTCATATATCGAGATTCAACAAGCAGCTCTCTGTCCATTGGTCCACCTCGTTTGCGGAAAGTTAGTACCCAAGTATTCTATTACCGACAAGAAAACCACCGCTGATACATCATTTGTCCCCACCAAGGAAGCATTGAGAGTTATAAGTAGTGTGACCAGCCACATTCTCCTGAACAGTCCTGTTATACTTTATGGAGCTGCTGGTTCCGGTAAGACATACTTGATCAACCAGCTTGCAAAGCGTATGGGCTACCACGATTCCATTGTGAAAGTGCATTTGGGAGACCAGACAGATGCCAAGATTCTTCTTGGAACTTACACCTCAGGTCCAAAGCCTGGCTCCTTTGAATGGAGGGCTGGTGTCTTGACAACTGCAGTCCGTGAAGGTAAGTGGCTCCTTATCGAGGACATAGACAGAGCTCCCACAGAAGTGCTTTCAGTGTTGCTTCCCTTACTTGAAAACAGAAAGCTTTCTATTCCTTCCCGTGGAGAAGTTATCCGAGCAGCCAACGGCTTCCAAATCATAGCAACTATCAGAACTGAAGCCGACCCCAACAAGGTTCAAATTCCCGACATGATAGGTATCAGAAACTGGACCTTGGTTCCAGTTGAAGTTCCATCCGACAACAACTTGAGGGACATCATCCAAGCAAAATACCCACTTTTGAAAGACTTGGTCTCATATTTCATCAGATCCTTCAATGAAGTAGTCAAGTTGTACTCCACCAACGCATTCATCTCCTTGAACAAGGGCTCACATCCCCGTATAGTATCTATCCGTGATCTCATGAAGCTTTGTGCAAGATGCAATAGAATCTTGGAGAACGAAAGCGCTGCACCTAATCAAGTGCTTGAATCGTCAACCTACGATAATGTATTTACCGAGGTTGTGGACTGCTTTGGCAGCGCATTGACAGAACAAAAAGCATTAGTGCCAATCGTGAACATCATTGGTGAAGTTTTCGAGATTCCTACGTCTAGGGTAAATCTCTACTTGTCTAAACATGTTCCGTCGTTCATTAACGGAGACAAACAATTGACCATCGGTAGAGCAACGCTCGCAAAGGCCACCTCCGGAAAGGTGAGCAAAAGTGTCAATGCAACCTCGTTTGCCCGCACCAATCACTCTCTTAGATTAATGGAACAGATTGGGGCAGCATTACTGTTGACAGAGCCAGTTCTTTTAGTGGGTGAGACTGGTACTGGTAAGACTACTGTTGTGCAACAAATGGCCAAGCTCATGAACAAAAGCATTACTGTCATCAACGTTTCTCAGCAAACCGAATCAAGTGATTTGCTTGGTGGATACAAGCCAGTCACATCTAAAATTATGGCGTTGCCTATTCAGGAGACGTTTGATGAGTTATTCACTAGTACTTTCTCCAAAAAGAAGAACGAACGTTTCTCCACTGTACTCAACAAATGCTTCAGCAAAGGACAGTGGAAAAATGTTGTCAAGTTATGGCTCAAATCAGTTGAAATGGCTAGAGATGTCCTTCAAAAGCCAGAACCAGAAGCAGCCGACGAGGAGGCACCAAAGAAGAAGCGAAAGCTCGACACCAAGGATAAGACACACTTACTTGAACGATGGTCTGCATTCGAAGAGAAAGCTGCTGCGTTCGAGGCGCATTCATCTTCACTCGAGGATGCATTTGTCTTTGATTTCATCGAAGGTTCTCTTGTTAAAGCTGTAAGAAACGGCGAATGGCTTCTTCTTGATGAAATCAATTTGGCATCTCCAGACACACTTGAGAGCATTGCCGACCTTATAACTAATAACTTGGAAGAGAGGTCCTTATTGTTGACCGAAAAGAGTGACATCAACTCCATCAACGCCCACCCAGAATTCCGCATATTTGCATGTATGAATCCTTCTACCGACATTGGTAAACGAGACTTACCGCTTAGTATCAGATCGAGATTTAGCGAGATCTACGTCCACTCGCCAGACAGCGATATTCAGGACTTGTTGGCAATCATCGACAAGTACGTGGGAAGATATTCTGTGACCGACGAGTGGCTTGGCAATGACATCGCCGAGTTGTACATGTCTGCGAAAAGATTGGCAGACAGTAATCAAATCGTTGACGGTGCAAACCAGAGACCGCATTTCAGCATAAGAACCTTGACACGGACCTTGTTGTACGTGTCGGATATTGTGAGTATCTACGGAGTGAGGAGATCATTGTACGAAGGATTTTGCATGTCTTTCTTGACTCTTTTGGACTCCAAATCCGAGTCCATTTTGCATCCATTGATCAAGCAGTATACCATCGACAAGTTGAAGAATGCAAACTCAGTTATGCGTCAAACTCCTCCAGACCCTTCCAACGGATCGGACAGATACGTTCAATTCAAACACTACTGGCTTCCCCAAGGCTCTCATGAAATAATTCCTCAGCCACACTATATCATCACTCCATTCGTGGAAAAGAACATTCTCAACCTTGTGAGAGCAACCTCTGGAAAACGGTTCCCAGTTTTGATTCAGGGTCCTACTTCTGCCGGTAAAACTTCGATGATTCAGTATTTGGCAAACATTTCTGGACACAAGTTCGTTAGAATCAATAATCACGAACACACCGACCTTCAAGAATACTTGGGAACTTACATCGCCGTTGACGGAAAGCTTGTTTTCAAAGAAGGTATTTTAGTTGAAGCTTTAAAGAACGGACACTGGATTGTCTTAGATGAGTTGAACCTTGCTCCAACTGATGTTTTGGAAGCATTGAATCGTCTTTTGGATGATAACAGAGAACTTTTCATTCCAGAAACACAAGAGGTTATCCATCCTCATCCAGATTTTATGCTTTTTGCAACGCAGAATCCCCCAGGAATTTACGGTGGTCGTAAAATACTTTCTAGAGCATTCAAGAACAGATTTCTAGAATTGCACTTCGACGATATCCCTCAAGATGAGCTTGAAACGATTTTGAAAGAAAGATGCCAAATTGCTCCCAGCTACAGTAAGAAGATTGTTGAAGTATACCGCCAGCTTTCCATTCAACGTCAATCCACAAGACTTTTTGAGCAGAAGAATTCTTTTGCTACTTTACGTGATTTGTTCCGTTGGGCATTAAGAGGTGCAGTAGGATACGAAGAGCTTGCTGCCCACGGCTACATGATATTGGCCGAAAGAGTCAGAGTTCCTGAAGAGCGTGAGATCGTTGCGCTTATCTTGGAAAAAGTCATGAAGGTGAAGTTGGATATGGATGCCTACTACGCAAGCTTGGAGAATAAGTTACTTATGGACTCGGAGAACACACTCGTGTGGACCAAGGGTATGCGTAAGCTTGCGGTTCTTGTCGCTACTTCAATGAAGTACAACGAGCCACTTTTGCTTGTTGGTGAAACAGGATGTGGAAAAACGACCGTTTGTCAGATTTTAGCACATTTTGAAAACAAGAGCTTAGTGACGGTGAATGCCCATCAAAACACTGAAACCAGTGACCTTTTGGGTGCACAAAGACCTGTAAGAAACAAGAAGGGAACAAATGCAGTGTTAGTCGATGTGTTGACGAAAGTCCTTCAAGACAATAGCGTCTCGATAACTGACGATCTGGTTACAAACCTACTTGCAACCTTTGATTCATTGACTAAGGACAAGGTGGACAACGAAGTAATTTCCGAAATCAAACGTTTGAGACATGAGCTCACTAACTTGTTCGAGTGGTGTGATGGTCCTTTGGTGCAAGCCATGAAGTCTGGGGACTTCTTTCTCTTGGATGAAATCTCCTTGGCCGATGACTCTGTTTTGGAAAGATTGAACTCGGTTCTTGAGCCCGAAAGATCCTTACTTCTTGCAGAAAAAGGTACTGAAGTAGAGCCTATTTTCGCTTCAAAGACCTTTCAATTCTTAGCTACTATGAATCCAGGTGGTGATTATGGTAAGAAGGAGCTTTCACCAGCATTGAGAAACCGTTTCACGGAGATATGGGTTCCTTCCATGGAAGATATGAACGACACCGCACAAATTGTCGAGTCAAGGCTCGCTGATAATTTCAAGCAATTGTGTGAACCCATTATAAACTTTTCAAAATGGTATGCTCTTTCATTTGGAGGTGGTAAGATCAGCAGCGGAGTGATTTCTCTTCGTGATATTCTTGCCTGGGTGGAGTTCATTAACAATTCGCAATTGGATCCAACAACCGCCTTATATCACGGTTCTTTGATGGTGTTCATCGATGCTCTTGGTACAAACAATACGTCTCACCTTGCCACCAATGAACTGAACTTGATGGCTTACAAAAAAGACTGTATAACCAAGCTTGCAGAGTTTGCAAAATGTGAATTTGACATTGAAGGTGTCCATAAACTTGAAGTCAATGAGTCTCAAATCAAAATTGGTCATTTTGGAATTCAAAATAACAGCCTGCTAGGCGATTCCGAACCCTTTGCTTTGCACGCTCCAACAACCGCTTTGAACGCAATGAGAGTGTTGAGAGGAATGCAGGTCAAGAAGCCAATTCTTTTGGAAGGTAGCCCCGGTGTTGGTAAGACAAGTTTGATTTCTGCCTTAGCACAAGCGAGCGGCAATCCTTTGATTAGAATCAATTTGTCTGAACAAACTGATCTTGTTGATCTTTTTGGTTCAGATGTTCCAACCGAGGGTGGAAAAGCAGGAGAATTCGTCTGGAGAGACGCACCATTTTTGAGAGCTATGAAACACGGAGAGTGGGTTTTGCTCGATGAAATGAACTTGGCTTCCCAGTCCGTTTTGGAAGGTTTGAATGCATGTCTTGATCACAGAGGAACAGCATACATTCCTGAGTTGGGACGCTCGTTTCCTCGTCATGAAAGGTTCACAGTTTTTGCAGCACAGAATCCTCAAGCTCAAGGTGGTGGAAGAAAGGGTTTACCAAAATCCTTCGTCAACCGTTTCACTGTTGTGTACGTTGATACCTTGAAAGCTGAAGATTTGTCACTCATTGCAAAGCATTTGTACCCTACGATTGACCCAGAAGTCTCCGAGGGTATAATCAATGTTATCTCACGTATTGAAAAGGAAGTGGTGATCGATAAGAAATGGGGTCAAAGTGGTGGTCCATGGGAGTTCAATCTTCGTGACACTCTCCGTTGGTTGGACATGTATTCCTCGAAGAACCTTGCAGATGATGTATCACCCAGCGACTTCCTTAATATGATTGTGTGTCAGAGATTCAGAACGCCAAAAGATCAGAAGAGAGCCCAACAATGTTTCGAAGAAGTATTTGGACCTCGCCAGCAACGCGATAAGTACTACAACTTGACTGAGACTTATCTCCAAGCCGGTGGCTGTGTCATTTCTCGTTGTGAACCCATTCAATACCGTTCAGATGAGCACCTTCTTCCGTTACAATGTAACTTTGAGGTATTAGAATCTGCGCTCCGAAGTGTCGTTCACAACCTACCACTTATCCTTACGGGATCCAGCAGCTCTGGTAAAACCAGCATTGTGAAATTCATTGGTTCAGTTCTTGGGCAAAAGGTTGATGTCTTCGCTATGAATAGTGATGTTGATAGCACTGATATTTTAGGTGGCTTTGAGCAAGTTGATTTGACGAAAACAGTCAACAATTTTGCTGAAGATGTTATTCCATTTTTGAACAAGTGCATCGTGATTACATCGTTTACTCATGATCAGAAGGCTCTGATATCTTCATTGTTGCAAAAACTTGAACTGGGATTTTTGAACACTACTAATCTTCGTGACTTTGTTTCAGCTCTCGAGGGCTTGGGTGACCTAGAAGGACTTCGTGAGTTGATTAACAGAGGAGAACATATCGTCAACAAGATCGACCTGTCAAAGGGTATCAGATTTGAATGGTTCGATGGACTTCTTGTGAAGGCAGTACAGAATGGTCATTGGCTCATTCTTGACAATGCCAATCTTTGTAGCCCTTCAGTGCTCGATCGTCTTAATTCTTTACTTGAAAGAAATGGTAAGTTGATCATTAACGAATGCAGTAATGAATTCGGCGAACCACGAATCATTACTCCTCATGAAAATTTCCGCTTGTTCTTGACAACAGATCCCAAATATGGAGAATTATCTAGAGCTATGAGAAACAGAGGAGTAGAGGTCTATTTGGATCCATTGGATACCAGAATGAGCAAGTTCGACAGATCTTTGCTTGGTGTCGAACAAGAACCCAAATCCGAACAGAAATTCAAATTGGAGGAGAGCATTGAGAACCTCAGTCTCGTGAAACTTGCTGGTCGTCCAGTAGCATCATACATGCATTCTGAGATTTCTGAACTCAGACCCTTGGCAATCCTCCATGATATGACAATGAAGGGCACTTACATTAGTGTTGCTCTTGGATCTTTATCACCACAGATTGCTAATGAAGTGGTAAGAATGAGCCAGACAATCAAGTCATCCAGGCAATTCGAAGCAGAATTTGTATCCACGATTGAATCATTGGTTGATGAATACACTCTCATGCAAGAGATGCAAGTGCTGGCCCAGTTAGAAGATCTTTTTGACCGCTTTTCGGTGTACTTGGAAACAAGAGGATTTGAAATATCTCAGTTCGGAGCAACACAATCCCTCAATCCACTTTTGAACAGTTTTATTGATGTGACGTTCCAAAATAAAGACTTGAATATCTACGGAAGCGAGTCTATATTTGTTTTCCAAGCGGTGGAACTCCTTTACCAAGCCAGGAATTTCCTTTCTGGAATCCTGAAGAGTTCTCTCGAGAAGAACGTAAAGGAACTTTCATATTTGGAAAAGTCTGCCGCCTTTGAATTGGGTAGATCACTTAAAAAATACCCAAAGTTACAGATATTCAAACTAATGAACCAATTATTGGCATTTGTGTCTGATGCAATCAAAGGAGAGACAGTTGACTTATTTAAGAGTAAGAATGCTTTCCAGACTCTTGCTAACTTTTTAATCCTTTGGCAGAGTCTCGCTGAAAGTGCTTCTGGTCAGCATACTTCAAGACTTCCCATTTATAAGGAACTATTCGAAGAATGGTATGACAGTGCTGTCAGGGACCATTGGTTACCACTGAACCTGGATTTGTTCTTGCAAACATTAAAATCTTTTGAACAAGATATTAACATGACTACAGGACTTTCCATGGAAACCGTTTGGCATGGGTCTCGCGGAAATTATCCAGTTTCTGCAAATGCCTGGGACAAAGCTAAACGCATAGTTCAAATTTCAAATGAATTCGACGAATTGGCTCAAAAGCTTTCATTCAGCAATCAGATGCAAGAGCTTTCCCAACTGCTTCAACAAGTTTTCCACGATGTGGCTAATACTGAAGTACCCGAGAGTGAGTTTAATGATTTATGCTCTTTACTTCTCGATGGTATTCTGCGTCTTCGGTCGGTAAACGAATCAGAATCTTCGTCACATGAATTTGAGCAAGAGTATCGTCTCTTATTCAATTTTCTTGTTACAGACAAGACTAGTAAGCTGCTTGACTATCCCAAATTGGCTTCGATGGCTCGTGTGCCGACTATTGGATCCTTTGCCTCTAGCCGTGACGGTAAAATGCCATACCCTCCAGTCTTCGATACTCTTTGGGACTTGGACAAGTCCGAATCGTTTGTAAACGGAATGTTTTCAGACAAGTATATCCAAGCTCTCTTTGAGAAGGTTGTGAATTTTACGTCTTGTTCGGGAAAGAATTTAGAAGGTACTTACAAGGATCTTATTGACATGAGAAAGCTTACCATTGAAAAGTCGGAGAATATTTTGAGCAATAAGGTACGGATTTTCCTGGCATTGTTGATACAGTGGTATTCTCATATAATTGATCTTCACAAGGAGGTCCTTTCGGAGGCTTCTATAACCTTATTGGATAGGATTACCACTGAAAGCGCCGAGAATATTGATCTTGAGAACATTGAACTTACTGTCAAGGAAAAATTCTTCATTGAAATTGTGACGAAGTTTTTTGGCCCAGCAATCAGATTAGCTATGAAGGCTGATACATTAGCTTTGCTAGGAAAGGCTTGGGTATTGTTCTCATGTGGTTGTATTCAACTTTATGTTCCCAGCACCCCATTTGACCCAGCGCAAAAGGAGCATATCGCATACACATACCTTTCGCAGCAGCAGAAGGTTATTGAGCGTCTCCGCAGCCTGTGGATGAATTTGCGTGATACTTCGTATGGCGAGGAGCCTATTATTGCTGAAAAGTACATTCCGAACAAGAATGATGAGATCAGAAAACCGCAAGTCTTCAGATTTGAATCCTCTTCCGAACAACTTTTCGAAGAATGGGATTCTTTCATGAAATCCAATATGGACGCTGCTACCATCAAAGAATTATTAGATTCTGCTGAAGCAACATCTTCGAAGTTTTTGGCCATGGCTCGTTTGTTCCAAGATAACTCTTCTCGTTTCATGGTTCGTTTGCGTGATTCATTTTCTGTTTTTGCAGACTTGAACGATTTGCTTCATGGCTATGTCTGCGGTTTGAAACTTGGATTTGACCTTCTCAGCATGGAAGCTGAAAACTGTTTATGCAAAATCCCGTCAACTTCATGGACTACGAATGTTAATTCTTTGGTGTCCACAGAAACCATCGCGATGTCGTTTGATTCATTAAGACCCTTCTTGAGACAACAGAAACCAGACTCGTTTCTTCCAGAGAAAACTATGAAGTTTTTTATCAAGCTTTGTTACATGCAAAAGAACTCAGGTAGTTTTACACTCCTGGAGCCAGTACTTCATAACGCATACCAAGTCTTGTATTATCGCTGGACTCTTCGTCGTTTGAAAGCAGAAGAGGAGGAGATTCAAAACAGTAGTATCTTCAAGTACAGTGATGAATCGGCTGATATTGGAGATGACTTTAAGAAATTGTTTCCTGATCATGAGGATGTTATTGATGCAGACCAAGATATTGGCAAACTGAACGATTCCTTTGACGATATCTACTACCAAATCAGTAGGGACTACATGGATGCATTTTCCGGTGCTAAAGACTTTAATCTTGCAGAAGTAGTCGAAGAAGGATCGGCCTTAAGAAGCTACATATCCAAGAACGAAACTTCTTCTAGCGGAATCATAGAGGTCGGTAACTTAACTGCCTTGATTCTGCAATTATCATCCTCAATTGCTGCTGTTGAGCAGAGGGAAGACAAACTTGATTTTTATCATGGATACTCTACGTTTGAGTTCAAGAGAGCTCTTGCGATAGTGAAGGTGACAGAGGGCGAGGCATCCAAATTGTTGGCAGAGTGGCCGGAACATCTGACTCTTCAATGTATTGTAAGATGCTGTTCAGAGTTTGCTAACTTTCCAATCAATGACTCGGTATCGAAGTTATTACAGAAGGTGGAACAAATCTACACGTACTTGACTGAGTGGGAAAAATATGCTCACTCGGGCGTCTCTTTGGGTACTCAAGTTAATTCAATTGTCGAGTTGATTATTTCCTGGAGAAAACTTGAGCTTCAGACTTGGAGTTCACTTTTCGACCATGAAATGTACAACTTGGAAAAGTCTATGGGCAAATGGTGGTTCTACCTCTTTGAGGTGCTTTTGTTACCAGTTCTTGGACCAGAGGATGTTGATTCGGACTCTTGCTTCAAGATTGTATCAGCTCTTAACACATTTTTAGGAAAGACGAGCTATGGTGAGTTCGGAATAAGACTCGAACTTATTCGTTCTTTTGAGAAGCACATTTTTTCACTTGATCCCGAGAGCCCTATTGGAGCAACATTATCGAATGTACTTAGCTTCTACGGCCAGTTCGTTCCTGTGGTGGATAAGGCGATCAAAGACAGAAAGAAAACGCTCGAGAAGGATATCTCAGAAGTCATATTGCTCGCAAGATGGAAAGACGTCAATCCAGACGCTCTCAAACAGAGTGCACGCAGGTCACACAACAGTCTTTATAAGATTGTAAGAAAGTACCGTGCTGTGTTAGCTTCTCAGATTGCACCCTTAATTGAACTGGGACTTTCCGTGGACCAAAACCTTGCAATTAAAAGTGATCCAATTATCTTTGGTGAGAACCAGTCAGCAAAACTCTTTTACGATTCAATTCTCACCCAGATTTCGACATGGCAAGAGAGACCAACTCGTTTCCGGAAACTTGATCGTGTTGTTGAAAACATGGAAAAGTACATTCTGGATATGAATTCGCAGGTGTATCGAAACTTGACAGAATACACTGTTTCACTTCTTGCAGAAATGGAACGTCTTAGAAATGAAACTCCAAAGAAATTAACCAAGGAAAGCAAGAAGGCGATTGCCGCTCTTAAAGCCCAGAAGAGTAAATTGATGAGTGACACCATCAAAGATATAAAGACTATGGGTATAAAGATTGCCCTTCACAAGAAAGTCATCGCAGCACAATCAACATCAAGCTTGATCTTGGCAACCTCTAACTCGTTCCAAAACACCCAGTTCGAAGGTGCTGATGCTTACTACTTCCGTGTGTTGGATTTGCTTCCTCGCTTGCGTGTATCCATTTCGGAATGCAACGACGAAGTTCCTCTTCCCTCCGTTGAGAAGTGTATGGCAGCAGTAGAAAACTTGGTTTTCACATCTACTGCTACTAGAGCACCTCTCAGTAAGTTCTCCAAGGCGTTTGACAAGTTTGTTGACTATCAAGCGAACCTTGAGAATGTTTCGCTGACTTTTGCTGAAAAGACTCCAATTGTTAGTGCAACTGGTAAGGACTCTTTAAGTTTGAACTTGGAGAGCATCAAGTTCAATATTTACTGGATTGAAAAGTTCATTTCCTTTGTTCATACCTTGAGGGTAGGAGAAAGTGAGGCAATGGACAAGCTCCTTTTAAGACTTACAAAATTACTGATGGCAGCACAAGATATAAAGAAGCTGGTGCCTCTTGAATCAAAGGTATTGACAGGGAGATCTTTGGAGTGGAATAAAGCTTACATTGATTTCCATAGTGATGCGCTCAATGAGTTGGCATCACTTGAAGATGAGCTTCCTAGTCTTGCTTTTGTCGCCAGTACTCTCTCCAAGCTTTTGAGAGCTTCGGCCCATTCTTCGATTATTCAATCATCCACTTCTCTCAGGGACGTCTCTTCCTTAGAGAAGATAGACAAGGCATTCCGCAGTCTTTCAAACGCTATTTTAATTGCCATTCAAAATGTGAAAGAAAGCAATGATTCATATGATACTGGAAAGGAAGAGTGGTTCCAGGAATCTCAATCTCACCTTTTCGAGGGCATTAAGCAACTCAATGCTACTTTGATCTCCAAGCACATGAAACGTTGTTTAGACTTGATATCAACGCATGAGTACAACGAGACTACATCGGCTATCGTTTCTGCTTTAGTCAAGTTTACTTTGCCATTGATCACTCAGTATGGTGGTCTCTTACAATCCTTCTTCTCCAAATCGAGAGCCAACTACATCGAGAACACGAAGAGTACATATATTCTTGCCACTAGTCTTCACAATATTGCAGTCAATGGTTTCTGTTCTCCTCAAGAAGAGCAGGATCAAAAACAGGATGATAATTTGCAAGACGGAACTGGTCTCGGTGATGGTGCGGGAGCCGCTGACAGCACAAAGGACATCGATGAAGAAGACTTAGCAGAAGCAGCTCAAGAAGAAAATAAGGAGAAGGACGATAAAGAGAACGATGCCGAAGACGATGAAGATAATGCTCATGATATTGAGGGTGACATGGCCGGAGACCTTGAGGACATGGAAGATGAAGAAGATAACGATCAAAAGGACGAAGATCAAGATGAGGAATTAGATGAAGAGATTGATGATTTGGACGAGTCCGATCCAAATGCTGTTGATGAGAAGATGTGGGATGAACAAGTCGAAGACGATAAAATGAAGGAGAAAGAATCGGATGAAGTTCCACAGAATCAAGATGAAAATCTTGAAGGCAACGACGACGAGACGAATGATAATAATGATAAGTCTAAAGACGAAGCTCAACCAGATGACATGGATGATCAGGCTGAGGACGGCGACGAAGATAAGCAAGATGGCTCTGAAGGTGAGGAAGATGAGGAAGAGCAATTGGGAGAACAAGATGACGAAGTTAAGAATGATGATGAAGGTGAAGCGCTTGACGACCATGTACCCGAGTCTGAAGTCTTAGATATTCCTGAGGATATGAACCTTGACAGTGACGGCGAGCAAGAAGAGGAAGAAGAAGCTGCTGAGAAGGATGACGATTTTAATATCGATGAAGAAGAAACGAAAGATGATAACGAAGAGCTTCAACCTCAAACTTCAGATGCTGAGAACGAAGAAGATGCCGAACTGAACGAGAATGAAGAAGAAAACGAAGAAAACGCAGAGGCTGAACCTGGACAAGAGGAACAGGATACAGAGATGGTTGAGTCTGAAAATGAAGATGCCAACTCGGATGCTGAAGATCTCAAGAATGAAAATTTGGATGAAGACTTACAAGCGGATAATGCTTCCAAGCTTGAAGCAGAAGGTAATGACGGTGCTGATGAAGCTAACGAGAACGAAGAAATGAACTCTGATGTTAAACAGGAAAGTGGAAAGCGTGGCCAGGGTGACGAAACTGAAGACAATCAAGAAAACGAGGACATTGGTGCTGCTGGAAGTGCTTCACTTCAACCAGACCAGAAAGAAGACTCCAACAATTCTAACGAAGACGTCAACGAGCAGATCTCAGAATCATTGAAACAACTTGGCGACTCGTTGAAGGAATTCCATCGCCGCAGACAAGAGATTAAGGAACAAAGCGAGCGTGATGAACAACAAAAGGAGAGTGCCAACGAAAACCCTGAAGAGTTTGAACATGTCGACGGTGAAAATGCTGATACTGATACTCAAGCAATGGGATCAGCAGACAAAGAACAGACCCAAAAGATTGATGAAGATATGGCAATTGACCAAGAGGAGGAAAACCATGAAGAACTTGATAATAAGCAAGATTTACCCACAAACGAAGAAGGTCCAGAATTGGAGGACACTGAAGGAAAGGAAGATGTCGAAATGGATGACGATCAAGTCAAGAACGAAGATTCCATCGATGCTCGTGTCCATCTGAAGTTTGGTAACGAACAGCAGTTTGACGACGCTGAACAAAATCAAATTAAAATAGAGGACATGGACGATGATGATATCGATATGGAAGAAGAGGTTGTTGAGCTACCTCAGAATCCAGATTCCGACAGTTCTCCAGTTGATTATGAAGTTGCCCTGGAATTATGGACGTCGAGTGAACAAGCCACCCAGGAGTTAGCTTCTGGACTCTGCGAACAGTTGAGGTTGATCTTAGAGCCTACGATGTCAACCAAGCTCAAGGGAGACTACAAGACAGGTAAGAGATTGAACATGAAGCGGATCATTCCTTACATTGCTTCTGATTTCCGTAAGGATAAGATTTGGTTGAGAAGAACAAAGCCCTCTAAACGCCAATATCAAATAATGATTGCCGTCGATGATTCCAAATCGATGTCTGAGAGTAAGTCACATGAACTTGCTCTTCACAGTATTGCACTTGTTTCTAAAGCGTTGACACAACTCGAGAGTGGTGAGATTTCCATTGTCAGATTCGGTGAAGATGTCAAGGTGGTTCATCCATTCGAGAAACCATTCAACTTTAGAGATAGTGGACCTCAGGTGTTCCAGTGGTTTGACTTCCAGCAAACAAGAACAGATGTGAAGAAACTTTGTTCTACGTCATTGGACTTATTTGAAAAAGCTAGAGCATCCACGAGTGCAGATATCTGGCAGTTGCAAGTTATCATCTCAGATGGTGTATGCGAGGATCATGAAACTCTTTTGAGATTAGTTCGTGAAGCCCGGGATAAGAAAGTGATGCTTGTATTCATTATACTTGATGGTATAAATCAGAAAGAGTCCATTTTGGATATGAGCCAGGTCAACTACGTGCCAGACGCCAACGGAGGAACTTCATTGAAGGTGACGAAGTACTTGGACTCGTTTCCTTTCGAGTTTTACGTGGTTGTGAAGAACATTGACGAGCTTCCACAGATGCTTTCATTAATCTTGAGACAGTACTTCTCCGAGATTTCTAGTATTTAAGTATAGATTAAATGCATTACTTATGAAAAGGTCCCTGTCCTATTTAATATTATTAACGACTCTACCGATGCAAATTGACATATCGTCAAGTTTGCCGCCGGTACTAGAATTATTGCCATACTTTGCAGCTGGTAAGGCATTGACTTTCTCATTATAGGGAGTGTAGCTGTAGTCGTCAAATGCTACTTCTTTCGCCTTCACCAAAATCTGATTTGCTGCCTTTTTCAAGCTCTGTTTCTTCAAATTCAAGCTCTCATCAAGGTAATGAGCGATTTCCCACTCGTACAAGTTATCCGAGATACCGTCGGAGCACATCACGACTAGGTCACCCTCTTTCAATTTGATGGAGTCCACCCACGCCATTTCGGATGGCAACTGACCCAAGGTCTGGGTTCCAATTTGTTGTGGACAAAGGTCAGATATCATTTGTTCTTTGTTTGTTTCTATAATGTCACCGTCTCTTATAATGTATAGCTTGGAATCTCCGATGCTAATCATTTTCAAATATTCTCCACTCAACATCAGCAAGATGAGGGTGGATGATCCACTGAGGCCCTGAAGGTCCATCAAGTGGGAGGTATGCAAAAAGGAATCGTCCAAGATCTCGTCAATGTCTCTCTTATTAAGGTGGTGTGGTGCGTGACTCGACTTGTACTCCGTCATGAGACGACTGAGAGTCTCCAACATCGAACGGGACCAGATGCCCGAGGAGCAGTTCATATCCTTGGTTTCCCAGCCGGTCACGCCGTCAGCTATGGCCATCACGGTGGGCGATATGAGCATCGCATCATCGCCGGCTTTGATCGACAATGTGTCTGCGGGAGATCCATGAGGCCGTCTTCTGGGAAGTAACGTGTTGAGCTGTGTGGGTTCAGTCAAGTCGGACAACGAGTGAATGGTTGGATCTGTGGCGTTGCTGTGGTACGCAAATGATGCGTAAGCACAGTCGAGTTTGAATTTGTCATTAGTGATTTTTCGAAGCTGATCTTTGGTGACCAAGGGATACTGAATGTATGGATTGTATTCATCACTCGTGTCTGGCTCTTTGGAACGAGATAGGAAGAAATTACGTGCACCTTTGAATATGCTGTAGTAGCACTGGGTCTGGATCGGGAGCACTTTCGAGACGCTGGCGAAAGAATGATGTCGGGAAATCGAGCCCAACATGGTTACTCTCTTATAGGACAATGCTGTGTATGAGCAGGGCTGAAAGTAAGCTAAAACCAGATTTGAATCAACGCCGGTTTTAGGTGGCCGAGACACGGGATTCAAGTAATGCGAGAACCCTGTATTAGTAAGTCTTCAGAAGGAGACAACAAGCAGCACACTCTGAAAGATGAGTCCACCTAGTTATTGCAGACTGGTAGAGTACAGTAGTAAGGTGATCACACAGACAGAAGAAAACGTGGCGAAACTGGAATAGTTTACTTTTCGGTTACTGGTTACTTTTTTGTGCGGCGCCGTTCCCCTCATCGGAGCGGAGTTGCGAAAAGAAATAATTAGGGTCGGGTGAACTCGGACTTTGCTGCGGACTTCTCCGACCATGCTCTAATTACGTATATACACTATTCAGCTACCACGGCATCGTAGACCACCTTGTAGGGGGCCTTGAACCCAGTGTGCAACTCAAACTGTCTCTCGCCCTGGTGAACCAACATTTCAGCCCCAGGAATGACCGTCCATTGGAACTTGTTCTGAGCCAACTCCATGATTGGAGTTACGCTTGGCTTGTAAGCAGCTTCAAGAAGAGTAGCAGTCACACCATGGGAGTTCTCCTGTCCTCTGCTGAGCAACTTCTCCAACTTCTTCAATAACAGTTCCTCGATAGGCTTGTCAGCTGGAATGCAAGAAACTGCTAGTGTAACAGGGTCTGCCTGGTCCACCAACTCATCGCTGTCCAAAACTTCGATGCCAAAGTCTTGAGGAAGCGAATTCTTGATGTCATGAACCTTGCTTGCAGTGCGGTTTATCATGTAGATCTTCTTGCATCCCATTTGGTGCAAAGCAAATACGGCAGCTCTCGAAGTACCACCACCACCAACAACAAGCCCTGACTGCGTACTGGAACCATATGCACCAAACTTGGAGAACGAGTTGCTGATTCCAACCCAGTCTGTGTTGTCACCAACAAACACGGTTTTGCCATCCTTCTTCACCAGACAAACAGTGTTGACAGCACCAATAGTTTTCGCGGCCTCCGAGAGCTCGTCCACGTATTTCATTATATCGAGCTTCAAAGGCATGGTGATAGCCAAACCACCAAAGTCAGGCTTCTGCATCAATTGTTCAAATACTTCCTTGGCATCATCTGACTCAAAACGGTCAAATTTGTAAGGCAAACCCAAGCACTTGTAACCCGCATTATGCAATGGAGGAGATCTGGAATGCTGGATAGGCTTACCAATGACCCAAAAGGACTTGGAGCTGAGAATACCAATCTGGTTAGCAACAGTGTTGATCTCAGGAACCGTCAATTGACCAGGAGCAGCCTTAGCGGTGAGAATGTCTGAAGTGACTGGGGTGAGGACTGGATTCAAAACCCGGGACAACTTGCCCTGTTCTCCCATGTTGATGGCAATCAAGGGACGCGAAGTGTGGAGTTGTCTAAAAGATTCCAAATCAACATTGTCCTGGACAGTGGCTGCACTACCAACAAGTTTCACAATATCAGCGCCAATGTTGATGGCCTGTTGAAAACGGTTATCCCACTCTGGCTCCTTCCAAGTGAACTGTCTTTCTGGATCATGGAAAGATGCAATGATCTTGGTAAAGACATTGACTGACAAAATCCTTTCAATCGTTTTCAATGGGTAAGTTAATTGAAGATCCAAGTAGACGACGCCAAGCTTGATTGCCAACAAGGAAAGGCGTTCAATCTTTTCGATATCCGTGTCAGGAATCTTTCCACCTTGCGAGACAGTTCTCACAGTGAAAATAATAGGAATGTTGAGATACTTTCTGATTATGGCGGTCTGTTCTGCAACAAAAGTACTCGAATGGTCCTCCAAGAGGTCAACTCTTAACTCAACTGCATCACAACCAGCAGTAACAGATTCAAGCTTCTCGCTAACATCAGCTAAGTTGGGGTACGTCAAACTCACAAATCTCGAGGGTCTAGCAGGCAATTCAGGTTCCTCGGTTCCAGTAATCATTTTGACATAATTAATGAAAGAGGTTCTCAAACGGCTGAACTCAGATTGGGTAGAGCATCTCGAAGAATAGAAGTGGTAGTTAGAACACTCATGGTACCATTTCTCTCTTCTTAACCACACATCCTTGATCTCCTCAGCATAGGCTGGACGGCTGGTATCGGCAGACAAAAATGTCATGGTATCACCCAAATCACGATGTAAGTGCAAGACGATTCCTCCACTTTCGTAGTACAGTTTTAATGAAGCCCTCGCGTCTTCTCCTTCGACAATTCCACCACCGGTAGCAAGCACATATCCTTCACGATATTGCACAAAGCAGTCTTTAGCGAGAATAGCTTCTTCTTTTCGGAATTCTTCCCATCCCTTTTCTTTGACAAAATCTCGAATGTCAATGCCCAATTTCTTCTCAAGAAGGTGGTCGAGATCAACAAACTCAAATCCTAAGAATGAAGCCAACCATTGCGAGAGGGTCGTCTTGCCGGATGCACGCATGCCAATTACGACGATACTCTTTCTACCATTGTGCTTCGTCTTTGGCCGAGAGGGCACATCGTGACCAGTCAATTGGGCACCGAACTTGGTGTGCAATACATCCCACCAACCGGGCCAAGTCTTACCAGTACAAGATCTCTCCTGGATTAATACGGGTTGGGAGCTCATACCAGCAAGCAAGGAAAACGACATGGCCACTCTGTGGTCGTCGTAAGTCTTGACACCCTTACCTTGAGGAATTTTCAAGTCTTTGTAGTCAATTCCATGAATCTCAATTCCATCAGGAAGTTCGTTAGCCTTCACACCGAACTTGGCTAATTGGTCAACCATAGCTTCGATACGGTTACATTCTTTAACTCTTTGGTTGGCAATACCAGTGATAGAGGTTGACTGGGAGCTATTAGCAATAGCAGCAACCACTGAAGCAGTCAAGAAGGCGTCTGTCATTGGTTCCATATCAACCGTCTTAAGAGGTTTGAGTTGTCCACGTGGTGGACCAACTACGGTGGTAGAATTCTCAGTTTGCTCAACCTTGCATCCCATAGGTCTTAAGACGTCCACGGCAAATCTAGCATCTCCTTGAAGAGAGGCAGAGCCAATATTAGGAACAGTACAAGAAGAGCCAGTCATGGCAGCAAAAGCCAAAGGATAAGTTGCTGAGGAAGCATCAGACTCGATCACGTACTCTTTAGGATTCTTGTAAGTTGCCTTTGGAATGTGATAGGTATACTCTTCCTCAGTAGATTTCACGACATCAACACCAAAGTTCTTCATCATGGCAATGGTCATGTCGATGTATAACTGAGAGATAGGCTTACCTCCCACCAAGGCTAAAGTGACGGGCTCCTGAGCGTATGGAGCTCCCATCAAGATAGAAGAAACATATTGAGAGGAGATGGTAGCAGCCAATTCGATTCTGCCTCCAGCAAAGCGCTTACCAGATTCAATCTTCAATGGTAAAGATCCCTCGCGGTTCAAGTATTCGATCGAAGAGCCATTTGCTGTCAAGGCATCGACAAGGGGACCAATTGGTCTCTCTTGCATACGGGAGTTTCCAGTGAGAACAACATGGTCTGGACCGTTCGAATTGACCTCCACGAGAGCTGCGACGGTAGTCAAGAAACGAGAAGCAGTACCAGCGTTTCCAAGGTAGAGCGCATTATCGGTACTTAAAAGCTTACCGCCATTACCGGTAACAACAACAGTGTCTCCACCATCTTCGGTCGATATCTGAGCACCTTGAAGAGCAGCGACAGCGTCCAACATATGCTTGGTGTCGTCAGAGTGCAAAAGGTTCTTTATACGAACGGTTCCAGTTCCCAATGCCGCCAAAATCAATGCACGGTTCGAGATAGACTTTGATCCTGGAGGAATAACGACAGTCGACTCGGGAGACGACAGTTCTTCGAACAGATGCACGAAAACTTCGTCAGTCAATACGAAACCCAAATCTTCGGGCGAGACTTGGTGTGCCTTTTCCTGGTAGCAACGTCCTATGCTCTCCAACAACACACATTTGATCTTGCTGCCGTCATTCTTCTTGTCAATAGCCATCTTCTTTAACAACAAACCTAATTCGAGGTCATGGCGCTTGTGGCCGATCTTTTTCAAGAACGACTTTTCGTCAACCGAGACTGGAAGACCATAGGCTGAGAGACACTTGGAGAGTCTGGCAACAGACACAGGAGACAAGATACCCAAGTATCTCGACAACTCGGCTTCCTTGATCATACCCACGGAAACGCACTCTCCATGAAGAGCCTGTGGGGTTAAGACGGCTTCAATGGCATGGCCAATGGTGTGGCCGAAGTTGAGAAGATTTCTCAAACCTGCTTCCTTCTCATCAGACGACACAACCTGTGCCTTTACTCTAATGGACTCGAGAACGGTCTTCACTAAGTCGTCCTTGATCAGAACAAGTTCCAAGTCGGGAGCATTCACCACCTTCAAGAAGGTTTTTGCGAAGCGTTCAAGTCTTGCAAATTCAGACTCGTTCCAGATTGCGGCGGTTTTCACGACCTCAGCCATACCATTGATAAATTGACGAGCAGGCAAAGACTCCAAGAAGGAGACATCAACGAAAACGTAGTCAGGCTGGTGGAAAGATCCGATAAAGTTCTTGCCGAGCGGGGTGTCAATGGCAGTCTTTCCACCGACAGAAGAGTCAACCATGGACAACAAAGTAGTTGGAACCTGAATGACACGCACACCTCTCATGAATGTAGCGGCAACAAAGCCAATCATGTCACCAATCACACCACCACCAACGGCCAAAATAACGGTATCTCTGGTACATCCCAGCTCGAGCAAAAAGTCCTCCACAGCAGCTTTTGTTTCTCTGCTCTTGTTGTTCTCTCCAGGCGACACATTGTACAAGAGGAGTCTTGATTCAGGACGAATTTCCTTGAGGCCAGACTTGAATTCTTCCACCAAATTGGAGTATGCGGTGGTCTGGGCCATATTGTTATCACTGATTATGACATAAGTGGAGGAGACCTTTGTCGTAAGAGTCTCCTTCACTATATGTTTCTGTATGCCGTAACCAACATGAATAGTCTCGGAGCCTAAAATGGCCACCTTATCGACATGCATGAGGAAAAACGTGTACCTTAGCTTGGATTTCGGACCTCGCTCTCTGAAAATTATGATTCATACGCACCCATACACCCACACTATAGCGGGTGCTAGTGGTTGCAGTGGAGACATGGTACGTACCGTGTATATAGCCTTCTATGTATCAGATTTGAGTTTTGACGTACTCGATGCATTCCTCTTTCGTTCCTTGTGGGTGGTCAAGTTGCCATACAATGATCTTACTTGTAATTTCTCCCATCCACGGTCCGGGCTTGATGTTCAATTCCTTGGAGAGCGTTTTTCCATCGACTAATGGCTTTGTGGTGTATACGTTCCAGAGAGCCTCCTTCTCGATGTGTAGCATGAGGTTTTCGTACTTGGAAAGCGAGTCGCGGCAATCTTGCACGAGCAGATCTGAGTAGTTTGGAACTTCGACATGGGGTTCAATCAGAAGTGGTAGTTTTAGTTCTGGTTTGTGCAATAACTCAGCAAAGGCGTAGACCAACACACTCAATGGTGCAAATGCTTTGTACTTGGAAAGTATGATACCGAGCTCAGATCTCTTCATTTGCTGGGTTGCGAAAAACTCTTCAAGCTTCAGAGACGTAAGCTTGTATTCCCTCACAATGGTGGACACTGGATCAAAATCGTGTTTCCCTAAGCGCAAGCCCTCCTTCAAAATGAGCTCGGGAAGTGCCGATTCCGTGGGCCGTTTAGGGTTCGCTCTGAGTGCAGCATCTTCGTAAGGAAGTAGGACAACGCTCAAGAAGAACAATTTTTGCAAATGCTTATCGTTCAAAACGGCATTTAGAGTCGTCTGAAGACCGGGAAACTCTTGTTGTAGCAAGGTAGAAAAAACGTCAAATGACATCGAGATAGCCGAGATCTGTTCGTCCACAACATTTGAGCGCTCGGCAATACTCTGCACTAGAGCAGGGTCATTGATCTCGTTGATGGTGTTTTCGAGTGCACCAACATTAAATATGCTATTTGTCAAGCCCACACCACTTATTAAACGAAGGCCATATATGGGGTTGTCGCCCACAAGAAGCTTTTCCAACTCCACGCCCACTCGTTCCCGGCTAATCTTGTGAATTAACGCAGACTTGATTTCTGCCGTGGTCATAGCCTCGAGGGTTGCTGGTTCGATCTGGAAGTTGAACGTACTTGAAAAGCGGATAAGACGAAGAACTCGGAGCGGGTCGTCGAGAAACGTCTGGTAGGGAGCAAGCGGGGTTCTTAATATGCCGTTCTGCAAGTCTTCGAGTCCCTTGCCTGTAAAGTCTTCTATCTTATCCTGGTTGAGGTTGTAAAACAACGCATTGAGAGTAGCGTCTCTCCGAAGAGCGTCTTCTTCGGCAGTGCCACACTCTATAATGGGGACCCTGCTGTCAGCAGTGTACTTCTCCGAACGAAGGTTCACAAAATCAATGTCCAAACCAAACAACTTGGTGGTGCAAGTTTCCAAGTGCTTCGATTTGTCAGGGTTCTTCTTGATGGTATGCATGGACAGGGCCTTCATCAGCGGATCTTGGGAAGACAAATATTCAAGTAAACGGGTAGCAAACTCTTCACCTGAAAGATGGTTGATAGCAATGTCGAGATCATGGCTTTGTTTGCCCAATAGCTTGTCTCTCACCCAGCCGCCAGTGATTCGAAGCTCAAGCTGTTGTTGTTCGTTTTTGTCCTTATTGTACACATCACAGAAATTGAGCAAGACCCGGCTGATATCCGACTCTGCTCGTTCAAGTTTGATGGGATGTAGTTGGAACATGGTACTGTAATGGCGAATATTCCTTGTGCAACGAGACACGAAATGGTTCATCCGGTGCGGCGATGAGCTGCACAAATACAAAATAAGTCTAGAAAAAACAGGAGACTGACCACCCACCACACTGCTGTATAGTGCAAAACAGTAAATACCAAAGAAAACACGTTTGTGTACGATCGGATGTGAGTCAACTCAGAGGTAGAACGGGGTTCTTTTCCCGCCGTCACATTGTAGCACGCAGCTGCGAACGAACTTACAGTTCTTCGCCTGCGTAGCGTAATGGTTAACGCGTTTGACTTCTAATCAAAAGATTGCGGGTTCGACTCCCGCCGTGGGTTCCATACATGCGGATTTAGCTCAGTTGGGAGAGCGCCAGACTGAAGTCAACTTCGGTCTCGAAATCTGGAGGTCCTGTGTTCGATCCACAGAATTCGCATATTTTTTTGCTCCTTAGGGCTTTGTCTTCTTCTGTGATGGATATCAGCTCCCTTTCGTTCCCTTACATCCAGCAGAGCCTGCTGGTATCCCTTTCTAAAGCCTGCTTTACAAACTCGGATGACACTTTTCGGTACACTTTTGAAGTAGCAGAAGAGCACTGTACATCCATAGCCAAATCAGAGACGGCGTCTGGCGCCAGTGTTTCTGAAGATCCGCTAGAATTCATCCAGAATGTTGAACCTGGCAGCACGAAGGCTCCATTGTTGACAAAGATTCCAGCGGCTTTTTTCAAGATCAAAATCACCTTGCGTATACATGGCACTTTAGACGGTACTGACAGAGCCATCTACATTCTCAAGTCACGCAACAGTCCTGATGTCCACCAATTGGAGGATGCACTGTTGCTGACATCTACCGAGTTATCCAAAATCAACTACCAGAGTTTGCCGTTGAATAGTGGATCTGACGACCAAAAGATTGTCATAAACGACACTTTCAGTAACAGTCTCTTTCAGGGATGCCCATTGACGGTGTCTTTCTGGGATCACGATCCCACTGAAAACTCCTACAGTCTACTTTTCCAGTTCAAAGTGTATATCGATGAAAGCCATGAAGTATTGACCACAACCAGACCTGGTGTACCCGTTGACGAACCCATCACAACCAAAGTGTCAGACTTCCGCAAAGCATTCAACTTTCATCTCGAAGACGGTCCTGGATTCCGTAAAATGTTACACACATACGAAGCTGATGTCCACCAGTTCCGCAAATGCTGTGTAGGGTTCAACGAAGAGACTAAACTCTTGGAACACTATCTCAAGCGCATCAACAGCAGCAGAGCAAAAATAGCCGAATACTTCAGCCAAATCATCACACTACAGAAGGTACTTCCCCGGGATATCATCAAGCAAAACTTCACCCGATCACTCAATGCAATTTTTGATCCGTTTAATCACAATCTTCGTTTCTTCCTCTCGCGTGTCTTCCCTGCCACCATGATACAGAAAGCTATAGCACACATTCCCGTAGAGAGTGGCGGAAATGCTGATTTTCTTGGCTCGGTCGAACTTTCCCACATCAAGAAACAGTTTGAAGCTCGTTCAAAGGACTACTACAGTTGGCTAAACAAGTACCTCTCAAATGAGAAGGAGAGACCAGAACTGAAGCTCTTGGCAAAGCGGAAAACGTTCGAACTTTCCAAGTTCGATTATCTCAACCAACTCAACACTGCATTCAATAACCAATATATCAACCAGCTTCTTGAGAACGTTCTCCGATTTATCCATTTGAGTTCATTGCAAGCTGATAAGCACATGATAGATGTCAAGGCGTTTGACGACAAGTCTCTCGAGTCTAACTTGTTGGGTGATGAGTTCATGATATACTTCACGATTATGTCTCGGTTCAACAGTGAAAAGCTTCAGCTTCGCCAATTAATTGAAGCCAGCCGGTCCAACGAGGAGCTATCAAATCTCATTATGCAAAACCGTCTTAACCATGCGTCTGAAGGGGCATCTTCAGACGAGCGAAAGAATAATGATACGATTGTCACGAAAGCCAATTTGGATATTGTGTTTGACAGATCACCAGAACAGATCGATAATGGGGTTACTGCAATTCCTATCAACACTGACCAAATATCGACAAAATCGGGCATATTATTCACTCTAGGCGGGCAAGGAAAACAAGGCTGGCACAAGGAATGGGTAGTTTTATCCCAGGGAAGACTTACTGAATATTCAGATTGGCGGCTGGGAAAGTCCCAAGTGAAGAAGCCCATAGAAATAGCCCTCACAAGTGTCAAGGCAGTGACTCACGACAGGCGACAATACTGCTTCCAGATAGATACTTCTGACGGACACCATCACACATTTCAAACATTCAGTGAAGAGGAACGGTCCAAGTGGCTTCGTGCCCTTTACAATGCTGGCCAACAGGTCGATACCACGAGGCTCAAGGAGGATCATTCTGGCCACGGAGGTCACCACGAGAAACAAGGTAGAAAGAACCTGGAGCGCCGTAAGAATTTAGGCAGATTGAAGACTGCGGGCAATCATGTCGTCAACACTGTTATACCAGGTCAAACACACGACTTGTCAGTCTCACCAGTATCTATCCAATCCAAACGTGAGAACGAGCTGGACTATCTCGCGTTAGTGAGGACCAAACCAGAGGACAAGAATAACATCTGTGCCGACTGTGGCAGTACTGAAGCCGTGGAGTGGGTATCAATAAACTTTTTGACGGTCTTCTGTCTCCGATGTTCGTCGTCGCATCGCAGCTTGGGGTCTCATATTACCAGAATCAAGTCGCTCAAATTGGACAAATTTTCCGACGAGACTGAAGCCCTTTTGAAGTTTGTGAGTAACAGTACAGTGAACGGCTACTTGGAGAACAACTTGGCCCCCAAAGACAAAATTTCGGCCAATGTTCTGGATGCTAATCGGCTTGAATTTATCAAGAACAAATACTTTTTCAAGGCTTTCTCCCAGAAATACCCCGATGTTGATAACCTTTTGGTGAGGGCCATCCAAAGGATCAACGTACCAGACGTCGCCAAGTATCTTGCCTGTGAAGCCGACCCCAACATGGTGATCAAGATTAATGTGAACAAGGCAAAGGACCAGCCAAGCGAATTCCTCAGTGTTACGTTGTTTGAGTATTCCTTGAAGAAGCTGATCGAAATCGATACCCTGTCCGGTTCCAAGAAACTATTCGTAGTATCGGAATTGATCATATTGTGTGGCGGTAGGGCCGAGGGCGCGGCCAAGAGTGCTGACAAGCAAATGAACGAAGACACAATTTCAGAGCTCGAGCTTTCTGAAGAAGCCTTGGCCTACTGGAAAGCCCGCCGCTTGCGGCTCCAGGGTCTCAAAAGCCCGGGAGCATAATTGTGTTTGTGTACAAACAAGAATTGGTGGATTGTATCTGTGCAACTGAATGCATTTGCTATGGCAAGCAATTACCGTCTAGAGAAGTGCATAGGCCGGGGGAACTTTGGTGATGTGTACAGGGCAGCTTGCAAAAGCACTGGTCAAGTAGTGGCCATAAAAGTGGTGAATCTTGACGACTCGTTGGACGAAATGTCCTACATGGTGCAAGAAATACAACTCTTGTCGATGATGCGGTCTCCCTTTGTGGTGGAGTATATCCATTCGTTTGTGGAAAGCGCCAACATGTGGATTGTTATGGAGTATTGTGGAGGGGGTTCGATCGCCGATGTGCTCCGGTATTGGAGAAGATTTGACGAGCATGTAACCTCGTACGTGATCAAGTATGTGCTCTGTGGGCTTCTGTACCTCCACGCACAGCAAACGGTACACCGAGACATCAAGCTGGCCAACGTATTGGTCACCAACGACGGCACCATCAAGTTGGCGGACTTTGGGGTGAGTGGAGAGATGTCATTTGCCATTTGCAAGAACACGTTTGTAGGGACACCGTACTGGATGGCGCCAGAAGTGATTCTCCATTCCAACCAGGGCTACAACGAAAAGGCCGACATTTGGTCCACAGGAATCACCACCATCGAGCTCATCAAGGGCTACCCACCGTTGTCAGACTACGATCCGATGAAGATTTTGTTCAAGATACCCGCCCAGGATCCTCCGTTATTGACCGGCAATGGCCACAGCCCGGAATTGAAGTCTTTCTTAGAAAAATGTCTTGTGAAAGATCCTGCTAAACGGTACAGCAGCACCCAGCTATTGGGGCATTCGTTCCTTGCCATTGCTGCTAGCAGGGAGTGTTTCCGCAAGCTTCTTAGAAGAAAGCGTCGCAGTGTGTTTGAGAGACACAAGAAACAGCCTCGGAACCCCGGCCACAATAGCGCCGAGGACGGCGCCATGATCAACTGGGACTTTCTGTTCACCAGTCCAGAAAATGCTGTGAGTGACGAACAAGTGTCGCCGCCAGAGGGCGCACTACTGGCCCAGGATACACCAGAAACAGCTGCCACCACGCCCGGCTCCGGTCGGGTGGTGATGCTTCACGGCTACTATGACTTTATGCATCTCTGTCTACAACGGGTAAAGGCCCGGGCCTGTCTGGGCAAGATAGAGCAGTCGGTGCAGCCATTGCAAAAGCTACTCAAAGAGATCGAGAGTAAACACCCCGGGTTCTGTCGAGCCATGGTGAAAGAAGTGGTGCATGTCTACTACGAGTTGCACCTGGAGTAGTTTTGCGATACCTGCAAACGGCTGGTACGATATGAGCTTATGAATGAAACCACCAAGTATAAAATGGTCAGTTAAAAAAATTTAACTATGTTATAAACAAGTCTAATACACAAACTAATGCTCTAGTAGCGGACTTGTGCACCACCCCATAGCCAGCCCTATCCCGACATGGGTGACGTCAATTGCGTCACCTATTGGGTAATTGGCTAATGGGTGCAAATTTGCGCGCGGCCCTGCCAATGCCGCTCCCCGGCAATGCCCGATGAGGAGCGACGCTGGCGACCGCGTTTCGCGCTTCTCCTGCACAGACGCGCAAGATAAACCCTAGTTGCATAAACATATCAGGAGCGCCATCATAGTTTGCACAGCTTGTTCTTGTAGTTTGTGCTTTTCCCGGCGTCCAACGCCCATTCTATCACTGAACACTCGCTACCGGCTATCCAGGTCCTCGCACAACTGCACCTTCTGATAGATCCAGTTTCAGACATTAATGACGGGGCCTCCACAAACTCCGCGTTCTTCCGGACCCAGGACTTCCATCACCCCGTCCTTCAGCTTTGGACTAGGCTTTCTGCCTTCGTTCCAGTTCAGTCCTTCCAGAATCATTTCTCCCCAGCGTTTTTTCAATGTGGGACTGACGGGATCAACCCTTGCAAAGGCCGTCGACCCGAAGGACCAACACGCCCAACACGCCAATGGCTTGTACCAGGACACAGGAAAGATGCCGGCGAACGGCGAAGGCACGTCGTCGGCAAACGACTCTCTCAACGACAGTTTGTGGTCCATAAACTCCACACAACAGGTGACGGGCATCTCCTCCATTTACGAGGAGGAGACGGAAAACAAAACTTTTCTAACCCCTACAAAGTTTGCCATCGCCCAGAGCCCCGCCAAACGGATAGGCGTGACCACAGGGCCTAACAACCCGTTCGACGTGTCAGCAGAGCCCTCCGACCCCGACTTGGGCTTGGACGACAAGTCCTCCAGCTCGCGGGCTGCTGGCAGGTCTCAGCTAGAACAGCTAGCATCGGCCAAAAGAAGACGCATAACCAAGACTCTGTACCAGCCCTCTGACGAAAGCTCAGACGACCAAAGTGGCCCTGGCGGCCGCGAGACTGGCGAAAGAGTGTGGACACCCGAGCTAGACAACGTGCTCTACCTGGCATACTTGAAGTACAAGGAACTCAAACAGAGCCCCAGACTGAAAGCAAGCTCCCAGAACAACGTCATCTCATCCATGATCTTCAATAAGACCGGCATCAAGCGTGCGCCTAAGCAAATCGCTTCCCGCCTCCACAGGCTCCTCAGACAAGAGCAACCACCGCTCGCTGAGTTACCTGTCGTGGAACTTCCCGCATCGGTGACAACGGAAAGTACCGAGCACGTATCACCACTAACTGCACCTGAAAATACAGCTCACGATGATATGAGCTCATTAATTGTTTCTTCGCCGTTTACAGATGCATCTGGCAGTGACAAATACGTGTTGACACCGGAAGAACTCACTATCTCTTACATCAATCGATACGACTCGTCCAAGTCAGTCCAGTTCACGAGATTGCTGTCGAAAAACGTTCAAGCCATGCATATGAACCAGGTGCGTGAAATCTTCACCCAACCTGTCAACCAGCATCTCGGTGATTCTTTTCTTAGACGAGTCCGCGACGACGGCACCTCTCTAAGTCATATTCTGCATTGTCTCAGCATCAGCAATGGTAACGCATCACCACACTCAGCTTCATCGCCACTTGGCTCGTTATCAGCAGATGATGGGTATTTCAAAGCAAGTATCAAAATCGGTGTTGAAACAAGACATACACCAAAAGGCGTGCTTTCGTGGAAATGTCACACTCATATCTTTAAACAGGGCCATACCATCCTCAAGTACAATGAGGATATCAATGCTTACCCACGCGGTGAAAAGTTCGAGCTCCCAATATCATTTCTGAAGCAATTCTGGTCTGGGTACCTCACTTACATGCAAAATGGTGGTTACGATGAAAGCTCGATGAATGAGCTTTCAATATTACAAGTTATCTACTCTGGTGATGGTGATTTCGATTCTTCAAAGTCCACGGTCTATGGCATTTTATCGCATGAGTTTTCTATCGAACTCAACTCGGAAGGTAAATCTGTGGTCAACATAATCAATTTAGTAGGAGATCTGCAACGGGTTGAAAATAGACCCACGTCTCGCTCAGTCTCGTCTGCTCCTCCACTGCTTGCTGTCGACCTGTCTCAACCACTCCATTTTGATGGACCTGATAGTGCCCCCATCTACAATGCATCTATTGTGACAAACTTGAACCATGAATTGATCAGAAAGCACGAAGAAATAAAACGAGGAGAGATTTCACCTGGACACTCAATGTCGATTTACAGTCCTTTTTCCGGTCAGCCTACTCCACGTCACTTCAGCACCTCCACTCCTGCCAAAGACCTGCCCACCATGTTCAAGCCAGTGACACAGGGACTCATGATTCACCCCAACATTCAGCAACAGCAACAGCAACAGCAACAGCAACAGCAACAGCAACAGCAACAGCAACAGCAACAGCAACAGCAACAGCAACAGCAACAGCAACAGCAACAGCAACAGCAACAGCAACAGCAACAACAGCAACAACCTCAACAACAGCTGTATCCTCAACCACCAATCACCCTGGACGGCGGTATGAACAGAGACCATGCTTTCCAGTTATACCAACAACGTATGCCACTGCAGTCATACCAAATATCGCACCAGCCGGTAAATGTTAACCAGCCTATGATGCCCATGCGTCAAGACCCAGCGCAATATCTGCATGAAATGCAGCAGCACATCATGAACCAGCATCGGCTCATGATGCAATACCAATCACAATATCCCCCCACTTTGCAGCCAACGATTGCTGTACCTAATTCGGCACCTGCATCGCAAACGTATTTCTTCCAGGGTACAGAACGTCAATCACTGGCAGGTCCAATACCTGTAACCCACCATGCTAGCACGGCCTCGACAACAACTACCCAACCACCATTGGCTGCGACTGATACAAACAAGCCCAAGGGAATGGAAATCACATTTGGTCCGATCCTCGAATACGATCCTTCAAAGAGTATTCCAAAGAAGCAGAGAGTACTGTCTACTTCCTCAGTCAACAAAATTGGCATGGGAGTGCACCGCTACGCTCAAGTGAGCATGTATCAACCTAACAAGAAGAAATAGCATAATAGTTGATTTTGACAATAGTAAGCTACACTTAATAGGTAGATATTCACTCAATTGTATTAATATTAATACTCTCAACTTTAACCATAGGCCGCTTTTCAGCGCGAATGGCTCCTCTACGTAAATTATTGAATCATATCTATTCTCAAGATTCTTGTTGGTAAATAAAAAATCGCGTCCGCGTATTTCTTCTTTGCAACACTTTCTTCTTATAGAGATGGGAGTTACAGGGTTGTTACAGCACTTGAAAGAGATTCAAGAGCCTACGAATCTCGCATCATATAAGGGTAAAACTTTGGCTGTTGATACTTATGGATGGTTGCATCGTGGGCTTGTATCGTGTGCCCAAGAACTCTGCCAGAATCAACCCACGAGAAAATATGTCAATTCGGTAATCAAGAAAATCGATATGCTTCGCCACTTTGGCGTAGAACCCTACTTGGTGTTTGACGGAGCATACCTTCCCACAAAGGCAGAAACTGCAAAGGAACGTAAAATAAAAAGACAAGAAGCGCAGCAAAAGGCCGACCAGTTTCTCAAGCGGGGAGACAGAAAACTGGCCTGGAAGGAGTTCATGAAGGCAGCAGGCGTTACGCCAGAAATGGCTAAATCCATCATGGTGGAATTGGACGCGAGAAAGGTAAAGTACGTTGTGGCTCCATACGAGGCAGATCCCCAGATGGTATACTTGGAGAAAATCGGGGTAGTCGACGGCATTTTATCTGAAGACTCCGACTTGCTCATCTTTGGGTGCCAGCGTCTCATCACAAAACTCACGGACTATGGTGAGTGTGTGGTCATTGACCGTGCTAACTTCCCAAACGTCAAGAAAATTCCCCATTTGTCAAACTATACCGACGAACAATTAAGACTAGTGGCCATGCTAGCTGGCTGTGACTACACTAAAGGAATCCCTGGAATCGGATTGAAAACAGCATTCTCCCTCGTGTGGAGGCACGGTGATCTCCAGAGCGTTGTGGCTGGTTTGGAGGCTGAGGGGAAGGTTCCTGAGACATTTGCCGACGAAGTATTCAAGGCAGACTTGGCATTCCGGTTTCAAAAGGTGTTTGACCCGCTAGAGAAGTCGCTCAAGACATTGAATGAGTACCCCGCTAACCTTGGCATAGACATTGAACGGATAGAAGCCTGCTGTGGTCGAACCCTTGAAGGTGATCTCCACTACCGCATATGTAGGGGCCATCTTCACCCCAACACACATGAGCCGCTCATTTCAAGAGAACACAACATCGGTTTAAAGAGTAAGTCAATGACCATGGCCCACTCCACCACCAAGAAAACCTCCATTGAACAATACTTTACCAGTAATCTTGTTCTGAGCACACCAAAGAAGAGCGTTCTGACCTCTGCTATCCAAAGGGTCTCACCTACAAGCAAGAAGATACTGAAGGTGATCCGGAGCAGCGGTCCTCCTCAAGCTTTACAACCCAGCAAGTTTTTCACCAAAAATACCGAGGTTACAGTTGTCAATAGTTCGACCAAACCTCAAGGAGTCCCACAACAAGCCGCTATCCCTAAACCTCAGGTATCTCTCAACAGGCCACATAAAAAAGAGCCTGTATTAGACTCCAGTTTATTCGAGGATTCGGATCTTCCAGACGAGTTTTCCTCTCCATTCAAGGTCAAAGTCTCTGGTACGGTAGATGAGGTCGACACTGACGATGACAAGCGTGAGTCCGAGTCCAAAGCTCTAGAAGCCATTAACTTCGACTTTGACGAGTCCGATGATGATATCCAGGAGTCACCGGTGAAATCAAGTCACCTTGCCAGTGTAGGCAAGTTGTTGCGTCAACATTATCTGTGTGGGTCGGAGTCCAGTCTTGACAGAAAGCAGCTACTTGGCCGGCCAGCGTTGCAGCCTCTAGACCACAACAAGAAGCGGCCCAGCAAAAATGATGCCGAGGAAACGAAGAGACAAATGCCGTCTCCACCACAACTGGGAACCTCTAAACTCCAACGGTTTGCCTTCACGAGATGACTCGAGCATTATATCATGTACATTAATTGCATATAAATTACAAGCCACGAAGGTGGCAGGCACTGATAGCCAAACGAGACAATGCCTGGCGGGATGCCGCATCGACAGCGTCGTTGAGCTTGTAGAGCTTCTTAAACCGAGCCACGTCCACGAACGAGTACAACGTTTCATCGTCAATTTCGACATTCTTGGACCCGTTGTCAGACGACAATAATCCGGCTATGTGTTGGTTGAGAGCGTCAAAGTCCTCGTTCTCAGTAGTGGCATGGACTACAATCACGTTCTGGCAGGACTCGTCCACTCCAAAGGAACGGAATGCGTCAGCAATTTTGTTGGTTGGTGAAAGGTTGAATATGATCTCGGTGTTCATCGTTTTTGCCTTCATGCTGCCAAACTCCTTGTTGAGTATGGACTTGTGGATGCTGTTCAAAAGAAGCTCCTGGGAGAGGATATACTTGGTGTTCAAAAAACAAAAGTCGTATGCCTTGTCTGCAGCCACGAGCCGCTCTTTCACCTCTTTGAGCTTGTCTGCAGCGACATCTGTGAAACAGGTCACGAATATGCGGTACTGTGGGAATTGGGCGAAACCGAACGTTGAGTACACCATTAGCTGGATCTGAATCTTTTCGGTATCTGGATACACCTTTCCTGCACAGCGCCTGGTATCGCGAGTCTGCAACTAGTAAATATAGGTGATCCTATGGGAGTACCAAGCGTGCCGACAGACCGCCTTGACGAGTTATTTCACATAAAAAGCCCGGCAGAACGACGAACGGTGTATCCGGAGCAGATATTGCAACTTTCAGACAACGGCGTCAAGTACAACTCATGTTTCCAGAGCTATACCCGTCAGTTTGTCAATGGCCGGCCAGACCAAATGGTCCGATGGCAGGGTTCAGCCATTGAAACAGCCCTGAACAGCATCAATGATGTCTGGAACGAGAGCGACAGAGGTGTGGTGTCACGAGAACAGGATGAGTCGGACCTGGCCACCACTCGAGCTAAAGCTGCAACGTCTCTCTTTTCGTGGTCTACGGATAAGAGCTCGTTGGAACAGAAACGGACCAAGACACAAGCATTGCCAACTGCTCAGAGTCCAGCCAAACCAGATAATAGAGAAAAGTCAAGATTCCAGACTACTGAGTCAATGAGCAATAAGCTCGGCCGGATCGTAGAGATCGAGTCCAACAGGTTTATACGAGCTCGGCTCCAGGAGATCAGTCTCCACCACAGCGAACAGATGTCGCTACAAATAAGCGAACGAAAGCGGCGGGATCACGAGCGACATTTGGAGCGGTTGAAGTTGAAAGAAGAACAATACAACAAGGAAATGGAGCAGGCAATGAAAGAGAAGAAAGGCGGTTTCTTCTCTCTCTTCAACTTCAACACCCAGCAGCTGGTGCTGCCGTCGAAATCTGATGTTTTCAGTGACACTCTCTTTGAAGTAAACGAAGCCGAGGCTCCCGTACCGTCAAAGCCCTCGTCAGCACCGCCGGACAAACCAAGTACTGACAGCTTTGCGGACGAGTCTTCCGACGACGACTTTGCCGAGTTCACCACGAGCCCACCACCGCTGGTGCCCACGACGGCAGTGCTGCACGAGGAGCAGAAGTACGAAAGTAACGACGTTAGCCTACTAGATTTATAGATGCTACTATGTATTATGCCTTTTCCTGTTGGACTAAGCAACCCAACCCCATAAATGCCTGGTCCAATGCCCGCTCGTAGACTGACTCGAGCCGCCAGCCCGCACCAAGGTACTCCTTGTCTTTTGCAAGTTTCGCCAAATGAGGCTCGTTGTATTGTGTATCCAACGTGTAGTAGGAATTGAGGTCTCTGTCGCCCTTGAACGGCGTGAATGGTGTCTTTGGCATCTCGGCTGCCAATGCCTTTGCGTGCTGGGCGAGCGGGTTGGTGTTCTCGAATTGCTGCTCGAGCTGATTGGTGATTTGCTGGAGCTGCTGCTTACGCATCGACAAACGCTTGTTGACGCGGGTGTTGTTCTGGGCAATAATTTCGTCCGAGTCGATGTTGGACGACGAGAGCCGGTCCAATAAGCTCTGTTTCTGCTGTTTCTGGTACTCCATGTCCTCCAACTCCATCTGGTGCTGGATCTTCAACTTTTCCTGCTTCATGCGCTCCATCGCCTCCTGGTACTTTTCCAAGTCCGACGTCTTCTGGCTCTCTCTCATGTTGATCTCAAGAATATCAATCTTGTGGTCCTGTTCGTACTTTTTGATTTCTTGTTCCGTTGTCTCTACGTCTATGCCATTGATAAGGTTGAAAACCAAGGTTTCAACATGCTCCAAGTACTCGTTGTACTCCTTAAGATTGTCAAAGTCGTCTTCGGTCTTGTTGTAGATGGCG
The DNA here is from genome assembly GCA_030570235.1 of Meyerozyma smithsonii. Taxonomy (NCBI): domain Eukaryota; kingdom Fungi; phylum Ascomycota; class Pichiomycetes; order Serinales; family Debaryomycetaceae; genus Meyerozyma; species Meyerozyma smithsonii. The sequence continues at coordinate 407,046 of JAJLVE010000009.1, read as the reverse complement.
CTGATTCGGCGCCGAAGATCAACTTCCTTCTCGATCTTCAAGTCCTCAAAAACCTGTTTTTTGAACTTGTTCTTCCGCAAAATCTTGCCGCACTTGGGGTACGGACACGGTGCTGGTCCCAACGAGAATATTCGGTCCACACATGATTCACAGATGTTGTGGTAACATTCGGGATTGATCAAAAAATTCATATTGGGCGATAAGTACCGGTCGGTCTTGCAAATGGGACACATGTCCCTGGAGCGCTCGTCATCAATCATGGTGTGTTTCTCAGGATGGCAAACTGGACGGTTCGGATAGTTAATGTGTTTTTTGTAATCAATTTGCAGTTCTTGAACACTAATGGTTTGCGCCCGTTGCACCCCATACCGAGCCATGCATACCCACTACACCCATACTAAGGACGTCTCACGAGTAGCAGCCTTGTTATGCCCACCTCACAACCGGGGCTGTTGCAGGTTGCTGTACAGGCGATCGTTCCTCTCTGCATCTTGCTCGTGTTTGGGTATAACAACTATGCAGTTGGCTATCGTTTGGGCTACCAGGAGATATACCAGCATCATAGCCACGGTGTGGCAATAGCGTTGTGGGTTTTATTCGGATTCTTTCAAGCATTAGTCTTCTACTATGCCTTCATGGTATACTGGCACGGCCCCGGGAAGAGGCCCACATTCAACTCGTTTGATTTATACACAAATATTGAATCTTTGCCGGAATATTTTTCCTGTGATGAGGACGGTTACCCATACTGGTGCACTGCCTGCCAGTCATTGAAAGTACCACGAAGCTTCCATTCGCATCGAACGGGCTGCTGCATCCTCAAGTTTGACCATTACTGCATCTGGTTGGGTACGCTGCTTGGACTCTCCAATTACACTTATTTCTACAAACTAGTGCAGGCTGTTGTGGCAGCAATAATTGTTGCCTTGGTCTTCTTGGTGGTCTACACGAAGCCTAACCGTGACAGGGGCACGAGCGCCATAGACGGCAACTTTATAGCCATCTATATTGTGGCTGGCTTCTGGTTCATCATGGCTACTGGCCTTCTTGTGAGCCACATGTGGTATATTCTGCGTGGAATAACCACGTTGGAAGACGTAACAGTCAAGCAGCTGAAACGGTACATGCGCTGGAAACGTGCAAAGGAGAATGGAAGGGCTCGCAATCGAACACCACCTCGACAGGAAGACGGTTTCCGGTACTACAATGTCCGCAAACCAGACGGCTCGCGAGTGGTGGTTCGTTACACCGTGAAAGACCGGCCGTATTCATTCTCGGTAAGACGCAACTGGATCCACACCTGGCTCAATGGCAATCTGTATGTCACTACTGAGTCATTCCCAGAATCCAACTACTCTGCCCTGCGGTTTGTCTTGGCAGTAGCTGTGTCTGTCATTCCGTTCGCCGAGCTAATGGTCTCTCGGAGACACAGTGCCCACGAATACACTTCCAGCATTGAGCACTATAACGACTTCAACGAGAAAATATCACCTTCATTCCGGCATTACGTTGATGGGAAGATCAGCGCCAAAAAGTATAGGGTGGCTGCCCACTATAAAGCCATCACCAGTGAAGCGAACAAACCTGCCGACAATCAAGACAGTACTGACGATTCTGCAAAGGCAGAATAGCACATTCCATATCTCCCTTGCATTAGTTAGCTACATTGCCCATTTTTAGCTACTCATTTATACTCAATATCACTTGCATCTTTCTGCGATCTAGCTGCGAATTTATTTCTCATCTTATGGACTTGATCGGGGAAATTTTAGAGAAGGAGATCGAGGCACCACCAGAGTTCAGGACCAGCAGCGTGTCAACGGGGTTCCCTGCAGCCGATCTGTTGAAGAAGAAACGTGCCCTGAGGTTCAAAGCTGCCCAGAAAGACACCACCACAAAAACCACGAATGACAAACCAGAACAAACAGTAACGCCCCCCAGTCTGGAGGCTCAGAAAATACACCAGGAGAACCTCGACAAGATAGCAAACATGACAGACGCCGAGGTCTTGCAGGAACAGCAAGAATTGCTCAGTAGTCTTGATCCAAATTTGGTCAAGAGTTTGCTTAAGAGAAGCACCGGTCGCTCAAAGAACAACCATGAAGGGCACGCCCATGCCGAGGGCTACGACGGATGGATAGGAGGCCCCAGAGATGGTCATACTGTTGACTTGGGTCATTTGGACGACCAAGACGTTGATCGGGCGCTAGGCTTGACTGAGGGAACGAAGAAATCGGTGAGCTTTGCACCCACTATAGAGTACCAGGATCTTGGTGACGACGATAAAAAGAATCTTGGGACGTGGGAAGACGTGGACGATGTCCAGCAGTTAGCTGTCAATACCAATGCTGTCACTTTGGAGGACGAAGTGGCTCCCGATGACTACCAGCTTTTATCGAAGGAAGAAGAAGCGGCCGAGGATGCTGAGGATGCCGATACTGTGCATTTTCCCAAGCCTGTCAGTACCCAAGATGAAGACCTCGACTTGAACGATCCCCAGTTTTACGACAAACTACATGAAAAGTATTACCCCGACTTGCCCAAGGAGACAAGCAAACTATCTTGGATGACCACACCAGTTCCACACGTTGTGCACACTACGTACGAGTCTGTTTCGGACATCCGGTTTGACTTCCAGGGAAACATTGTGGAGTTGCCAGACACAGAAGAGGCCATCGACAAAATCCCCACGCATTTGGGGCTTCACCATCATTCAGAAGCACCAAACCTTGCAGGCTACACCTTGCCTGAACTAGCACATTTATCCCGGTCGGTGGTCCCTGGCCAAAGATGCATCAGTTTGAAGACATTGGGGCGTATTCTCCACAAGCTAGGACTACACAAGTACAATATTGCCAAGGAAACCAGCGCCGAACTCAACGAACAGTTTGAGGAAATGATATGGAGCGTGATTAACGAACTTCGGGTTATCGAAACAATGACTGAAGCTGCCGACGAGAACAGGACCAGAAACTTGTCTGTCAGAACCTATGCCGTAGAAGCACTCTGGTTGTGGAGACAGGGAGGAGGCAGGCACGGCGGCCAAGAGAGCCAGAAGTTACAGGACTATATAAACTGATTGCATGTACATATCCGCATATCGAGCAAGTGGTAGAAACAGTACTTGTTCGGAGAATAAATTAGGATTCTTGGTCACAACACAAAACGTGAAGTGGTTGAATCGGAAACCGTCCAGATGAACAGCTAAAAGGGATACCGTTTATCTACGCACATAGACACATCGAGCCGGTCAATGAGGGCTGGAAAGCCAACTGGTCAACTTAAGTTGTGCGTGCCTACAGGTATTACAACAACTGTGTTTATTGCTGAAGAAAATGTTGGTGTTGAACTTTGAGATGGACTATGTGTTTTATGCAGGATGGTACCGGAGTATAGGGAGGGTTTTAGAGAAGAAGCATGGGGTGGGAGAGAAGGATGGTGTAACAAACGTGTTGCAAGCTATTTTCGTGTTGTTTTGCTGCAATTGGGCACCTCTTTTGCTGCCAATTGCTCTTTTGCACTATGTGTGCTGTTTGGTTTTATACACTGGTGCTCTATTCTTGTTACCTTGAAACTTTGAAAACGTTAACAATTACTATTTAAGCATACCAAACATAGGAGCTATCAGTCCTGCTGCCATTGAAGCAGCGCCGTCACAATTGGCAGTGTTCAGCCAGTGGAGCCATAAGTAGCGCCGTTGTCGCCTCCTAAACTAACATAGGACTCGCTGTATGGATAGCACAGGATGATGTAGTAGGAGTGGAGCAATCCCGGGATAAATCCGAGAAGACACAACAAAATGTTGATCCAGAAGTCAGGCGAGGCAATACCTCTTTTCACCAAAACAGGAATGGGAGGAACGAAAAAGCCGATAAGCACCAAAAACCAGTCACGGGCATGCATCTTGATCCAACGAGTTAGCTAAACGAAGACAAGAACCAGTTTTAACGATGCGAATTTGTCAGGGCAAAAGTAGCAAGGATCCAAATCACCTTACCGATAACGCCTGTGACCACTGGCCCATACACCCATACTGATGTGCGGCGGTAGCTTGGACTGCAGAACAAGATCCAGATTCAAGTGCGGAGTGGATGGTGGCTGATTTGTGACATCAGTGATGACTGTGGAGGTTGTCCGATCGTTGTTCGTTCATTAGGTGAGTACAGTTTGCCTTGTTGTATAGCCGTTTTTGCTTTATTTGTGCTATAAGAGAAATCCTCAGCATTGTCTCAGGTGGCTGCAAATTGTATGCCTGTTGTTTACTAAAAAACGGTGAACAGGTTGGGATACTAGTTGTGCTCTCTTTGGCCTGATTTCATGGCTATAGCTTGAATTTGGCATATCATGAAGACAAGTCGTATTGGTACTAGATGCCAAGATTCAATTAGGAATGGACACGTAGTGATGTATGACTGGTTGTCAAAAGCATCCAAGTTATATATTGTGGGTGAATATCTCTTAGATTGAAATGTTTTCCTCAAGAGAGAAGTAGAGTGAATCCTTACACGTTACTGAAGAGAAGAAAAGCTCTATTTTGTGGGGTCTTACGAACATAATCCTAATAAGAAGTTTCGGCTAAAAGTATTGTCAAGTTTCCAATAAACCCAAATACTGGTGATTTTGATAGCCATTTATGACGATATATTGTCCGTTCTACTTGACCTGAACCATTTTCAGTGGATCTTCAACCTGCATTTTGCTGTGTCTTGGCCTACATTTGCTCTCCTAGTTGTTTTGCTCGTGGCATAAATCTACTTCTCGGACCTTTTAGGTAGCCAGATACAATTGCAAATTGCACTTTCACATCCTTACTAACTTAGACTGTCAACCATTATAAATCCAATCTTCGAGAAGAAGTTCACCATTTCCTGCTCACCACTTCATAAAGTCTACACTCTACACCGGTTCCATGCCAATTGTTCCACAATCCAGACAAACATGCTACAGCTATAGACTACCTGCCCTTAGGATCCATATCTATCGTCTAGAAAGTGTGAATTATACATCCACAAAATCTACTTCGTTTGCGATAGCCACATTACCCAATCTAGCTGGCGAACATGTCATATCGGGAATTGTATAAATCTGATGGCTCTGTCACTTTCTACAGTCCATTTGCTACAGTTTGCTACTCGTGGCTGTTATATTTCGCACATTCGTATGCCACCGCCTTGGGTCCTGTGCTTGTAACCAACCTACATTCTCGTTATCGTGCGCGACTGTTCACCTCGAATTGGAACATTGAAAGTATGAGTTCTGGTGCCGTTGACTCGTCAGCTACCCATTCGGCTCTGAATGAACACTTGCCGGCTGCGGCTACTGGTAGTTTCAGTTTGAAGCTGTGGCTCTCTGAAATCAAGTGCCAAAATTATCTCCAGAATTTCGTGGATGCCGGCATCACGCACGAGCTTTTGGGAGAATTGGACACTGAAGCCCTCAAGGAGCTCGGTGTATCGAGAGTAGGCGACCGTATCCGCTTGGAAAACGCCATAGGTGCAATCAAACTTGAAAAATTGAAGAGCTGTATCTCGCTCGAGAACTTGTATCGAACTTTGGAATTGCTGCTACTGGCCCCAGGGTCGGCTGGAGCAGCCAGAGGTGACCATTCGCAGGACACATCGGTGTCTTTTTACACCGGAACTGGTGGTGGCTCATCCACTTCGTTCATACAGCTGAGCTCGAGCTTGGCCGCTCCCAAAGATAGCAAAGATACAAAAACGGTGTCTTTTATTCTCTCCGACGGCTCGGTAAAGAAGGTCAATGTGTCTGGCTGCTTCAACGCCCAGAGTATTAAGCGAAAGGTGCTCAAGCGCCTTGGCGTTCGGCAGCAGGACGACCCGTACGCAACGTACATCCATTCATCCTCGTCGGACGGATCGCTTAATCTCTTATATGACGTGGAACTAGTCACAATTTGCTTTTCCCCCGATCGCCTCGAGAAGCACAGACTCATACTCTGTCCTCAAGATGAGGCACCTTCGCCTGCTGCCATAGAAACCTCCAAAAAAATCATGCTAAAGCTCGAAAGACACAACAGAATCCGCAGCCACGACGATTTGAGTCAGTATCATATCCCAGCACAGCCCAAACCTCAAGCCCCTACCATGCGCAATTTCTTTGGCCAACGTCCTCCTAGCGAGTTGATTTCGCTGAACTTGGCTGAATTCTTCCCTGAAGCCCAACAGAAGGACTTGGAGGCTACAGTTCGTAACTCGGTGCGCTACAGTGTCAACTTATCAAAGCGGTTCAATTTTGCGCCAGTTGCAGGTAGCAACAGCTCTGTAACAGGATCTCGTAACAGAATGAGTGCTCTTCGAACTCCGTCCTTGTCTTCCGGCGATCAATCCATCAGGCGGAAAACCCGGACCATAGGTGATTTGATGGTCAACAACGTGACTGCCATTGATGATGCCAAGGCACTAAACGACAACCAATCAGTCTTCAGCAAGCATTCGGCTGGTTATGACCAACGCTCGATTGTTTCCTCCATTAGGACAAACAAACTCCCATTATCAGCCAGTTTTGCGGATACTACAGACAACGAAAATCGGTACTCAAGAATTGAACTCTTTAGCATTGACTCTGATGACGAAGACGAGGATTTCTATGGTCAATATGCTTCGTTCACAGATACGGATACAGTTGACAATCTAGACTTATTCGAAGAAGATGGTCCCAAGAACTGGCTTCAGGGCGCGAGAATTGGAGCCGGTAGTTTCGGTACCGTGTTCTTAGGTATGAATACCATGACAGGAGAATTAATGGCCGTGAAGCAGGTGTCGCTTCCGGATAAGACTAAGAATAGCCAGGTGGAGAAGCTGCAGCAGAGCTTGATCGAGGCATTGCAACATGAAATGAATTTGTTGAAGGTGTTGAACCACGAAAATATCGTCCGGTACTTGGGTTCATCTACGGACGAGAGCTACTTGAACATTTTCTTGGAGTATGTTCCTGGTGGTTCCGTTCAGTCCATGCTCAATTCATACGGGCCGTTTGAGGAGCCGTTGATACGCAATTTTATACGACAAGTTTTGATTGGTTTGAGCTACTTGCATGGCGAGGATATTATACACAGAGACATCAAGGGAGCCAACATCTTGATCGATATAAAAGGTACAGTCAAGATCAGTGACTTTGGTATCTCCAAAAAAGAAAGTTCGAACGAGCTGGAGTCGCAACTGGCTCAGCAGCGCAGCAGAAGAAGGGCATCTTTGCAAGGGTCGGTGTTTTGGATGGCACCAGAGGTTGTGAAGCAAACCACCTACACGAAGAAAGCCGACATCTGGTCGGTGGGCTGCTTGATCATCGAAATGTTCACTGGTAAGCACCCGTTCCCAGACTTGAGCCAGATGCAGGCCATATTCAAGATCGGCACTCATATCAAACCGCAAATACCTGAGTGGTGCACAGCCGAGGCGAAAGATTTTCTCGTCAAGACCTTTGAAACTGACCAGTCACTCCGCCCTGATGCTGTTGATCTCCTCGGAGAGGTCTTCCTTAACCCGTTGATCATGTCAAAAAAGTAACGGGCGTCCCAGTCTGGCATCCTGCATAAATCTAGGGTGGAGCGGCGTACGCCTGACCTTCGCAGTACACGACTGCAGGAAAAACTGGTCTGCTACTGTGAAGACAATATCAGTTGATATATCCTTGCAGCATCTTCGGGTCGATATTTCTCCCACTGACATTTAGATTATTGACTTTTGGGTTTCCGTGCACCAGCACTCTCAATTGTTCTTATAGTATGCATTGACGACCCAGTGTATCACGATACTTATTAGCAGCTAATGGATATTCCACTTAAATCGAGGCCAAAGGTCTCTATGGTCAAGTTGATCGATGACAGAACATTTGAAGACATGAACCTGGGTGTTCAGCCTCCAGAAGAAGGAAGCAGCGACACAATCCATGTCCCTCGACACCAAACTGAACCCCGCGTGGCACGAAATGATGACTCTCAACGGGGTTCAAACTACAAGCTAGTGCGGACTTTCTCGGAAAGTGAGGCCAATAACTTTGACTCCGAAACAGGCCACAGAATCTTCGAGGATGGAAAGATTAGACCCAAGACCACTCGTACAAACACAGACAAATCACAACAGGACAGCCCCATCAAGCTCTATTCTCGCTCTCATAACGAGTACATCGACGATTCGGATACCGGCTTTGTAGCAGGTCTAGAAGATGAGTACATTCCGGGCCTCAACTTCAGCGATTTGGTATACCGATGGAACAAGACATCGTCCGAGAATCTTAGTGCATACGAAGGAGAGGGCGTGCCACGTAGTGGTGCGACAACATCCGTAACTAATACCCCTCTGAGCCGTAACCAGTCTTATTTGGACCTCAACGAGCTTCATGCGCAAGTGGCTCCGAAGCCGATCAAACTTCGTAACCAGGAGAACAAGTTATCATTTACAAAGTTGCATGATGCGATCAAAATGAGAACGCCATCTTCCAATAGTCTCCGTGACCCGCTCAGGACAAGTGTTTCGAAAGACTCACCAACTCACAGAAACAAGAAACAGAAATCCCATCGTACGGTCGAGCCATCCACAGGAGAAATCAACTACGAGCAAATCATCGAGAGCCTCCCATCTAATTTTAACGAACTCCCATACTCTCAACGAAAGAAGATTGTGCAGTCGTTCTCCGATTCTATCGACTACTCCCAGTTTTCACTCTTTGCCAAAGACTACCTCACCAAGTTGGGCGAGGGCCGTTCTTCCAGAAGTGGATCCACTAGCGGCAGCTATTCTAGACTTTCGAGAAGAAACAGCACGGTCGCTGGTCGGCTCCTCGCCTTATCTTCTTCTTCGGACCTCAAGAAGTTGAGCGAGACCAAGAAAAAGACTAATATTGATGAAAAGGGAGCACAAGTTATGGAGTACGAATTGGGGAAAATCATTGGCTATGGCGCGTGGGGAACTATTAGAGAATGCACAGATGACAAGGGGAATGTCAGAGCGGTGAAGATGGTCAAATCGTGCGTAGAAAGAGACGAATCCCCTGCCCGTTCGCGGTCACGGTCTCCTTCGAGAAATAAAGGGAACAATCAGGTGTTGAAGTTTTTCAAGAAGGAGATTATGATCTGGGAGCAATTGCATCATCCTAACATATTACCGTTGATCAAGTATTTGGAAACGGATAGCACTATTTTTTGCATTACAGACAAAATACCTGGAGGGACCTTGTTTGACCATGTTCTGCACTGGGGAATGTTTGACAGTGGTTTGCTGAACAGCACTGGGCCCATCACCTTCCTGATCGAACAGCAGCAGGACCGCTTGAGGCGGTCGGCGACATTCGTCAAGCAAATTGCCGAGGGCTTGCGTTACATGCACCAAGAGAAGGGTATTGTGCACGGCGACTTGAAATTGGAGAACGTGCTAGTAGACGACAATGACGCGGAAAATGTCAAGATGATCCTCTGTGATTTCGGCATGTCCCGCGTGTATATGTCGCGGTTGACACGGAATAACGGTGACGGCGGCGAGTCTCAGACCATAAGAAGCCGGTCGTCGTTTACGCGCACCAGAAAACCATACAACGGAGGCCCCACGAAGAATACTACGCACTTGTTTAGTGATGACTCGAAGATAGGGCTTTCCAATCTCTTCAAGGCACATGGTCCGTCGATGCAATCGGTTACTTTGACGCCGACCGAGTCATTGTCACTTGCCGACGCGCACGAGCTCAAAGGAAAGCTAAGCCATGTGGAGACCCTAGATTCTGGATTGCCTCATTCGCATATAGGCTCACTTCCATATGCATCTCCGGAATTGCTTTTGCCGTCTCCGCCACCGCTCGGACCGTCGGCCGACATTTGGGCCCTCGGGGTGCTTACATACACAATGATTGTTGGCCGTCTTCCGTTTCAGCATCCCTATGAGCCACGCTTGCGGGCCATGATCACTGCTGGTCAGTTCAGCAAGGACGACTTGAAGCTGGCTTGCCTAATGCAGTGGAAGTATGCCACGCACAAACCCTCGGATGACGTAGCCAGTGCGGCACCCGATGAGGGAATGACAGGATCTTCATTTGCTGATGCAGGACGCGCAAGCGGCTTAGACGCACTTGCGCAACAGTGGAGCAAACAAAACTGCAGAGAGTTTCAGCACTTGCATGACTTGGTTGTGGGATGTTTAGATTTGGACATTACCAGGAGATGGGACTTGGATATGGTCAAGCGTTCGCTAGATGACCTAGGAGCATAGGTGTGTATAGGAGTCGCTTATCGCAGTTTTTCCGTGAGATTCGTAGCTCTGTCCCAGAACGTTTTTTTTTCTAGGTCCAGACATATTTATGTGCAGGGGCGCGCCGGACATCAGCCAACATGTCGTTCGCTCCAATTGACGGTGGACAACGTGTAATTAGCTCCGCCAGCCTGTTCTGGCGGCTTTTCCAAGATGGCTGTGTGAGGGACATAGTTCGATCCGACCAACACAGCCGTGCACACAGTTTTAAAATGCAAGTTCTCGGCCTCCAGCCACGAGCAAGGTGCTGCACAGTGTAGGTTTCACTCATGCAGTGCATAATAGTCCTGCACCTGAGCTGCATACGTCAATATGCATATTTCTTCCGGTTCCACATATCCGCTAGTTTCCGATTTCGAGGTGTCAAAAAAGAAAATACAATGCGCCTCCGAGCCATATGCCAAGTTACGTCACACAGTTTATGTTTTAAATTTTTACCAGCCCCACCACTCGCCCGGTGGCTACAAGTATAAGTACCGGCTCATCCCCGGTCGCGTATTATTACTTTACATTTATCGTGATGGCCTGGAATATCACTTCACGTACTAATACCGGAGGCTTATCCGGAAGAAGGCTCCGTTGGACGGTGACCTTCATTGCCACCATGGGTTTTTCCCTTTTCGGTTACGACCAGGGATTGATGTCCGGTCTTATCACTGGTGACCAGTTCAATTACGAGTTTCCCCCTACCAGGACTCCAGACACCGGTTCCCCTACTCACGCACAAACCATCCAAGGTGCAGTTACTGCCTGTTACGAAATCGGTTGTTTCTTTGGTGCTCTCTTTGCATTGTTCAGAGGAGACAAGATTGGCAGAAGACCATTAATCATTGCTGGTTCATTTATCATCATCATTGGTACCATCATCTCGACCTCCGCTTTCCGTGACCACTGGGGATTGGGCCAGTTTGTCCTCGGAAGAGTCATCACTGGTATTGGCAATGGTTTGAACACAGCTACCATTCCCGTGTGGCAGTCGGAGATGTCCAAGTCGGAAAACAGAGGTTTGTTGGTCAACTTTGAAGGTTCCGTGGTTGCCATTGGTACCTTTGTGGCTTACTGGATCGACTTTGGTCTCTCATACGTGCACACCTCGGTGCAATGGAGATTCCCCGTTGCGTTCCAGATTGTGTTTGCTGCCGTCGTGTTTGTGGGTATCATTCCTCTCCCAGAGTCCCCCAGATGGCTTGTGGCCCACGACCGTAAGGCTGAGGCTCAGTACATTTTGGGTGCCTTGAACGGCGTCGACCCTGAAGACGATGGTATCATTGCTGAATTGACCCACATCTCTGACTCGGTCAACAGATTCTCGAGATCCCAGGTGGGTATCAAGGACTTGCTCACTGGTGGTAAGCAACAGCACTTTGCCAGAATGCTTATTGGTTCCTCGACCCAGTTCTTCCAGCAATTCACTGGATGTAACGCTGCCATTTACTACTCGACCGTGCTTTTCCAAGACACTGTGTTGACCAGCTTGGAGCCAGACTGGAGAAGAAGATTGTCGTTGATTTTGGGTGGTGTCTTTGCTACTGTCTATGCTTTGTTCACCATTCCATCTTTCTTCTTGGTTGATACCCTCGGTAGAAGAAGTTTGTTCTTGATCGGTGCCACTGGTCAAGCTGTGGCCTTCACTATTTCGTTCGGTTCCTTGGTCCACCCAACCGCTAACAACGCCAAGGGTGCCGCTGTTGGTATCTTCATCTTCATCTGCTTCTTTGCCTTCACCGTTCTCCCTCTTCCATGGATTTACCCACCAGAGATCAATCCTATGAGAACCAGAACCATCGCTACTGCTGTGTCCACCTGTACCAACTGGATCTGTAACTTTGCCGTTGTCATGTTCACTCCAATCTTCATTGGTAAGTCTGGCTGGGGCTGTTACCTTTTCTTTGCTGCAGTTAACTACTTGTGGATTCCAATCATTTTCTTCTTCTACCCAGAGACTGCTGGTCGTCAATTGGAAGAAGTCGACATCATCTTTGCCAAGGCTCACACCGACGGTACCTTCCCATTCAGAGTCGCTGCTACTATGCCTAAGATGAACTTGGCCTCCATCAAGGAAGAAGGTGAGCAATTGGGTCTCTACGACGATGACTTTGAGAAGGAACAATTTGAAACTAAGGAGTTGATGGAGCCAACTGGTTCCGGTACTGTCTCTCCCGGCTCCGATGCCGTCTTGCATAAGGTTGATGAGGATGATACCAACAACAACGTTGACAACCGCATTTAGATAATTAAAATTAGTATATATATACTTATAGAATGGGACTCGTATGAAATAACAATCCATCTTCTTATGCTGGGTTTCCGCCTGAAACTAGTGTGTTCTTGTCAAGCACCTGGCCCGTCTGGCTCTCGAGGCGCTTCCAAGTATCAATGTTGCCGTCGTTAGTGTTGATTTCGTAAACTCTCATTCTCCGGATGTAGCCGCCGTAGCCGCCGTATCCACCCTCGCCAGCTCCTCCTCCGTAGCAAAGCCATATGCGGTTCTCACGAGAGCTGTCCTTGTCCTGGACATCCAAAAGACAGTAGTCGTTACAGTGATCGTGTCCGACACTAACAACGCTGACTCCCAATTTGCCGAGAACGCTTCTGACACCTGTGTTGTATCTTGGTGCTGTCACGCCCTCACGGAGTTCGCCAACTTTGGTCTGGCCGTCAATATTTCTGTACTCTGGAAGTGGGATGTGGAAGAAGGCCATGGACATGTGCATCTTGGAATATGCAGCTGCTGACTTTTGGAAACTAGCTTGCTCCTCTTCAAGCCACTTTATTTGGGACTCCTTGATCCAGTCGTAGCCTGGGTTGACTTTAGGATTGGGTGAATATTTGTGGGTGTCAAGGAAATATAATGAGATAGCAGTATTATGTGTGGAATGGCCCTCCACTGGTACCACGTAATTGCCGACACCGGCTACCTCCTCTGGGCCAACCGCGGCAACTGAGTACGGCAAGTTTGCGGACAAGGACATGATTTCCGCTCTGGTCATTGAACCTTCGTCGTCGTGGTTCCCCATAGTAACTGCAAATGGAATCTTACGCAGGATGAATGGGTCAAGCGCTTTGAAGACGGCGGTCTCTGCGTCTGGAGCGTTGTCACCGAAGATCTGGTCTCCCGTCAAGACCACCATGTCGGGCTTTTCTGTGTCGAGCGTTGTGTTCAAGAACTTGAGAGTTCTGGGATCGGCCAAACAGTCTTTGCTTGATTCTGCAGGCACGGGGTCTCTGCATTTGCCCAAGCCGGTTGCCAAGTGCAAATCTGCCACCTGGAGGATCTTGAACTTTCCATTCTTGTTCATCTTGAGCGGCGGTTGGAACTTTTTGGCTTTATAGTCGAGTTTCGGCCCTCTACGTATTGAGATGTAGGGCTTGCGGTCGGGAGTGGTGGAGATGTCCTGGATGTGGCTCCGTTTGTTCAAGCTCCAGTTGGGACGTGGGTCCACTGCGTCATCTCCGAACAAGATGTCGATTGCGGTAATGGCGTCCTTGTGGGACGGGGGGCCATAGCGGACCCATATACCGTTGGACTTGTAGCGCCATCCCCTGGCCTTGACCTGGTCCATGGAAGGAATGGTGACGGTTTTCTTGAGGTCATGTCTCGAGGTTTCTTCGCTGCGTTTTTCTTTGTTTTCCTGGTCTTCTTGCTCCTCGTTCTCTTTCTCTTTCTCTGACTCTTTGCGCTCGTTCTCCAAGTTGATCTTGCTGATTTCGTTGCTTGCGGCCTTGTGTTTCTCGACCGTGGCCACTGTGAGCTTGGAGTCCTTCATTTGCGCCCGCTGGGAGTCTACGAGCGCCTTGTGTTCCTCGTCGTCAAACGGCGAGTCGGAGAAGAAATTGGCCACTATGTCGTACGGGAGCTTGAGTTTCTCGTTTCCGGGAAGAAAAGCGTCTCTGGTGGGGTTTGCCACGGCGATGTCGACGATCACCTGGTCGACAATCTGCTCGTCTCTCTTGTCGCCCCCTTCACGGTCGCTCTCCAGCGGCGGAGCCTTGCCGTCCAATGCCTCGTACTTGGCCTTTTTGTAGGAAAAATACAGCTTCAGCACCCACGAGTTGCCCAAGGAGAGGTCCTTGTCGAGCCTCACCCATTCGCCAGACGGGCCGAGATTGCCCAATACGCCGTCGCTGCTCGCGGGCCGGCCACAGTCGTTCAGACTGGCGCCTAGCTTGAGGCAGGAGCGTATGGCGATGTCGACAATGTACAGATCGGAGGACGGCTGGAAGAAGCTGGGGGTAAAGCCGGAGCCCAAGTAGTCGTCAAGCACGATGTAGCGCTGCTTGTTGGCCACGAGCACGAGTCCCGTGCAGAACGTCAAGAGGACAGCCACATACCCGAGCTGGCGTACCCATCGTCTTGGCAACCCAAACATGACGTACGCAAAAGTGCTGCTGCGACTAGGAGTGAGCGGCAGGTGGCGGTGCTTACATAAGCGGTGATTCGCGAGGGGGGTGAGAGCCACTGAAAGTACACGTACACGTATATTGAGAGTAGATCACTCGTTTTTGGCGCGTTGAGCAGCCAAGTCGTGCTCGCGCTGCTTGGCGGCGGGCTCGAGGTCGGGGAACGACGCGGGGTCTGGCACCGGCTTGTGTTTGTCGGCGTCGAGCACCACCGAGTGGGGCTTGTTGACGGAGCTCCAGGGCACCTTTTTGCCACCGATGTCCACGTAGAGCTCGGAGTCGTCTTGCTGGGGCTTGCTGGGTGCGCGGTTGTCGCTCATGGCGGTCTGGCGTGTGTTGAGAAGAAGGTACCCGTATGCGAGTCCCACCGCTATAAATGCAAAGAATAATGGGTGCATAGCAACCGGTGGCTGCGTGGGGGGTGCAGGAGCCACGCATTATAGTTACGAGGCTGGTGCGGCCATGTTCACGTGCCGGTCAGGCGAGCCCACGAGCCCGCTAGCAACGCCGCCGGTGGACGAGGTGAGCCCCACTTCCGGGAGCATGGTGGTGTTGAGGCTCATGGCGTAGACGGTGACGAACATCACCACACAGTGTAGGCCCGCGCAGTACACGAGAAAGAGCATTCGCGTGAGTCTGGTCGCGAGCACCGCGCGGGTGAGCGAGATGAAGAGCCGTTCTGCCGGCGAGAGCCGCGAGCTGATGCGCTCCTGTTCCTGGAGCCGGAACTGCTCGAGCGGGTGTAGTTTGGACTCGTACGACTGGCGGTACGGGTTGTTCTCGAGGTCCATGTTGGGCTTGGGCTGAAACACGCGCCGGCCGGTGCTGCTGGTGCTGGTGCTGCTGGTGCTGGAGGCCAAGTAGCGCGTGCGCTCGTAGAGCTGCTCGTTGTCCTTCTTGAGCTGCCCGACCTGCCGCTTGTACTCGCCGATCACGGCTTGGTGCTTGCGCAACTCCTCCTCGAGCTCGGTGCAGCGGTCGCGGAAGCGGTCCCGCTGCTTGGTGACGATGGGCAAGATGGACTGGGACTCGTCGCTGGCGTGGCCGTGGCCGTGGCCGTGGGCCGGCCCGCGGGTCATGGACGTGAACCGGCTGACGCCCGAGATCATGCTGGCGTTGTCGTTGAAGCGGTACGGCTCCACCGCCTCCTGCAAGTCCCGCTCCAACTTTGCATTGTGGCTGCGGGCGAGCTCGAGGTCGCTGGCGGTGCGCTCGAGGCTCTGCTCGAGGCCGTGGATCTTGTCCACGAGGCCGTCGTGCTGCGACCTGATGTCGGCCAACTCGGCGGTGAGCGTCTTGTTGCGCTGCATCAAGAGCGAGTCGAACTCCGGGGCGTCGGTGGTGGTGGTGCTGGTGCTGGAGGTGGTGGTGTTGGTGGGGTCGGGGTCGTGGTCGAGGTCGAGGTCGTGGTCGTGGTCGTGGTCGTCGGTGCCAAACTCCAACTGGCGGAGAATGTGGAGCTCCCGCTTCAACTCGTCGTAGTCCGCGGTCGCCTCCAACCGCGCCTTCAACCCGCGGACCTCGCTCGCGAGCTGGCCCACCTGGCGCTCGTGCTGCTCGCCCTGGTCCTGGTGGGTCTGCTGGGCCGCCAGCAACTTGCGGCGGAGCTGGCTCAACGACGCCAACGCCCGCGCGTTCTCGCTCTCGAGCTCAAAGATCTGCCGGGCGCTCTCCTTGTGGCCGTCGCTGTCCTCGAGCCGCGCCAGGAGCGCCGCCACCTCGCGGCGCAAGTGCTCGTTGCGGTTCTCGAGCTCGATCGCCCGCTTCTTGGACACCTCGGCGTCGCGCGTGGCCATCTCGAGCTCCGCCAACACGCCGGCCGAGTCGGGCGCCACCGTGCTGGAGCTCGCCGAGCTCAACTGGAGCTGGGCCACCTCCTGCGACGTGCGGAGCTCCTCGATGGTGTGCCGGGCGCTGGCGAGCTGCTGCTCGAGGCCCTGCTGCTTGTGCTGCCAGTTGGACTCCTTCTCGTCGAGCACCGCCCGGTACTCGTCGTCCTTGGCCGCGAGCTTGGCGCTCAACGTCTCGGCCGCCTTCTGCTCGCTCTGGAGCATGCGCTGCTTCAACTGGTCGTAGTCGGCGCGGCGGGCCAACTCGTCCCGCAAGTCGCTGGCCTCGTGGCGGTACCTGTCGGCGTCTGCCGACAGGACCACAGCCGCCAACGACGCCTCTAGGAGCGGGGTGGGGTTCGGAGCCTCCGCCATGGCGCGGTAGAAGCTGAAGAAGTGTTTCTCGACCGAGCTCCGTTTGGTGGTCAAGGTGTCGATTTCGTTCTGGTAGAGCTTGAGGAGCAGCCTGAGCGACTCGGGCTTGTCGCTGTCCGGCAACCGCTTGAACTCCTTGGTTTTTGCCGCCAAGTTCTTGCGGGACAACAACGCCAGTTTCTGGTCGTCCTTGATTTGCAAGCCCTGCTCGTCCAATTTCTGCTGGAGGCTGGGGAGATCGATCTGCGCCCATGCCTCGAGGGCACTGGCAAACTTGCTGGAAGGCCCCGCCGCCGTGGTGCCGTTGTCCGGTTCCATGGCAAGTTTCGTGATCGTGGCTGCTGTGAGAATTACGTACAGGCGGTCTGACAGTGTACACTCCGCTGATTACTACACGCTGATTACTGTACACTACTTCGCTGTCGCTGTCACTGGACTGTCACTGGACACTGTACACTACAGTCCACTATTGTCACTGTCACTGGACACTACTGTCGCTGTCCGTATCCACTGTTGTCACTGTCTACTGTCCGCTATTGTCCACTAGTGTCGCTGTCACTGTCACTATCCGCTGTCCACTACTGACACTGGACTCTTTGTCACTGTCACTGCATCCATCACTCTCCATCACTCCTCTCACTCCGCTCTACGCCGCTACTCCTGCTCTGCATTTCTGTATTATCCTAAATGAAAGTCTCGTATGGAACGGGGGCCAACGTCTGGGGAACATTGTCAACCGTCTTGATGACTCTGGCCTCTCTTGGCTTGGCTGGTTGTCTCTTCAAGAACACAGTCTCGCCCTTGGCCTTGGCATCTCTCTTCTTGGCAGCGTTGCTCTTGACTCTGTTCAAGAACTCTTGACGACACGCAGAGTGCTTCACGTGCTCCACTCTCAAGTTGACTCTCTTCTCGAGGTATCTGTTACCAACAATCTTGTGAATAATGACACCCACAGAAGACTTGGTCACGTTGTAGACGACACCGGTCTTACCGTGGTAGTACTTGTGTGGCATACCCTTCTGGATGGAACCGTTGGCCTTGATGTCAACAATGTCTCCAACCTTGTAGGTCTTCATGTAGGTGGACAATGGGATGGCACCATGCTTCTTGAAGTCACGCTGGAAGGCGTAACGAGTACCCGATCTGTAACCACGACTGTGTTAGTACTTGCACTTTTGGGAGCCTGGTGCCGGGGTTGATGCCGGGCATATTTCTCATTAGGTGGTGACGGTTCAAGCTGACGCCGGGTGCATCGTGTGCATCGTTCTGCCATCCATCATAACAACACACCCGCGATTTCCAGCCCGTTAAACCCCTCAACGCTGTTTCTGTACATACGATTTACCCATTTCTGTGTATGAAAACTACCGTGTGGAACAAAAAGTTTGTGGTGATGGAAAATTTTCGGGTGCGCCCGCACGTGCGGGCTGAGCCCTGGTCACGTGCGTACTACAGTACCGACCCTGGTCTGCCAATGCCGCTGCAACCCTTGCTAGTCTCCAATGTGCTGTGTATTCTACAGGTGTAGCACCCGTTATGTATATATTAGGGGTCAAATAAAAACGAACGATGACGACGACGAATTTACTCTTCTTCTTCGGCATCCTCACCACCCTGGTTTTGACGCTTTCTCTTAACTCTACCGGCTCTGCCTCCACCGTATGGCGAGTTGTTGGCAAAGTCAATGTGCTTCTGAGACTCCAATCTAACCATGAAAGATGGAACGTTGACGATCTGATTACCAACAGCAATGTGTCTCTGGGCAATCAACACTCTGGCGTGGTGGATAGATCTGGCCAAACCCAACTTGAACACCTGGGTCTGCAATCTTCTCTCCAAGAAATCCTCGGGCTTCAAGGCCAAGACGTAATCCAACTTCATCTTGTCCTCGGACAAGACACCAACCTTCACCAATCTTCTGATCAAAGCGTTACCCTCGAACAATCTCTTTGGGTCCTTCTCGTCTCTGGTCAACAAGTCACGGGCGGCTCTTCTGATCTTGGACAATTGGAATTGAATTCTGTAGATTTCTCTCTTGTTCTTCAATCCGAATTCACCGGCCAACTTCAATTCACTGTCCAAACGGGCAGACTCGTAAGGCTGCTTTGGCACAGAGTAGGTCTTGGAGTAAGTTCTTGGGGCACCTGAATGTTAGAAAACAGTCGTCAAACTGCTCGGGTCTACAGTCTACATGGCTAGAATAGGTCCCTGGACTTACAGCAGCACCGCTGTGCTGAGGTAGTTCCGGAGACTTATTGTATTCATTGCACCTGAAGTGTCGGGAGTTCAGATGCAACAACAAGCCAAGTATTATGAGGACCCGAACCTCGCGATATGCTCACGCACTCGCTATAGTGTGCTCCAGTCCAGCTGGAGACTCACAGTAGTTCAAATTTGTACTTACGTGGCATAGTGACTTAATCAAATGTAAAGAAGAAAAAACTTCAACCTGAAAAATTCTTTTCGCAGCGCTCAGGCCGGTTTGACATTTACGCCCACCCGTACCACGCCGCGTAATTGTGGTGCGTCTCTCGTGACCGCGCTTTTCATCTGGCACCATGCAGGAGAGGTCCCTGGGCCGTCTGCAGGGACAGATAACCAGTGCCACCACCATGAAGTTTGTGGCGCTTATTTCGGGGGGAAAGGACTCGTTTTTTAACATACAGCATTGCCTCGCCCTCGGCCATGAACTTGTGGCTGTGGCAAACTTGTATCCTGCCGAGAAACTGGATGAAATCGACTCGTTCATGTTCCAGACCGTGGGCCACAACTTGATAGACTACTATGGCGAGTGTTTAGGGGTGCCTGTGTATCGCCAGGCCATCCACGGGGGGTCCAAGAACCAGGATCTCGAATACGCAGTAACTGAAAACGACGAAATTGAGGATTTGTACCAGTTATTGCATACCGTGTCTGCTCATCATGCCGTTCAAGGCGTCAGTTGTGGAGCGATTCTCTCGCTGTACCAGCGTACGCGGGTGGAAAATGTGTGTGGCCGACTTGGGCTCACGTCCTTGGCATATCTCTGGCAGCGAGACCAATTGGAACTCATGACGGAGATGTGCAACAGTGGTCTTGATGCTCGCTTGATCAAAGTTGCCGCAATTGGGTTGACGGCCCAGGATCTCGGGAAGTCGATCACTCAGATGTTGCCCAAGTTGGTGAAGCTCAACCAGATGTACGAGGTGCACATCTGTGGAGAAGGCGGTGAGTTTGAAACAATGGTGTTTGATAGTCCTCTCTTCAAACACAAACGGCTCGAAATATCCAAGCAGGAAATCGTCTCCGACACCCGCAACGATGTTTCGTACTTGCGGCTAGATGTGGAGTTGGTCGACAAGCTTCCAGGCGACTTGAATACTGTTCAGCCGCCGGTTTTGGATGAAGCGTTCCAGTCAGTGGTCGAGTCAAATGTAACGAGCGAGGTGCCAGACGTCCCTGAAAGTGCTACAGAGGTGACTAGCCTTTCTCAAGCAGTGCAAAAGGCTGATAATTACTTATTCGTCTCGAACTTGACGCTGGATAGCAAGGAAGCGGGCGAATGCGTGAAAGCGATCTTCGCTGATTTGGGCCGCATCTTGCAGCAGTATGGCCTCGATCTCGGAAGCATCCAACATATAGAGCTTCTTGTTTCCGACATGAAGACGTTTGAAGCCATCAACAAGGTGTACTCTGCGGTTTTTGCAGACTACTTTCTTCCCCCATCCAGAGTGTGCATCGAAACCAAGTTGCCGACACAAGTATCATTATCATGCACGGCGCTATTGGTGAGGCCAAAGCGTCACGGCATTCACATCCGGTCGATATCCTACTGGGCACCTCATAATATCGGACCATACTCACAGTCTATTGTGAACGAATCGCAGACATACAAGTTGGCCACGATATCAGGGCAGATACCCTTGATACCCTCGTCGATGACCTTACCAGGAACCAAAGATATCAATGTCAATTCTGCTCTTTGCATACAACATTTCCACCGAATAAAGGAATTGGTACAAGTAAAGCGCATAGGAGCCGGGGTGTGTTTTGTGACTGACGCCAGTTATGTTGCTACTGCTACTGCCAACTGGAAGCTGTACATTGAGGAAGTTGAATATGGCGAAGGACTCGACCGACTCATTACGGTCCAGGTCAGTGCTCTTCCCAAAGGTGCTGACGTCGAGTTGAGCGGCTTTACGTTTGAGACGATCGAACAAGACATTGACCTGGAAGACGAACAGCAGCCTCAGCAGGTTAGTGGGAACACACCCACGTTCCACCAGTTTGAAAAAAGTCATACATGCTTCATTGGCGACATGTCCACGGTTGTCTTTTTCACCAATAGCATAGAGCAGCTCGACAATGTCTGTGGCCAGGCACAGATCTATACCACAACACACTTGCCCCTGTCACAGTCGTCCAGAGCCCAAGTTATACCCGTGAGCAACGTGTGGGATGCCAACTCGACTCGCTACAAGTATGGCGGTATACTCAGGACATGGAAAACTACATGATGGACAATTTCACAACATTATATTACACACACCGGCACGGCCGATAGTTTGGCTTTTGAGGCTCGACTCATCCCTTATTGCCAGGCCCGCTGTATACGAGCTCGTCTGGCAACGCTATTCCCCGCTCCCGACACAACTGGATGAGTCTGTCGTTTTCGTCCTTTAGGTAGTCTATGTAGTCGGCTGATTTTGTCAAGATATTAAGCTCAGACCGGTTCTCCAGCTCGGTGAGCGTGGGTGTAAGTGACACAATACGGTCGAATTCCGACCGAATGTTCTCTCGTCTCTTTTGCTCCGAAGCAATATGATGAGCCTGGAGTTAGCATCAAAATACAAAATATGCCATGGCACTATTGGGTCACACCTACCTTTTTCTGTTCCTCCGTCAACGTAGTTGGTCGAGTGTCCTTCCTTGGATTGTCGAGCGGATCCATTGTAAAAAGCTATCACGTTGCTTATTCTGGGGTTGACTGTGGAAGTATTTATCCTGCAGATACCGGGGGTATGTTGGGGGCCCGCGGCTATAAAAAAATGAAAATGCAAACCCACGGCGGGAGTCGAACCCGCAATCTTTTGATTAGAAGTCAAACGCGTTAACCATTACGCTACGCAGGCGCCAGCTAGATGAGGAGATACGGTGCATTTCATGCGAGTTTCATTGCCGATAAGCATGTCGCCACTGTAATCGGCTATACACCCGTGCTCTTGTCGGTATCGGCTCGTCTCGGCTACAGTAGTATCGCTTGCCGATGGCAGGCTCTAGTTGCTCCCGCGAGAAGTTTGCACTACGGATGTTTCGGAGTATGCACGAATTGCCACCCTGCTGGCCGCTCACGCTGGAACCAAGCCCAAGATCGATCTTGCAAATGCCAGAGCAAACATTTAAGGCGGGCTGCATCAGCTCCACCCTGGCCGAAAGCACTGAAAAATACTTTTACCAAATTTTTTGCTGACCAATGATACATTACATTGCTGCAATTTATTTTTTGCCGTTGCGATAAGAGAGTCTCCTTGCATCTGGTGGCAGGCGGCATCCCAGGGGTCCTGTGGTCTACAACGCAGTGGAATTCTTGTAAATTCTCTATAAGTACAAAAAGCAGCCAGCTGGGCGGACGAATTAAACAAACGGCTGAAATATAAAACATAAACTACAAAAACACCCGACAAGACGGCGGGCGGCGATTCCTTCGAAAACCGGAATGGTTTTTCATGCTAGGTTGGTCGGTCAGTAAAACTTAGGGTTCAAAAACTTAGAACAACAAAGCAGCACCGGCAGCAGCAGCAGCAGCAACCCCGAAAACACCAGTGGAAAGACCGGAAGCGCCGTTTTCTGGCACAATCGAGGAGGTACCGTTGGTACCGTTAGTGTCGTTCAAAGCAGAGACGGTGGAAATGGCGGTTAAAGCGATAGCGATGGTCTTGAATTGCATTATTCAGTTAGGTATAAGAAGAGCCATTCTGAGGGGGATGTGGCGGTAATTTATACCGATAGCATTCTTGTGGATGGATCACAAAAAGAAACTGAGGGAAGCCGGAGTAAGCAAGTATATGCAAGATTGTGGCACAATCCGGAAAATCATGCACGAGATGCCTGAAACCCACCGCCACACATGCCAATAGTGACCTCGTAACGCCCAATGCGGTAATGGAACAGGAAGGTGGTATCTCTGCGCCGCACCCTATGTGCGGGTGTCCGGTGCGTTAGTTGCCGAGCATTTAATAGCGTGCGTCTCCAACTGTTTGGGAACATTACACTTCCGTTTTCGGCAGCATATTGTTATCTGCCATTTACCTGCAGCAAGAATAATGATTGCGATAACCCGTGGGTTGCCGCAAGGTACCACCCCTATTGTTCACCGGTGTCTATGTCGTCATACAAGGAACAGATCAATAGCCTGTTTTTCTATTACTCGATGTGGTCGTCTTTGTCTGTTCAGCGCATATTGTACAGTGTAAGGCATTGTATTACTAACTCATTCGGCATAGAGATCCATCAACTGGAACACCTCGTCAATTGCCTCCTCAAAGTTGAACCGTTGTCTCATCACCTTGTTCATGAACAAGTCACTCCGCAACCACTCTCCCTCGTGGGTGTACTCGTCCATGGACTGGCTGACTTCGCCAACCTTCAGCTTCATTAATAGCTCTAGTTCTTTGGCATGGTACTTGGTAAAGTGCATCGTCTTGACGTACTCCTTGAAGATCTGCCCGTGCTGTAACAAGTTGGCGTGGTCCTGAGTGGTTAGCTTGTTGATGCGCCACTTTTCGACCGCAGTAAGAATTCGCTTTTCATTATCGAAAAGTTCCCGCTTTTCAATTCTTGGCTCCTCTGCTTTTTGCTCTTGCGGCTCGCTCGGCTCTTCCACTTCGTCTGTACCTGCTCTGTGTTCATCCACCCACCGCTGGGGGTCCTGGAGATAGTCAAGAATAATTTGTGTGGTGACCCAGATGCGGAAATTATTAAGATAGTAGGTATCGCGGTAGTTCTTGTCGGTGAGCGCATTGAGGCTGTACTCATAGTTTAGCGTCATGACAAAGTTGCGCGGGATGTAGCTCTTCAGGTTCTCCACCAACGAGAGGACAAGCGGAGACAACTCATCGTACGTCGCAAAGTGGTTGTTACGACAGTTGTATGCCTCAAGCTCTTTGTTCACAGCTCGGTGGTTAACGTTGCCGTCTCCGTCTTTTGATGCCTCTCTTGCCTCACGGACGTTGCTCTGGGACTCCACCAAGTAGTTGTACCGGGACGGTGTTTCCGTGTCGGTCAAGGCCAAGCCGGTGATGTCTATGTACAAGCCAGTATCGATATCGATGAACCGTCCATCGATATTGTTGTTGCCGTTGCCGCGGCTCCTGTGGGTGATGCTGGATCCGATGTCCACAAAGTAGCGGCCCATGCCGTTGAAGTGGCCATCGGTGGTTCCGACGTTCTCTATGATCAACGACTGGTTGAACCGCCTGCCGAGGTTATGGAGCTCCTTGATGGGAACCTGTACGTCTATGTCTGTATCCCATGGGAAGGCGATTCCGTTCCAGTACCACGAGAGAAGCGACCCGTGGGCGATCCAGGTGATGATGCCGTGCTGGCGGGCAAAGTTGAGGTACGACTTGACCAAGTGATGCAAGGATAGTTTCTGGTCCTCGTTGCCGACGGTGAGCCCGTTGAAGAAGCGCCAGTCGTAGTGGTCGCCGAGCCATTTTTCGGGGTGTCTTTCCAAGAGCTTGGCTTCCCGGAAGAACTTGGGCGGGTCGCCTTCGTTGTGGGAGTACTCGATGGACTGGCGGTATGCCTCCTCCATGACATTGAGCTGCTGGTCCTTCATGCTGTCGAGGATGGCCTGCGGGTCCACGTCGAACGAATCGCGAGGAACCACCACTTGTGGCTCGTTCATCACTTCGTTTTGGTTGTGGGGAGGGTGGTTGAGGACAAGAGCCTTGTACTCGTCCAACACGTTGATGCGTTCTAGGCCCATGTGCTTGACGAGGTCGTTGTGGAGCAAGCTGTGCTTCAAGTCGTTGACCTTGGGGTTGGTCACGTAGGCCTCGTACGAGCCGAGAGCGTCGGTCAAGAACACCAACTTGGTGGGCGCGGGCGCCGAGGTGTACAAGTGGGACTTGCCCAAGATCTCGTTGTTGGGCACCGTCTGCGGGCCGGGACAGGCGAATATGCTGTAGCCCAACGGGTTGGCGTCGTCGTCGCCGGGCTGGTGCTCGCGGCAGTACGCGCCCACCGGGTTGAGTTCCGAGTCCCGCACCATCTCGCCCTTGGTGGAGATGTCGAAAAAGCTGCACCGGATCTTGCCGTCGCTGCTGGGGAGGATGTACTTCTTGAGCTTCTCCATGTCGACCCAGTCGCTCCAGTGGAACGGCACGGGGGCCAGCCCACCGTACTTGTTGAGGTATGCGAGGTAGACGCCCACGGTGAAGCGCGGGTCGAACGGCTGGAACACCGGCTTGCGGTGGTCGGGGTTCCGGAAGTACGCCGGCACCGTCAACTCGAGCGGGAGGCTGGCGGCGGCCTGGTCGTCGAGGTCCCAGAACTCCAGCGACCAGTCGTGCTGGCGTTTTTCGTCACGGACCCGGTCCACGTGGCGCATGAACGCGTCGTTGGCCTCCAAGTCGAGGTCCGACGCCAACACGTTCTGGAGCCACGACTGGAACTTGAGCCGGACGGCGTTCTGGAACCGGAGGTGGGGCAGCTGGGCAAGGTGCAAGCTGTAGACGGCGCGGACAACGGCGTAGCCCACGACGGCCAGGAGCAACACCCGCACGTATCGATATCGGACGCGCATTACAGCTGTGCTATAACTGGATGGTTTTTCCCCGAGTGTTGTGGAGGAGACGGCGGCGAGGACAGGCTCCGGGTTCCACAGAGACAACGGTGGTTTTGTGCAACTCGATCAAATGTGGTTTTCGTGGCTGATCCAGCTTGCAGTGCGCGGATGCTGGAGGGAAACTCTGGACGGGGGGAAAAACAAGAGTTTTTAGCAGCGACGCAGCAAAACCTAGGTGGACCGTTGATTGATTCGGCACACGATCGCCGGTTACAGGAATATTGCAGATCTGCCTGCAGGACAACAATGCCTAGGCGCGCTACCTGCAGGGGCCTGGGTCTGGCGGCAGCAGGTGGCTGCGAGTTGCGGCGGCATACCCGCGGTGCTGCGGTGCTGCGGTGGTGGCTGCGGTGGTTGCAGCAGAGCAAAAGCAGTCGCAGCAGCAAAGGCGAGGCGCTACAGTGCAACTACGAGCTGTGGTATTGTTGTTCGCTGGTGTCTGGGGTCATAACCATTCCTGTGCGCTAACGTCCACCCTGCAGTCTGATCTTGCGGGGCGGCGGCGGGGCCATTGGGTTATCTGCAGGACGCGAAGTTGGGCCGCATCTGGTGCTTGTCTGCAGTGCCGAGATGCCATGGACATCAGGAGGTATCCGTGGCGGGTGGCGGTGGCGGCGGCTCGTAGGTGGCGTGCACTTGCATGTCGAAGACGCGCACGCCCGGCTGGTCGCACGGAAGCGCGCCGGCGAACAGCACCGGGTTGGCCGAGTCGCGCCGGCCGGCAAACGTGAACGCAGCCGACGACCCAGCGTACACGACGGCGTCCTCGGTTCCTGTCCTGTTGCTGGTGACCACCGCGACCGGGTGTTCCAGCGCCGCCAACGGCGAGAGCCGCTGCATCCAGTAGCCCACGGTGTCGAGTTCGGGCTGGCCCGGCTGGCGGCCGGCGCCGATGGAGAGCCATGCCATGGGGCAGAGCACGAGCTGCACGCGGTTCGCGAGGCAGCTGGAGGCCATCTCGTACGCCTCGAACGGCGCCTCGAACTTGTACGGGTTCAAGTCCATGCATATACCGGTAGCGGCGGTGACCACCGGCACCGGGTCGGAGGGCCGAGGTTGGTTCTTGTAGTAGTTTTTGTCGGCCACAAAGCGGAACGGCTCGAACGGGGTGCCCGGGTTCTCGGCGCAGCCCCACACCTCGTCTGTCTCGTACAAGTGGGACTTGCGGTAGTGGTGCAACACGTCGCCGGCGGGCGAGGTGAACACGGCCGAGTTGTAGGTGGTGGCGTTCAGGAGCTCTTTCTCGGGGTACCCGATCATGGTGAAGCAGTTGTACTGGCGGGACACCAGGCGGGCAAAGTCCGTGGACGCGCCGGCGGCCGTGGGCTCCAAAAACGGCTCGATTGCAGCCGGGCTTTTGAAGTTGTAGCCGGTGAGGGCCAACTCGGGAAGGAGAAGGATGTCGACGGGGTTGCTGGCGAGCGCCTGGGCTAGGAGGCGTGCGATGCTGGCGGTGTTGCTCTTGACCTGTCCCACGACTGCGTTTGTCTGCACCGCAGCGATGCGGAGCTGCATTGTGTGGGAGGAAATTGGCGCGGAGCGAAGAATGTGGAGCAGGCAGCCTGCAGGAGGACAGAGGGTCGGTTCGAGACGTTGTGCGGGTCGGCTCGTGGGGTCGGCTCGAGACCGACTGGCTCGTGTGTCATCCACGGCAATACGACACCGGCAGCTCGCCGCAGTCTATTGCAGTCTATTGCGTCTATTGCAGTCTATTGCAGTCGCGACTGTCGCGAGTGTCGCGACTGAGGCTCCTGGCTGCTGGCGCTCCTGCACCGTGTGTCCGCTACATCTGTCGCATCTGTTGCATCTGTCGCATCTGTCGCACCTGTCGCACCTGTCGCACCTGTCCGCTTTTCTCTCGCGTGCAGGCAATTCCACCTGTCCCTGGCAGCTGTGCTATGACGTATGCGAGTCCCATAGCCTCCCGTCCCTCCATCCCGTCCTATCCCCTGGCGCACGTGAGCACCTCCGCCACGATGCCCATCTTGCAGATACAAGCCCCGTCCGTAGTGTGTGTCCCGGAACCTTCGCGACCTCTTGGCGCCTATTTGGGCATAAAAGTGGTGGCAGGAAAAACCCTCGCAGACTGATTTTCTCAACCTGCGACTGCGATCTGAAAAAAATTGCCGGCGCATACATATAACCGCGTTGCTGCGCATTTGCTCGTCTTTCGCACAAAGCCAACCTGCGCCGTTGGCCATATATTTGCTGCGCCGTTGGCCAATCATTCCTCCCTGCAACCGTTAATCGCAAG
Organism: Meyerozyma smithsonii; assembly: GCA_030570235.1. Classification (NCBI taxonomy): domain Eukaryota; kingdom Fungi; phylum Ascomycota; class Pichiomycetes; order Serinales; family Debaryomycetaceae; genus Meyerozyma; species Meyerozyma smithsonii. Next base: position 379,101 of record JAJLVE010000009.1, on the reverse strand, counting down.
CATTGTGTGGTAGGGATCGTGCTGCGAACCGTTGGTAAGTGCTCAGGCTACCAGCTGACAGACTACCAGCTGACAGACTACAAGCTGACAGACTACCAGCTGACAGACTAACAAGATCAGAAGCTACCACCTACACCTACCAGATCCTTGATCTCTAAGCTTGCTGTCGCGTGCTGTTTTCCTTCTCGTCTGACCTTATACCCACCTCAGCCACTAGATCTCCATGATCGTGCTCTTTCGCAGAAAACGCCCGGTGGCGTTCGCGGTGGCTGCCCTCACCTTGCTCACCCTCGTGTTTCTCCACCCGTCCCTCAGATCATACATGGCTCCCCGCTACATCGACCGGTTGGTGGACCAGCTCCCCCACTCCGACCGGTCGGCACGCACCCTCGACTTTGCCCCCAACCACAACTTTGACAAGTTTGTGTTTCCCGACTACCTCGCCGCCAGAGACGGCCTGGACGTGTTGAAGTACACCATGCCGTTCGACCCGCGCTTCACGTTGGGACTCGTGCTCGACCATGTGGCCTCCCAGCTCGAACTGTCCAAGTCGTTGTACGAGGTCCACCTCCCGTACTTCCACTGGGCCGACTACACCGACTTGTCGGCGCTCAACCACTACTACTTTTCCACCGACAACCACAACTGCAAGGACCTCTTTGACGTGACCACCGGCAGCAAGCTCCGCAACACCAAGCAGGAATTCTTGGCCACCGACTTGTACTGCCTCGACCGGTCGCTGGTGGACGCCGCCATTGGCGACCCGGCCACCTCCGACACCGAGCGCCAGGCCCTCACAATGGCGCTCGCTCGCCCGGTGTCGCCCGGCTGGTTTGTGTTCGACTACGGCGGCCGCTCGCGCCTGGACTTGAAGGTGTTGCACTCCAAGTCGTACCTCGAGCACTTTATGAGCCCGCCGCGGCACCTCGTGCTCCTCGTGCCCACCGCCAAGGGCCCGGCCTCGCTCCGCATCCCGGTGAACCAGGACATTGCCGGCCGGGAGCGCCTCTCGCAAAACGCCATTCTCGACCACTACTTGGCGCGGTTCAGACAGCAGTCGCCCGAGACCCCGCGGGTCGACGTGGCCCAGCAGTTGCAACGCGTGGGCCGCTTGGCCCCCAAGTACGTCCGCATCAGCCGGTCGCCGCCGGTCAAGGAGTTGGGCCACGAAAACTTCACCGTCGATAGCCAGGCCATCATCGACGACATCAAGGACGACGAACCGCAGTCGGTGCAGATATACAAGCAGTCGTTGGAGTACTCGCTCGCGGTGCTGCAGCCGCCCAAGTACTTCAAAGAGGCCAAGCTCGTCAAGAAGGAGGCCAACTGGGCCCACGGCGGCCACTACGACTGGCGCTTCTTCTCGGGCTTGATCAACTACACCGACAAGCAGGTGCCGGTGTTGCACGGCCTCTTGCAAGCATACTTGAAGTTTGCCAACGCAAACAAAATCACCTCGTGGGTGGCCCACGGCTCGCTCCTCTCGTGGTACTGGAACGGGGTGGCCTTCCCGTGGGACTACGACATCGACGTCCAGATGCCGCTCCAGGACTTGCACCGCCTCTCGCGCGACTTCAACCAGAGCATGGTGGTGGACTTTGGCGGCGCCGCCGGCCAGGAAATACGCTACGGCAGGTACTTTATTGACTGCGGCACCTTCATCACCCACCGCACCTTTGGCAACGGCAACAACAACATCGATGCCCGCTTCATCGACTTGGATTCCGGCTTCTACATTGACATCACCGGCTTGGCGCTATCGGACCAAAAGGCACCGCCGCGCTACGACCCATTGCTCCCGTCGGACCTTTCACGACTGACAGCCGATCTCAGCATAAGTGACTTGGCACGAAATAAACACCTCCAGGTCTACAACTGCCGCCACCGCCACTTCCTCCGTCTCAAGGAGCTCAGTCCTTTGACGTTGTCCATAGTGGAGGGCCAGTATACCTACATTCCTGCCGACTACAGCCATGTTCTCGTCAATGAATACGGCGTAAAGGGCATAACCCAGCAGGATTTCAAGATCTTCACCTTTGTGCCTCGGTTGCAGCTCTGGATCCCGACGCGTGATCTCATGCGGTTTACCAACAGCCACGACATCAAGTGGTCGGACAAAACAACCTGGAAGTACTGGAGCGAGCATGATTATATTCAGTTTTTGGCGGAACATGAACAGTATATGGACGAGTACCTCGCCACACGCAAAATCACCGAACTCCACCGCAACGAAATGTCCATCCGTAATCGCCGTGGCGGAGGCGAAAAGTACGTGGTGAGCGAAGTCAACCAAGACCCACTAATTGGCCAATTGCGGCACGATTACTTTTCGAGCATGGTGAACTACCAAAATTACGACTTCCCCATCCGCGATGACCAGGTCAGGAAGCAGTACGAACAATTCGACCAGGCGTTGGCGGAAGAAAGTCTACAAAAGGTTGCTGACGGCAACGAATTATCACATACCTCAACTTTGCCGGCATTGAATTCTCCAGAAGGACAGGATCCTCGAGCAGAAAATTCACCGCCACAACTAAAAGAGCCCAGTGCCGGCTGACCGGGGCCAAAGTCACCGGTTGGCCACCTGAAGATTGTAACTAGAGTATATAGAGAACGCTGGTTGTGTGCAGGGCATGTCATGTTGCTTCGGGTAAATACTTTTCTTTTGTGCAGTCTGCCAATCACCGTGCGCGGTTCTCACGCCATAAACTTCATTCTCCTAGACATCACCATCACCATGTTTAGAAGAGCAGGTCAACGCACATTCGCCAGATTCAACTCCTCCGGCCACGGCCGTGTCTCGAAGTTCATCGCCGAGACCGCTTTTCCTTTTGCTGACAAGAAGGCTGGTGAGCAGTACATCAAAAAACAGTCTGAGAAGGCTCACCATTCAGAGGGTATCACCAACACCTGGAAGAGATTGACCTACTTGATTGCGTTCCCAGCTATTGCTTTGACCGCTATTCCAGTTATCAATGTCGAATTGCATCACGCCGAGCACAGAAAGCACTTGAGAGAGCTCCCTGATGAGGAATGGCCAACTCAATACGATTACCAAAACCTTAGACAGAAGAAGTTCTTCTGGGGTGACGGTGACAAGACTTTGTTCTGGAACTCTGACGTCAACCGTAACATCGAGGCTTAAGTAGCAAGATCAATAAATGCAGTAAGAAGGACAACAGGTAGAATAGATTGTTTTAAACGTAAGCTACTGGTGTCTTACAACTGCTAGCCATACATGTATTCTACAAGGTGGAAAAGATATACAAATTGTTGGTAGCAGCGATGGCCACCGAGTCTTCCCGTGGGTGCCACGACAAGTGGAGAATACTCTTCTTGAAATCGATGTTGTCAAAGTCGTTGCCGCCGCTACCAACACCGCTCATTAACCTCCTTCTGGTGCCACTGTTGCCCATCTTCTTGGACTTGAATGCGGATTTATCGGCCTGTAAGATGATCTCTTCTTGTTCGTCGTCCTCCATCTGCGACGAGGGCGACTGCGGGTACGCATCGGTAGGAAGTCCGGGAGAGTCGACATCGTTGTCGTCGTCGTCATCGTCGTCAAATACGTCTTCCTTTCTTCTGTTCAACTTGAGGCTTTTGGTTTCGCCGCCGCCATTTACGGTATTAGGATATATCATGAAGCTGTTGTTGTATGATCCAGTCATAACCGACTTGCTGTCACCACTAAATTGAACCTCGAACTTGTCAAAGATAGCGTCGTTCTCGTATGTATCGCACAATCTGTCGCGCAAGTGTTCGTGAACGTTGATTGTCTTTACCGGTTTCAGCTCCATAGCCAAATCCCAAATCTTGACCGTCATGTAGTCTCGCGACACAATGTATCTGCCGTCGTGGCTAAACTTGACGTCGGAGATCGATGACGTTATCTCGGTGAAGAAGTTGTGCGACGCAGGGTCCAAGTACTCCTCAAACACCTTGGCGTGGGAGTCGCACAACGAGTTGGATCTCATATCCGATAATTTGATTGTGCCCTTTGACGAAGAGTACATTAATAAATTACAATGGCTGGGGTGGAACTCGGCGCTGGTGATCACCTCGGTCAACTCCTCCATGTTGGCCGGCTTGATGTCCACGATGTTGAACGACTGGTCAGAAATGCCCAAGTTCCACAAGTTGATCCGGAGATCGTCCGAGGATAGGTATGTTTCCTGGTCGGAGTTGACCGATATGGAGTTTATGTGGTAGGCGTGGGCGTTGGAATAGATTTTTTTGGGTTGTGCCAGAATGAGCTTGTCGTGCACCGTCAACTTGGGCAAGTGCAAATTATCCATGTTGAATGAGGTGGGGAGCTGGTCTGCGCCCTTCAAGTTGTTCTCGCTCACGAGCTTCACCTGTCTCTCGGCCACCTTCCACAACTTGATGGTCTTGTCGTTGGTGGATAGCAAGTAAAGGGCATCGTTGGAGCTTCGGATCCACTTTATCTTGTTGATCTTTTCCTCGATCTCCAACGACTTCAAGTAGTCAAACTCGGCGTCGTGGCTCTGGAACTCCGTGAAAAACTTGTACTCGCAGCTGTGCTTCTTCTTGGAGTGGTTGCGTTCGAACAACACAACTCGGCCACCCTTGTCGCCCGTGGCCAAAAAGTTTCCGTCATAGTTGAACTCCACGGTGGAAATTATGTCGGCTTCTGTGACGTTTTCGATGTCGCCTTTGTCTCCGAAGCACTGGGAGAACTTCCAGCTGTCTTCCATCGTCATGTTGCGTCGGGAAAAAAGCGTCGCTTCTGCTGCTCACCTATTGCAGCTCAAACTCACGATACCTCCGCACTCCGGACTGTGAGCAGTGGTGTCTCCGAAGGCTTAAACTTGCCAGGAAAAAACTTGGTGTTGATACGCCGAACTATACGTCGAGGTTGACAGACGGCCAGCGGACTTGGAACACAGACGTGCAGTCAATCAGGTCACTGCGGCTGCGGGAAATGCGAATCGAAGGAAAAAAGCCCTCAAAAACAAATTGCGGTGGTTTTGCAAACGGGGAGTACCTAGCAATGAAGTCCAACTCCTGATTAATGACGGGATACGTACAGGATTTGTTGGTGTCTGGGTGTGTTACCGTGGAGGCCGGCGCCGGTCACCACGAGGCGAAAACCGGCCGCGGGGCCCGGGTGGCGGGTTTTACAAATGTGTATCAGATGTGTGTATTGCTATTAATACTTAGTTTGCCTTCTTGGCGACATCGGCGGGGTTCACCTTTCTGTCAGTGTTGAATCTCTTCCTTTGAGGAGGAGTTCTGACTCTTCTGTCGGTTCTGGATCTGACTCTGACAATTCTGGCGTGAATGGCGCACGAGACACAGTAGTGCAACTTGTTGTACAACTTTGGCACGGCGTACTCAGAGTAGACCGAGGCCTCAGACAAGTCTCTGACGGCAGCGGCTTCAACCATGTTTCTGATGGTGACTCTCTTGATGGCCTTGTCCTTAGGGACACATCTGGCACAGTTCAAACATCTGACGGGCTTGACGTGACCTCTTCCCTTCTTGTTTCTACCGTTGGAAGCTCTCTTTTTTGGCATGCTGAAAGTTAGTAATGGCTCGCAAACAGGGGCAAAAAGCTGGCCGCCGACCACAGACTTGCTACTCGTGCGCCGTGGGCATGTGTGAAAGGTTCTGGCTACGAATCGTTTCGCCACCACCCACTAATGTCCGGTTTAGAATTTTTCATGGAATTTTTCATCTTCCGTTTCGGGATCAATCGGCGCCCTTTAGGTGGTTCCATTAGCAGTGTTGTGTTCTGTCGTGCTGGCGCTCTTGGATACATCGCTGGCGCAACCCATCCATAATTCAATACTTACTTGTATAAACTGTTAAGAATAATCCACTGGAGTCGCAGTGAAAGTTTTGCGAGCGGGTTGTGCGAGGCTCAAGTCACGAACGCGTGATCACGGGGCTGTAGCCCTTGGTTGCAAATCGGCTGCGACTGATTATATGCAGTATTGGGAGTGGGCCGGGGGAGAGGGAGGTGGTGAAGCACAGGTGAGGCATTGAGGTCCCGGGGCATGAAAGAGGGGCTGTTGGTGTGGTTGTGGCTGTTTATGTCAGAAAGGCCTTTTTTGCTTCGTGGTTTTATTGACATATGGGATTAGTCTGGTGACTGAGAGTGAAAAATTATTGGGTGCAAGTCAAGAGTCGAAAGTCAAAAGTGGACAAAAGTACCACTATTCCAGAAACTGACGGGAGTATGGGGTAGCCTCTTGGTATGCGGCTTCATTCTTTTGCCTCCATTTTGTCTCCTTTTTGTCTCCTTTTTGTCTCCATTTTTTGGCTGTAAGCTTCGGGCTAATTGAGTGACAGGAGTGGATATAACAATACTGGTCAAATGGATGGCTGAAAATCACATTTTGCGACGGAAATAATTCCAATTCCTACAGAACTGTACCACCCTATAATAACACTGGCCTTTGTCATATACAACTTCCCCTCAAGCCTTTGAAGCGGCCGGGAGCCAGTGGTGATATATGCACTGCGGGTATATGCGAAATGCATTTCTCCAAAAATGCCAAAAATAACGTTAGATAGATGAAAGCTTTCCCATTGAGATCCCACCCTCTCCGCACACATCTCCTCTCCCCATGCTCCGCATACCCCCTTCCCGAGCCGCCTATGAAACCACCCGTGGTGATGGGTGTTCACGTGACTCGCCCGCCAGTGGGTGTGTTGGCGGTAATGCCGTGTTTTCCTCCTTGCACCCATACTAAACACCCGCCAATCAACGAGAGCCTATGAGCGCGCAGTGTTAGCTGATTTTTGTAGCATCTAAGACGACAGTGAAAGTATGTATCCATGAAAAAGCATAGACCGAGAAGCAGCCATGCGTGAGGGTGATAGAGAAGCGTGCAGGGATGCCTGGCAGTAATAGTTTGTATACTGGGAAGCTCGAGAAACGCAGCAGCTGTATCGATGGAATTACACCCACATTGAAACCGGTGTGACAAAACCATCAATTGCTGGTTGGACAAGTCTACAGTCTGCCAGAGCGTACACGGCCCTCACCCCGCTATCACCCACCACGTCTGCTATCGTCGTACATGTTTGTTGTTGCCATTCGTGATTTTCCGCTACTAACACAGATGCTTTCTCGTGCTCTTCGTGTCACTCGTAACACCAGACTCTTGTCGACCTCCAGAGTCCTCTACCTGGCTCCTGTCGATATCAACCAAAAGACCGCCTCCACCTTGTCCGAGGTGACCGGTCCCGACGGCTCCTTGATCGGACCTGGTGCCAAGGAAGGAACCATCCCCTCTGACTTGGATCAAGCCACTGGTTTGGAAAGATACGAAATCTTGGGTAAGAGAGAGGGTATCGACGTGTTCAACTTGGACAAGCCTATCTTCGAGGGCAAGGGTACTATGCAAGACCCCTACTTGGTTCCTACCTACATCGGCCACCGTTACGTGGGCTGCAGAGGTAAGGGCGGAGAGGAGCACAAACCATACTGGTTGGACGTCAAGGAAGGTAACCCAGCTAGATGCTGGCAATGTGGTACCGTGTACAGCGCCAAGTTCTTGGGTGAGCCCGGCCACCACCACCACTGATCACGAGCGATGCTCGTCGCATACAAACGCATCTTGACCGGTAGGCTAAGTACCAATTCGACATTACGTACGATTCTGTAGATGATAGCAGCCAGCCAGCCAGCAGCCAAGCATTACATTGCTCCATTGGCACATTGCCACATTGGCACATTGGCGCATTGGCTGTGGGGAACGCTCTATGCAGCCATCGCCCGTCGCTGCAAATGCCGTGCAGCCGCGGCACCTGTGTGGCTCGCGACAACCACTAGCAACAACAACCAACAACCACCAACAGTGGCAAACGGCTAGGATGAAAAAGGTGTTGTTTCTTGCAGAGCCCAACCAGGACTTGGCCCAGTACCGCCATTTCCAGCACTTGTACGAGTGTATTCCCTACCATTTGACCACCACCGAAAAACTCATCCACGACTTCAACACGTCGTTGAAGGATATCGAGGCGATCTACGCTGCCTGGCTCGGATTCATTCCCCTCGGAGGCTTTGCAAACGACATCTTGGCCAACGCCCCTCCCAAGTTGAAGATTATTGCCATTTGTTCTGTGGGCTTTGACGGCTTTGACGAGCACGGCATGGCCGACAAGGGCATCACGTTGACGAACGTTCCGTCGTCGGGCGCCGCCGAGCCGGTGGCGGACTTGGTGCTCTACAACGCGTTGCTGGCGTTCAGAAACTTCAATCTCTCGCTAAACGTCTTCAATGCCGACTTGAACAATTCCATCCACGCCAGAAAGCGCTTGCAAGACGGCCTGTTCGACACCCACACGGGCACGCTCCGGTTGGCTGGCGGCACCACCCACTCGTTTGGCCACATCTCCGCGGGCAGAGCCAATATCAGCCCCGCCGGCCACACTGCTGTCATTGTGGGCTTTGGCCGCATCGGCCAGACCATCGCATCTCGTTTGCACGGCATTGGCATGAAGATTGCCTACGTCAAGCGCAACAAGTTGACCACCGTGCATGAGCAGCAGTTGGGCTACCCGGTCACCTACTACAAGAGTCTCGCCGAGGCGAAAGACGTGGCCGACTTGGTGGTGATTGCCTGTCCCGGCACCGCGGAAACCAAGCACTTGGTGAACCCGAAGGTGATCTCGGCCATTTCCAAGCCGTTCCGGATCATCAATGTCGGAAGAGGCACCGTCATAGACGAACAGGCGTTGGTGGACGGTCTCAAGTCCGGCAAGGTGTTGTACGCTGGACTCGATGTGTTTGAGAACGAGCCCACGGTCCACCCCGAGCTCTTTGGCCGGCCGGACGTGGTGCTCACGCCACACATTGGAGCGTCCACCATGGAGAACTTCGACCACACTGCTGAGGTGTCCTTGAAGAATATAGAGCTCGTTTTGACGGGGAAGGAGCCGTTGACCAGGGTCAACTAGAGGAGAGAGGACGCACGAATTGTGCCAAAATTTTATTAATGAAACTTCGGAAGATAGATAGAATGTACCAACGGGATTGTATGCCATAGGACTCTTTTGGCCGTAGCAGTCTATATTTGTGAAAAGTGCCATTTTTGTCATTTTTGCATGTTCCATGGTATGTTGCTGCGAAATACGTAGGAAAGAGAATTGAACTCTAAACATGAAAATCCAAAGCTGAAAACTCAGCCGAACGTTACACCTTCCAATTAACTGCAATTGCACCCGCCCACACACTAACTGTACAGAACTCATACTCCCTTCTGCCCTCACCAACATCAAAGAACCCGAAATTCAACACACTATTTTTTGTTCAGCCACAGCCACACCAACCCATCCAGCCAACTGCCAGCCCACAACCACTACCTAGCCTCCTCTAGCCCCCCATATCCCCGGCCTACCCGTCACCTCCAACAGGGCTTTTGCAGCCGGTCGTGCGCCCACCGCGCAAATCGACATTTCCGCTCCACCTCCTTTTACAATCAACAATGCCGTCGGTGTATATCGGGGTCTACCGGGCCGTTTTTGACTATGCCGCCCAAACAGACGAGGAATTGCATTTGACAGCCGGCGATCTCCTATACCTACTCGAAAAGTCCGATGTGGACGACTGGTGGACCGTCAAGAAGCGGATACTTCCCGTGGGCGACGAGGAAGTCGAGGAACCCGTAGGCTTGGTGCCTGCTAACTATATCGAGGAAGCCCCGGTGGTGAAAAAGGCGCTAGCGCTTTATGATTACGAACAACAGACCGAAGAAGAGCTCTCTTTCCACGAAGGAGACCTGTTCGACGTGTACGACATCAATGATCCCGACTGGATCTTGGTGGCCGACGCCTCTCATGCGCATTTTGGTTTCGTGCCAGCAAACTACATAGACATGGCCGCCCAGGCTGCACCTGCCAACCCCCAGGTGCTCGCAATGCCCCCAAAACATCCCAGCCAGGTTAAGCGCGAAGCCGAGCCCAGCCACTCGCCACGTCACGAGAGAGAGGAGCACATTGACGTACCGCAAGACGACTACGAAGAGCCTCCACCAAAGCCGCTGAGACCGGCGACAGACACGTCCCTCAGTAATGGCACCGAGAACGAGTTGAATCTTCACGAAGAGGAAGAGGAGGAGGCACCCCCAATGCCATCAAGACCGGGCCCTAGTGCCGCTACCACGCTGAGCTCGCTCAACCGAGAGCCCGCGGTGGCTCTGCCATCGAAATCCTACACAAATACCGAGGATGTGGGCGACCAGCAACACAGCTATGACGGGGAATTCTTTACCTGGTACATCGACGAGGTGGACGGCCGTAAAAAGAGACCGGTGGTGTTCTCAATTGGTAAGGGTATGATTATTACCAAGCCCAACTCGCAGAACCCCAAGAAATTGAAGTTGAAGTCTGCATCCACTCTCGACCAAGTCTGGAGAATACGAGATTTGAAGGACTACAGCAACGAGAAGAAGCACTTGTTTCTCGAGTTGACAAACCCAACCACGTCTCTCGAGCTCCACACGGGCCTGAAGGATGTCGCAGAAGCCATCGTTTCCATTTTGGCCGACCTCAAGGGCGCAGAAGAAGCTAGAGGTTTAAGAGAAGTAGCGCAAGCTTCAAAGGCCTCAATCAGCAACAGCAATCGTAAAATTGGCAGACTCATGTTTGACTTTGCTGCCCAGGGCCGGGATGAACTTGAAAGCAGAGAAGGTGACGAGGTCTACGTTGTTGATCAAAGTAAATCAAAGGACTGGTGGATGTGCGAGAATGTATCCACCGGCCGCCAAGGTGTGATTCCGTCCTCCTACATTGAGATTGTGGGTACGTCGAATCTCGATAAGATGACTGACGGGGTGCAAAGAAGAAGATCGCAAAAGGCTCCCAAGGGTAAGGTCGTCGAGAAGAAACACCGTCACCGCTCTAGAGATGAGCGCGAGAAAATTAGAGAAAGCGACCAACGTCACCGTGAACGTGATCACGATGGGAACGGCCGTGACAGCGACGGGAAACCATTACCAAATTACCATCGTCTTAGAACTTGGATTGACAGTACCGGATCATTCAAGGTTGAAGCCGAATTCTTGGGCTTTGTGGATGGAAAGATCCATTTGCATAAAACAAATGGTGTGAAAATTGCTGTTGCTGCCACAAAATTGTGTTTGGAAGATTTAGAGTACGTTGAGAAGGTGAGTGGAACTTCCTTGGAAACTTACAAAGAACAGGTTGCCAAGGCATCAACGCCTAAAAAGCAAGAAACGCGCAGCAGATCCGCTACCGCCGTTATCAACAGTGTCTCTCCCACGAAGGAGAAGTCCTCTGGTTCAACTAGCATTCCGCCCCAAGCGGATCCCGAGTATGATTGGTTTGAGTTCTTCCTTCAGTGTGGAGTCGATATTGGAAACTGCCAGCGTTACACAATCAACTTCAACAGAGAGCAAATGGATGATAGAATCTTGGAAGACATCAACCCTTCGCTTTTGCGTACTCTCGGTTTGAGAGAAGGCGACATTATTAGAGTGATGAAGTTCTTGGACAGCAAGTTTGATAGAAAGAAAGAAGAGCCAGTCCAACCAACTGCATCTGGTGGTCTTTTCACGGAGGCCACTGGTGCTTTGAAGAATAACAGTTCTTCTACGGAGGTGTCCAAGGTCGATGCAAAGGCATTGCCTTCGCCAAGAAAGGCTGAGGCACCTGTGGAATCACAGCAACAAGTCAACAAAATTGAAGATGATGCTTGGGCCATGAAGCCTGCTGCTCGTTCGAACGAGGACTTACTGAGGGCCAAGGCTCAAACGCCACAGTATACCGGTTCTCTTCAAGACTTAGTTGACATTAAGCCATTCAAGGTGAATGATAAGCCAATGCCTGCCTTACCTACTGAAGCCTCTGCAGACCCTGTGCCATCTGCACCAGCGTTAAAGCCTGTGCAAACCGGGCCCACGATCCAACCCGGTCAGCAATTTGCAGTCAGCAAGACTGGTTCTAGCACTGCGGGCGGCTTGGGCACTCAGAGTACCGGTGGCTTTGTTCCAGTACAAAGAACAGGAGGTTTTGTTCCAGTTCAACGGACGGGAGGGTTTATCCCTGTTCAACCCACAGGCTTTGTTCCTATCACTGCACAACCTACTGGCTTTGTTCCTATCCAAGCTACTGGATTGCAGCCCCAATTGACCTTTGGCATTGTTCCACTTCAGACTGGAACTGCAACGTTCACGGCAGCCCCAATGGGACCACAAGTGGGCCAGATTCCCCAAACGACATTTGGACAACCACAGCCGCAACTTCAGCCCACCACCACTTTTGGTGGATTAGGCCAGGTGCCATCTCAAATAACGGGCGGTGCCATGCCACCAACCTCATTTGGACAGCCATTGTCGTTGCAGCAGACTGGACCTTTGGTTCCTGCTCAAAGAACTGGAGGAACTCAATTTGGTCAGCAGACTGGGCCAATTGGTGGTCAGTTTACCGGATCTTTGCCTCCTCAAACTTCTTTTGGAAACTTTCAACCCAGCGCACAACAGTCAACCGGGCCAGCCTTTCAACAGGCCCAGCAACCAAGTTTTGGAGTTGGAAGTCTTTCATCTCCACCCACGTTCCAAAACAACACTGGCCCAATTGGACAGCCCCAACAATCGTTCCAAACTGGACAGGCTCCATTTAACCTGTCTTTCCCTGGCGGTCAGGCTGGACCATTTCAAGGACAGTTTGGTCAACCGCAAGGACCCAACCAACCTGATATGGGTCAATTGACAAACATGTTCCAGAATACAAGCATCTACAACAATGGCTTCAACCAACAAGGACCCAATTCCTTCGGGCAGCCACAAGCTACTTTCGGTCAACAGCCTAACTTTGCTCAACAGCAAACCTCTTTCGGTCAGCAACAGCCATCTTTCGGTCAACAGCCTACTACATTTGGTCAGCCACCTACATCATTTGGACAACAGCAGACCTCGTTTGGGCAACAGCCTACATCTTTCGGCCAGCAACAGCAACAGCCTCTGTTTGATGGCTTTGGATATTCGCTGCCATTGCAATCACAACCTACGGGTTCTGGTTTTGGAAATGCACCTATGCAGCCACAACAAACAGGAAGAAGGGCTAACCTACAAGCTGCTACGGCCGACAATCCTTTTGGGTTCTAAAAAGTTGAAGATATAGGCCTTAACCTAAATCGTATGTAATATACAGTCACCAGTCAGATGTGGTAGTTTGTGCGGCACATTTTTTGCAACCATGATTGATCATTTTCTTTACATTGATCACAATGGATGACACGGGGCATACATTAGTCGACTTTTTAATTGAAAACACGAGCTGTATACTCAACTCACCTGTTAAGGGTGATCTATTCTTGGTGAGTGAGCTTTTCAAGCAGTGGAGTTCGGCTCAACTGGGGCTAATAAAGGAGGTCTCTGTTGAAGAATTGTACGCCAAAATAATGGAAATCAATCTGATCGTGCCGAGGTCTGTATTAATCGAGCACCAGGACAAGAGTGCATTGTCAACCACAGACACCGTGACTATTACTTGGATCTTTGATGTTCGCCTCAAGGCTCTCCGTGAACGTAGTCTGGGCAAACTCTTCCAGGAGGAAAGCACCAAAACAAGGGGTAAATTTAAGCAAAAGGAATCATTGAAGCAGTTGCTGAAGATATTGCTCGATAATAATTCGTCTAAGAAACTTGACGAGCAGTTGACAGGCCTCACCATCGATCTTTGTACCAAGTTTATTAATCTGCCATCCGCAATGGTAAAGTTGGCTAGGGGCAAGGCTCGAGCAACAGCACCGTATAAGCCTATGTTTAAGGTTTGTCAAAACGAGAAGCATAGCAAAGTGATAGCAAACATATGCTTCAGCAAGAAAGATGTTGTCAATGCTGTGAGTCGCAACGTCCATATGCCTGCGAATACGTTGCACAAGCTACTCATTCAGTACAAATCTTTGATGTCGCCAGAAGTCTTCAGCTGTTCTCAGAAGAATATTCACAATCTTCCGATAAAGTTCTCCAATTCAGATGCGTCTCCTGGAGATTGCTCCTACTTGGACACTTGCCATAAGATGAGAAGTTGTCGTTACCTTCACTACTACACCTTGATTCCACCAAAAAGTTCTGAAAAACAGGTGCTAGAAGGCAAGGAGCTAGCCGACTATACAGTTGGCGAGTGCTATACCAGCATGTTTAGGGAGGAAGCAGCACCACAGTGGATCTCTTGTGATGTAAGGTATTTAAGATTCCCTCTCCTTGGAAAATTTGCAGCCATCATCTCTGACCCAGCGTGGGATATCCACATGTCGTTGCCCTATGGTACGTGCAAAGACATGGAGCTTATGTCGTTGCCAATTGATATACTTCAGGACGAAGGAATAATCGTTCTCTGGGTAACTGGAAGATCAATTGAAGTTGGCCGTAAGGCGTTGCAGAAGTGGGGCTACAGAATGGCGAATGAGATGATATGGATCAAACTCAATCAACTAAAGAGGACTATTGTCACCGGAAGAACCGGGCATTGGCTCAACCATTCCAAAGAGCACCTATTAGTAGGGGTCAAGGGCCAACCTACTTGGCTCAATCGGTTAATTGACGTTGACACCATTGTTAGCGGTACCAGAGAAACCCTGAGGAAGCCAGACGAGGTCTATGATATGGTAGAGCGCATAGTGGGCAAGCATTCTCGAAAGCTAGAAATCTTTGGCCGCGATCACAATGTTCGTCCCGGCTGGCTCACTATTGGAAACCAATTGACTGGGGTGACGTTGCACGAGCCAATGCTCCGTGATGCTTACAGTCTGCTCATAGAGCGCAAATGAGCACATGTCATATATTGGGCTAATACGTCATACCTAGTTTTGCTTCTTTGTTTTCTCTCTCAATCTGTAGTCCCTGACCAATACACCTGCTTCGTTGTTCATCTGTTTTTGCAATTCTGGTCTGTAGCCAAGTGCAAAAGCAAGCTCAAAAACCACAAAGAATGGCGCCAATACCAAAGCTTGGAGCAAATTGTCAAGCAATGCTGGTGCACGCTTCTCGTGGACTCCATGTCCATAAAATTGGGCAAGCCAGGCCATTCCATGGGCCATAACCGCATAGCGAACGAACTCCGAGGATGAGATCCAAGTGTTAGCATTCAAATGCAAAATTGCGTACTTGAAGACATAGGCGGCCGAGGACAAAAACACAAACGCTGGTACTCCTAACTGCCATTCAAGAAGAGCATAGTAGATGCCGTACGACCAAGCAATAATGCTTCCCAAGTTGATATAGGGCAGATAGGAAGTCACTTCAACAGGCGACAAAAAGGCAACCAAAGACAAAAGAATAACTGGAATGCATGCTAAATGAATAGCCACATTGACATGGTTGAAGTGGTAAGATCTGTAGAATACCAAATGACCTTTCAAATCAAATAAACCAGCCATTATTGGTGATTTAGAAAATGCGGGGAAAGGTGGAGATTTTATACCACGGCATATAATATGCAGAACCATCTACAACAAGTATCACGGTAGGTTAATCTAAAGATCCTATGTAGCAACTACTCTCTCAAAGAAAGTGCTGGCTTTTTAATAATACGTTTCTTCTTGGAGCTCAGTTCTTTAGCGCTGTCAAACTTGCTGGCAGCATTGAGATCTCTACCCACGTTATCGAGGTCCTTGACCTTGTAGAGTCTAATCATCCAGTTCTGTGAAGTGAACGCTTCCTCCAACACACTGAGTTCAGGTGCCATAGATGCAGGGATTGTTTGGCCCCTAACACGATCCGTGGCGTCCCTACCATTGAAGATATCAGCAAATCTGTAGTATGACATCTTGTACATCAACGAGTTTCTCATGGTTTGTGATGCACCTTCATCCACCCTGTACTCGCCCTTAGAGGAGAAGTAATCACGCTCTGTCACCTCGTCTGGCCAGATACCTTCTGAAATTCTTACCATCCACAAGAATTTGTTGATATCGTCTCCCGAGTAACCCAAGAGACCGCCGAAAACGACCAAAACGTAGTCGACATCATGCTTCTTCAAGATATCGTACGCAACTTCTTCCGAAGAGCACATTGCCTTGCCAACGGTTGCAATATGGGTATTATTCCATGTGTTATTGTCAACAAGAGTAGTACGGTCAGCCATACCACCAATTTGGTAACCGTAATCCCACCATGCCATCACCTTGGCGTCCTCAGGAGTGTTCATACGCAACCAGTAGTATGCTTCCCTGTAGTCGTCGATGATGTTGGGCGAGCCATCGGGGTTTCTGGATGCCAAAACAACAGAAGGTGACGAGTAGGCATTGGAGGTAACCCAAGTACAATGCAAGACAAAGTAGATGAGGTAGACGGTGAAAGAGCCCAAAACCAACAACTTGGACAAGATTTGGAAGATGGACCATGTTCTCTTTTTGGAAGCTTCCTTAGCTTTCTTGACCTCCGCGGTCTTACCTTTCTTTTCCTCCGCGGGGTTCTTTTCCACGGGAGTTCTGAAAATTTCGACGAAGTTCAAGTACTCGTCTAACAATTTTGACAAAGCAAGGGCAGCGGACACACAAATAATTGGGGTCAAAGTCAACATAAGTCTAACCATAACACCAGCAAAGTAGGAACATAAGACACCATAGATGATGACAAAAACATGCTCGTTTCTCAATTCTTGGAAGCAGATGTAGATACCAGCGGGGAAAAGCCAAATCAACATACCACTGTCAAAGAAAAAGGATGGCCAAGCAGTAGGCTGATGCTCCGAAACAGACGCAATGATAGGAATGTGGATCTTGGCATAGTTAGTGTCCCACAAAGAGTAGAAACGGCCAGTCCATGGAGCGATCAAGCCCAAGGCAGTCAAACCAAACAACGCACCGACACCAAGCAAAATGATGAGGACGACTGAAATAGTCAAGAATGACTTAAATTGTTTGCTGGACACTCTCGATCTCACGTAGTCTCCCAAAGCAGTCAATTGTAATAAGCCGAAGACGCCAAGGGCTGCCATATGGTCATTGGACCTAATAGGCAAGAAACCCACAAAAGGAATTTGCATCGAAGCCAACGTTCCCAACGCGTACCAAGTGGTATACGCCGTGTAGAGCTTGTGGTCATAGCGGCCCATCAAAATAAGGACAAAAATGTGCAAGGGAATCAAGTTTGTGATGAAAACGTATCCACCCCATGCAGACACCATGTAGAAGTAAAACAAGGCAGTCCAAGTTGCATAGTAAACCGAGCCCAATTTCAGTGCCTTGATCCAGAAGAAGAAAGTTGCCATGAGCAAGGTGATTGCAATTGCCTCGTTATCGTAAGAGCCGGCCACAGATCTCGAGATGTAACCGGGAGCAATTCCCATGAAAATAGCAGCCAACAATCCAGCATTGGAGTCCTTCAACTCAGCTGTGAAGTAGTAGGTAGCAATTGCAGTCAAGCCGGAGAATGCCGGAGCCAACATCACGCATACATCCCTGATGTTCACAGGCAATTTGAGCCAGTCCCTCAAGGTGTGCCAAATGACACCAGAGGTCACCATCAAGCCAGGGTACAAAGTTCCGCCTGTGACACGTCCCAATGGGTACCACGTTCTGTCATCGAACCAGTTCAAAAACTCGTAGAATGAATGGCTCACCAAATATTTAGTGGCTCTAAAGTTGAACCAAGGGTCGAACTCGTGGATGATACTTTCGAATCTGATCACGGAGAACAACCGAGAGGAGATTGCAGCACCAGCAATCGAAATAAAGATCACCACTTGAAGTAGTAGCCTTACGGTTTCCACTTTAATGCCACAAATCTTCAAATCCAGCTTCTGTGACATGTCGCTAAATGGCCGTGGTTGGTGATAATTTCCAGCGTGTTACATGGGTATATGCAGGGGTGTATTGGTGGATTTTTGCTACTGCCAAATCTGTCAATTTCAGGGTGTATTAGTATGAATTTTGCAGAAGGGGTTATTAAGATGGCGTTTGTTGGAGAATGGCAATAGACTATGATAATAGGGTGTTTCACTCCTCTTTTGTTCAACCAGCTTCAGAATGGTAATTCATACATTTTGCGTGTTCGCACACCGTCTGGATTCTCATTGGAGAAAACGTGTGGGTTAGCCAGGATGTAGTGTAGAAGTATGAATATATGAATGTTAAGATTAACTAGTTTGTTGCAGTATAAAGTTGTATCTTCTGCGTGTTCTCTTGTTGTGCACTGGAAGCCCATTCTAGGGCCACTGTTTCGCGTCAAAAAAACTCCGGATGGAACACCTATTGCCAGTGCCATAGGATATAATATACACTGTTGGGGTCAATGCTAAAAAGAGCTCCAGCTCCAATTAGCTGGAACACTTCCAGCCATTTGTTCGTTATTAGTAGATTCCTTGAAGCCTCTCTTGGTTCCATCTTGGTCGACGGCAGTAGGCACTGGATTGATGGGGCTGGTGGCGGTGGTAACCGGTGTGCTGTTGTGTGAGTGACGTACATCAACGCCGAACTCGTGTTTCACAAAGTCGTTGTATTGTTCGATGCAATTGTCACACACTTTGGAAAGAGTACCACGGCCGCCAGTAGTGAATTGGGCCAAATGGTTGATATATAAATAGTGCATGGTGTGTTCCTTGCAGAAAATCCCACCGCAGCGGCGGCAATGATGACGTCTTTCGAAAAAATTGAACGACTTTTGACAGTGTGCAATGCCGCACTTCAGAACTGCTTCGTCTTTTACCCAATGTTTCCTCGTAGGTGCCAACAGGAGAACATGATGGTACTTTCTTTGAGACGAATTGCGATAAGGACTTAACAGCAGAGAAGTCGACTCGGTCAGAGTATTTGATTCCATCGACTTGACGGAAGACTGAGATGAGGTCGACTTTGAATGTTCAAGCGAAGGCTCAAACGAATATGGTGTCCGGTTTTCACTCTCATGCTTCCGTTCTCTTCTTCCCTGCTCCCCGTTTTCGTTTTGTGTCAATCTTAACACTGCTGGTATATACATGGGACTGCGAAGACCCTTGATTTGTTGAAGGTGTTTCGATTTTTGGGGTACTTCGTTGGTTGCTGGCTTCATTGATCCATGTACTGGTTGCGTGTTTCTCGGATTCTTTAATGCTGTGGGTAAAGAGGTCGTTGGGGTGGAGCCGGAAGCACTTGGCACACGATTGTTTATGGCGGTCATTCTGGGTACCTCTGCCCGCTTGGGGGTAGGCGCCACGGAAGCGACAGAACTACTTGTAGCGGGAGGCATCTGCTGTTCTACTCGCTCAGTCACAGTCGGTTCTTCGGGCTCGGCGGTAATTTTGGCAGTAGTGGCTTTGGTTGTAAGGGGGGAGCTTTTGGTATGCTCCTGGGGCGTAGTTGAAAGTTGTGGCATTTTCGGTTGTCTAGTCAAGCTGGCGAAACTCGACAAGTCGACCTCTGCTGGTTGATATGCCTGTGTGAATTTAGGGTTGTTTGACTTGTCTTTGAAGGATACATTTTGCATTTGTGACTCCTTCGGATGAGAAGCGAGCATGGGAGACAAGCTGAGTTTCTTGAGTGCGTTAAATGTCAACTTGTGTTGCTGCAACATCGTGTCCTGGTTCTCCTGGTTATCGTCTGGGTTTTGAGACGCTTCAACCTTCGCCTGACTGTGGGGTGACTTTGGCTTTTCGTCATGGAACGGCAACTGCTGCCCTATCTCCACCTCGTCTGGCTTGTAACTGGAGATGCTGGAGAACACAGGCGCTTGTATGTAAGATTGGAAGTTCTTGCTATGGGCGTGGTTGAGATTTCCCGCTATACTGTTCTGGCGCGATGCGGTGGCGGTGTTGTTGTTTGCCTGGGAGTTGGCGTACTGCTGTTTCAATGACTTTAACGACGCTGTGGAGAGAACCGACTGGAATGACTGTGTACGAGACTTACGCACGTCCTTCTTCTTGAAAGAGAGCTCTGACGACGATTCCAACTTGTCGTTCTGCAGACGAGAGTCCTCGTCGTTCCTGGCATCCGCCTCTGGCAGCAGGTCCTGTGGTGCGTTTGACTGAGCTTCAGGCTCAAACCTACGTTCAGGACTGGCTGACGATGGGATCGTGAATGTTGTGGAAGAATTCATAGTGTGAAACCAACCTGGAAATGTTTAGGGTTAAGTCCGACGCCTCTTATCACACGAGATTGCAATGCTGGTTGGGAACAATAGAAAAGGCAATACTGTCAAGTAGCGGGACCTGGGTTACTGTTCACCTCGGATATCGCTCTAGGACTGTCAACGATGTACGGCGGCTACCTATAACACACCAACACAGAGTCAAGGTGCCAGACTAATTCCGCGGGGACGAGGATTAGATTGGTTTTTCAGCAATCCCGCTGGTCTCTTACTGGCGCCCCGTTACGTAATCCGCCTGCGAAAATGGCCGGACAGAGGGGAAGATATGAGAGCTAGACGATGAGGGAAATAGCGAGGCGAATTTGCAGCCACATGTAAAATCTCATGCTTTCTGGTGCCCCTTTTGTTGGATAAGTTTCTTCTTCAATTTCCTTCTTATATACCTCGTAAGATCGTCACAAGCAGTAGCGCCAACGAGATACGGAAACAGTAGTCCCACATCTCCTGGAGCTCTCTCTGTTGTGTTTTGGCAGCCCAGATATATCCAGCGACCAGCGCAAGAAGCATCAATGGCATTATGTAGTGCATCAACACCCACATGCATTGTGCATATATGGCTGCAAACTGAGACTGCAGCGCGTTGTCGGGAGCGACCGGCTGGAGCTCTGGCCGCAAAATTATCACTCTTTCGTTTATTTCTTCTCTTATCTTATACTGGGTCACAGCCGGCTGTTTGAGTTCTTCGTTTTGGTTGTGGAAAAGTGAGCCGACGAGCGCTTCCAACACCGGTTGTCGCGACAGCTGCAAAGGAGCCTTTGCAAGTCCTGCTCCCAATATTTTCGCATCTTCAGGGCGATGGTTCTGGTGGTTCTCACCGGCCATTCTTGCTGCTTCTAACGTACCTGACCCGCTTGTTATTCGACGGGGTCCCAGTTTCACGAGCTGAAATGTGGGGCACTGAAATGTAAACAAGTCAATGCAGGACCCTCACATGCAGGTGGTGCGTCTCCATGCATAGTTTCTAACTGCCAGACCAACCCAACATCTGGCCGGCACTCTTAAAACCAATTATCGCCCATGTCTGCACAATTCATATTATCCCGTACTGCCTTCTTCAGAACTGGCGCTAGAACCTTCTCTCGGTCGGTTTTGACAGCTCTGAGAGCTCGCCCCACACTCAGGTCGCTTCCGCTAATGTTGGGTGCAGCCGGTTCGATGGTCATGGTCAACTCGTCTCTCTTGGTAAAATCACCAATTCTCAACGATGTGGCTCAATTGAACCAGGGTCCTATCCGCTCGCAGTTGAAGGACAATCTTGCCATCAAAGAAAAGGTGCCCGGCGCAAAGCAATCGTGGCTCCTGCAGCATTTAAATTACCAGGAACTTTGTATCGGCTCAATCACCGGTCTCTTTTTGGGAATCATCGCCGGGAAACTCAGTTCGGCCATTGTCTTCTTGACTTTGGCAGGATACTTCTTGACCCAATTCTTGGAGAGCAGAGGAATCGTCACGATTCCATGGAGAAAAGTGGTCAACGTCGGCTCGGAGCAAATTGATGTCAAGTCATTGGTCTTGGAGCAGCCAAGCTTCAAGGTCCCATTTGTGCTTACATTCTTAATCGCAGCCTACAACATTTAAAATATGCAATATAAATTTATGATACAAGTTCTGTAGATTTTCAGGATTGCTGGCCCATCTTGGCAAGCACGTCAAAGGATCCTGTTCCCACGTTGGAGAGTTTACCAACAACGATCTGTGCGGATGGGGACTCCAAGTCTTCGGTGGTGCCGTCCAACACAGCCTTGGTTAAGAATTGACAGGTGGTTTCGTAAGACATCTTCATGAAGGCAGAAGTAGAGGAGTCAATGCCCTGTCTGTTAAACGCAAGGTATGTTCCCTCTCTGGTCATCATGTCTCCAATCAAGTCCAAATGACGCGAGGACACACTGATGGCATAACGGTCGAACACATTGTTGATCTCGTTCACAATTGTGTTTCTGGCAGCCTCCACACCGTAAGTTTTCAATACAGCAGCAATGTCATTAGAGGTGATACGGTTGACGTCAATAAAGTCATCGTGTTCCCACATTGCTCTGAAGTTGACACCCTCAGTGGTCAATACTCTGGCTCCTCCAGCTTCTGGCTGGGGTCTGACGCACCGTCCGATGCGTGGAACTTCTCTGACAACCACCTTACGGCACATGTCTTCAATGATATTCACCATCAACAACTTTTGGGTTTCACCGTACAACCTCAAGTCGAACTCACACCATTCACCGTTGGTGTCGTCGAAGTTGTACTTAGTAACCATGTTATGAGAGGAGATGACATCCATTTGACGGTCCTTGGCTGCCTTGGACAACTCAACAGCCTGGCTAGGAGCAGTCTCTTCGTCATCTTCGTCTTCATCATCAGAGCTGGAAGACTGGTCGTCGGAAGAGTCTTCCATATCCTCATCAGAAGACTCCTCGGCCTTTCTCATGGTCTCGATTTCTTCGTCGTCTGGCTCTTCGTAGGACACGGCTTGCTTACGTCCCTTCTCATTGGAGTCATCATCTCCATCCTCTTCGAGACTTGGCTTGGCAAGAGAGAAATCTGTGTTCGACTTGGACACAGCTTTGCCAACAGTTGGAAGGCTTTCGGCCTTTCTGTGCTTCTTCACTTCCTTGGAGATTTGGGACTCCAAAGCGTCGAGGAATACTGTCGACACCACGTTCTCCAAATGCTGGCTGGTGACATCGTACTCTTCTTCGTATTCCAGGGCGTGGTAGAATCTCAATTTCACATTGTATGATCTCGAGTGCTCGTCACCATCGCTTCCTGTGGTCTCGGTGACAATAACCCTGTCCAAAAATTCGGACAAGACAACTCTTGCGACTGACTTACAGAACGCATCAGCCTGTGAGTCGTTCACATCGTCAAGAATTGGCAAAGTCATTTGTGGAGTCTTAATGGCTGACGAGGCAGTCATAATGATTTCTCTCATACGTGGAATACCCAATGTCACATTGGCGGCACCGTGACCGGCAAAGTGGAAGGTATTCAATGTCATTTGTGTCGAAGGCTCACCAACGGATTGGGATGCAATAATACCCACGGATTCTCCAGGGTTGACCAACGAACGCATGTACTTCAATTGCATCAAGGCTCTAAACTTCTTCTCGCTGATTCCAGAAGACAGTTTCTTGAATAAGTCTTCGTTTTCGCTAACGAAGGCTTCCAATTTCTCCTGGAACTTTTCAGACACAGATCCCAAGTACTTGGCAGGGTTGTAGACTGACAATACTGGGTCGTACTTGTATGTTTGGTCATAATGAGCCAACCCGGCCTGTTTCTTCATGTTCTTTCTCTCCTTCTTGGCGTAGTGGAGTGCTTCATCGGTGTTCAAGTGGTGAGTTAAGTCACCTGGGTTGTACTTGGTCAATAAAGCATCGTAGTTTTCAACACAGAACTTGAATTGGTTCATGTGCGATTGCTTAGTGGTGTCAACCGAGTCACCTCCGTACAAGAACTGGATCAAGGTTCCGTCACCGTCTCTAACAGAGTTGTCGTAGGCCACATGGACACCTTCCAATTGCTTTGTCAAACATCTTTGCAAGTAACCAGATCTGGAAGTCTTCACAGCAGTATCGATCAAACCTTCACGACCGGCCATACAGTGGAAGTAGTATTCTTGAGGACGGATTCCCGAGTAGAAACGACCCTTGATATAACCACCAGCTCTGGCATCGGTTTCATAAGGCTTGAACGAAGGCAATGTCTTACCAGAAACCATCACAGGCACTCTTCTACCTTCCAATGCTTGCTGTCCCAACAAACACATAATTTGAGACACATTGACATTAGAACCCTTAGCTCCAGACAAAGCCATAGCTTGCATGGAGTTGTAGGGGAAACGCTTCATAGTACCCTCTGGAATACATTTCGACACAACCTGGGAGGTAATAGCATTGACCTTGGATTGAGTGATAGCATCCAATATACCAGCATTGTTCTCGTCTCTCAAAATACCTTCTAATCTCTTGATCAACTCCTTGTCAGTGCTTGAAGTAGTTGTGTCCAAGTTGGTAACTTCGGCTGCAGCAACACGGCCAATGTCAACCGACTTCTTCAAGATTTCCTTTCTCCAGTCATTGCCTTCGGCAGTCAATCTCAAATCATCCATACCACAAGTGAAAGCAGTCATCATGATGTAATTGGTGAACAACCGACCGAGCACGGAAAGCGCCTTTCCTGCAACGTCAGGACCATATACTTCGTGCAAAGAGTGAACGATACCAAACTGAGAAGCACCGTATTGAGACTTATCTAAGATACCACAGAGCAATTCACCGTTCTTGAACAAAACCTCGTTCTCTTGGGAACCAACGCCCCAGTACTCGTTCTTGATTTTGTTCTTGGACTTCAAGTTGACACCAGGCACGTTTTTAGGCTTGATGTTTAACAAGATGGTGGTGATGACTTGCTTACCGGTCCACAATGGTTCAGGCTTGAAGATAGTTGGAGGAACAGTCAAGATACGACTGTGGGAAGTGTGGCCATCCTCAGGACGAATACAGCCATAAATTAATTGCTGGTAAATTTCTCTGGTGAAGAAAGAGTCCTTGCTTGTTAACCACACACCAGCAGAAATGTGGTCTTGAATCAAACCTCTCAATGGAGATCCCGAGGTGGGAGTCAAGTATTGGGAATCAGTGTTGGCTAAATTCAAAGCCTCGGACTTGGCGTTTTCATTTTGTGGGAAATGCATGTTCATCTCATCACCATCGAAATCAGCATTATAGGCACCGGTGTTTGCGTAATGCAATCTCAAGGTCTTCTCTCCTGGTAACACTCTGACCTTGTGACCCATCATGGAAGCCTTATGCAAAGTTGGTTGACGGTTCATGATAACGACATCCTTGTTTTTAATGTGTCTGTACACCTTTTTGTTGATAACAGAAATTCCTCCTGAAGGGGTCAACAACTGGTTGGCAATTGCTTTTCTCTGCTCCAAGGTCATACCTTCCAAGGAAACCATAGTACCGTCTTCGTTCTGAACCTGGGTTGCACCGGGCCACTTTTCGGGTCCATTGATGACTGCCTGTCTTAATTGTGACACATTGTAAGCAGTAACAGGTTCAGGGTAGGTCAACTTCTTGGCGAACACGGGAGGGACACCAATCTCGTTGGTTTCCAACATGGGGTCGGGAGAAATGACCGATCTGGCAGCATAGTTGACTCTCTTACCCATCATATGCTTTCTGAACAAACCTTCCTTCTTTTCCAAGGCTTGCTTGATACCGGGATTTGGCACCTTTCCGGCCGGAGCATTCTGGTTCTTCGTGGAGTCGATGAATGCGTTAACATCGTTCTGGATGGTGACAAAGGCATTCATCAATCTGTTGAAAATGATTTTTCTTTCATCGACCGAAAGCTTGCCCTTTTGCATGGTGGAGATCTGATCGTTTAAATCACGGATCAAGAGCGAGGTCTTCAACACGTTGGAGAGCAACTCGTTCTGGGAGTTCTCGTGTATTTCATCTCCCAATTTAGAAGGCAATCTAAATCTGGTTGCTGGGACTATCAAAGCGTGCAAGAAGAAAATATCAGCAGTGACCTTTTCGGTTTGGAATGGACGGGAATGGAACATTTTTTGTATAATGGGCTGTTCCTCCTCGAACACGGCTCTCAAGATGTTTCTGATTTCCGTCGACAAAACATACTTGAAGCCATCCTTATGCTTGATGTTGGGCATGCTTCCGTTAGAGGAGGTTGTGGAGCTGCCAGCCTTAAACATATCAGGACGCACAAGGCCTTTAACCCTGTTGTTGGTGATCTGTTTGTCTTTCAAAGCGTTTTCAAACACTTTGGTGAAGCCGTCCTTTCTGAACGTGGGTGAGTACATACCACAGTTGTCACACTTGGGTCTGCTTAACAACTTTTTGGAGAACTCGTGCAATACCGCCTTTCTCTCTTCTCCCACAGAGGCAGTCACTATACCATTATGGGAACTGCGACCCTCGCTGATAGCCTTGGCAATGCATGTGTCAACAAAGACCTCACGGCGTTGGCGAAGCTCACGCTTGAGCTTGGGGTCCACTTTAGAGGAGGCAGGGGCATCGTCTTCATCCTCCTCATCGTCGCTGTCGGCATGCGATTTGCCATTGATGAACATGTTGTCCAATTCCACGCATTCGAGCAACAAGCCGTACTGAATCAACTTCAACTTGCACTCATAACGGTGTACTTCCAAGGAATTGAAGCGGAAGTGATGGCAGTAGAGACACAGCGACCGCAACAAGATGTACATCTGGTTGAAGAATAATGGGTTGAAAACTGGCGTAGGCAACTCTATGTGACCCTGGTGTCCAGGACAGAACTTCTCGTCAAGTCCACATGTAGCACACAAGTTACGAAGGAAAGCTCCTAATGCGAGATCGTAGAGACCACCATTTATAGGGTGACCCAAATTGTCAAAGACCGTTGGATTGCTGATTCTTTTCGCAGAAATCCGTCGAATTTCATCCGCAGATAACACTCCGAAATCCACCGATGTGATTTCGGACCCGATGGGCTTGGAAATATCCATGGTAGAATATGCGGTGAGTGGAAATTTTCATCTCATCTCAAATTTTCTTGATATGTATTAGGTGAGATGGGAACTGTGCTTATGTAAGTGGCGATGGAGATGGTCTCCAGGACGAATACTAGAGGTCTATGCCTTAATTGATACATAATAATACTAAATACTGAATTATTCCGACTTTCCGAGATGTAATCCTTTCTTGAAAACTTTCACTCCCCCACCGAGTCCCTTTCCGACGGTACCAACTCCCTTTCCAACTCCCTTTCCTACTCCTTTGCCAACTCCCTTTCCAACGTTTCCTACGCCGCCAATAGCGCCTTGCAAGTTGCTGGTGCTGATACTTCTGAGGTTCAACACGAATTGCGGCTTGAAAGAAAACTTCAAGTACACGACTCCTCCGTCCTCTTCGTCAAGCAGCAACTTGACTGGCACTTCCTCGTCGCTTTCCAAGTCCACTTCAGACATCTTGATGTGGCCAAAGCCCAAAGGATCGTCTTGCTCGGGTCCGATATCCCAATCGTTACACACAACCTTAATCACGGAGTCGTACATGTTAGCCACCTCTGCCTCTCCACTCTCATTCCAGGTTGGACTTAATGTCTTTTTAATCTTCTTTGTCTTCATAAACTCTTCCTTCTCGGTATTCAAGTGTAACTTGACATATGGATCAGACTTGCCGTTACGGTCAGCAGAGATTAAGTTCTCAGCCCGGACAACCGTACATGTGAGGATACCGGAGTTGTTGATAGAGTCTTGAGGTGGGATACCATGCTCATAAATAACTGGGACCCACGAGCATCTCACACGGAACGAGGCTTGTCCATCTCCCAGAAGAGTAATCTCAGTAGGCGCGTCAAAGCCATTTTTCAACAATTGCAATGTTGGGATGTTCAATTCGGCAACACATTTATCGAGACGGTGGTTGGTGGACTTCTTAGCCAATCTGAAACAGGCCTTGGACCACTCCAATTCCTTGATAATTGCATCTCCGGTGATTCCAACCTTAGGTCTTTTACTCTCCAATTTTTGAGTGGTAAAGTCAGCGTAGCCATGGTTGTCAAAGAAAACTTGCAAGAACGTATCATCTTTACTGACTTGACCGTCAATTATCTCGTAGATCAACACACCACTCTTATACTCGGTGAGTTGGTCGAGAGTTAATTCTAACTTACCGGTGTTCTCGCTCTCATCGTCCTCAAGATTTTCTTCTTCTGCGCCCTCGCCACTGTCCTCTTGCTTTGCTGCCGCATGATGCTTGGGCGATTCATCCTGTTTTTCTTTCTTGCTGTCCTCACCTGCTTGCTGTTCTTGTTTTTTCTTCTTTTCTGCTTCTTTCTTCTCTTCCTCGCGCTCATGGATCTCCTCGTGAGTCAAAACTGGCAAGGTAGGATAGAAAGAAAGCGAGAATGTAACTGTACCTCTTGGTCCCTTCTTGGTGATCAACTTATTTTCCCTCTTTTCTTCGTCTTCGTGCTCGATATAGTTACCTCTCTCATCCCTATTGATAATTTCCTTCAACTTGACGTCAAAAGAACCCAAAGTACGATCTGCTGAGTGTTGCTCGACATCCATGGCTTCAATTGTCAATTTCTGATTCGAAGACGACACTGTTAGGTAGTGAATCTCATTCCAGGTAGGATTCAAAGTAGAATCTGCGGCCAGCGTACGCGAACGTTCGAAACCATTGACGAGAAGTCTGGCATAAGGATCGATAGTTCCAATTCTTTCCAAATTTTTCAAATCTTCAGCCTTTTCAATGCTGACTCTAACAACACCAATAGGAGGAGCATAACCACCGGCACCGCTGGCACCTTCAAGTTCAACAGGTTTCCATGAGGTATTGATTCTGATTTCTCCACCTTTAGCCAAAGGGAACCAAGTTTCTCCGACCTGAGAAGCATCTATAAGGTTGTTCAAAGAAGTCTTGACCACGCCTAAAGTTTTGCCCCCTTTCAATTTAACAAGAATCTTTGCTTTGGTCTTGGCCTTGTTTCCAACGATCTTTTCAAACGATGAGGCCCATCCTGGATTATTTGTCTTTGCTTGGACAGAACTTGTCACCAAAAGCTCATTGTTCAAATAAAGCTCCACATAAGTAGAAGGTGGCTTATCACCAGATTTCAAGTGTCTTCCTTCGGAGACCTCGATTCTAGCAATTCCAGTATTCAAGTCGGGTGGAGGGATTATAGCACCATCTGCTTGTCTCTTGGCTTCAATACTAGGCATGAAACGCAATCCAAACTGAAGTTCACCGACAGGCTTGTTGTTGCGAATGACAGTTGAAGTCAAGTTTGGCTGCTTGGGGTTCTCAATCAATGTCTCCAAATCATATTGAATAGAACCAACTGGTTTGTCCTTTCTCAAATCGTTATAGTCAACCACAGTAATGTTCAATGGTTCAGTGTATGAGTTGATAGTGATAAAAACCGTTTCGTTCCATACTGGTCTACTAGTATTGGGTTTCAGGGAAGTCTGGGCAGACACCTTCTTCTGGAAACCAAATGTCAAATAAGGATCCAAGGTGTTTCCTAGGTTTGTGAAACCCTTCAATCCGCGGGCAGATTTTGCAGTAATAGCCAAGACACCTATGGCGGAGTTGAGAGCATGTCCGGCTATCAATTGCTGAACGTTTAACTGGAAGGACAAAGGAGAGAACAAAAGAGCACCAACATACTTCTTCACCATTTCGTTAATGAAGGGGTAAAGACCAGGGAATCCCAAAACCTCCCAATTCAAAATGGAATCACCGAGAATTCTTGAATTGAAATCGAAGTGAGGTGGCTCCAACAAAGAGACGTTGATAGTTTCCACATGGGGGAATGAAGGCATCATTCTGAGTCTGATTCTCGCAATGGCACTAAAGCACACATCGGAGACTGCCACCATCACTGGGAAGCCAAATACCAGGGCCTTCACAACCACCTTCTGGTTTACTCTGTTCTTCAATTGTTTGGTGTTGGAGTCGGCCAAAGCATTGGGAGTGAAGGAGAAGCGCCAGTCCATAACCACGATATCGTCATTGGTGCCATGCAAGGTCTTGACGTTGTCAACCCTGAAGGGCTTGGTACCAGCGGTGAAGCTGTCGAGCCACAATTGCTTGATGAACGCAGGCGCAGGGGAAGAGGCCAAGATGGGGTTGGCTTGTTCACACACAATCTGCGAAATGGAGGGCTCAAGGTAGTACCAGAACTTTTCAAGGAACACGTTGAGCCAGTCCATGGTCTCGTAGTCGTCTTCGATGGTTTTGATAGAAAACTCTCTCTGGGCCTGTTCTCTAAGAAGTGTTCTGTACTTACGGATGGAGGAACGGTACAACAGCGCGGTCACCACGATCACCACGAACAATGGGCCAGCCGAAAACCTGAACCAGCCGATCAAGAACGACAAGAGCCCACCCACAAACAAGAAACCAACGTTGTGGTACCAGTCTCCGTAGGCGGAACCGGGAAGATAAGTGTCTAAAAAGGAAGGTTTGGAAAGCAAATCCACCACGTCGTCGTCCAATGTAAGCGCGTCTTCGTCCTCGTAACCACCTACTTCCTTCCAGCCTCTAAACGTAGGTTCAACTGGCAATCTTGGAGGAGGTTTTCCCGGGAATTCGGAGAGATCCAAGTCTTCACTTGGTACCAAGTCTGCTTTCTTGACCTTCTTTTTTCTTGCCATTGACAATGCTGCCGACTGCTGTGTGGTCAGCTTGCTCAATGGCCCACCGTTGACAGGGGGCTCTCGTTGATCAACCTCGACCTGGTCGGGAGGATCAATCATTTCATTAGGCTGGGTTAGTACCACAGTACGGAATTGGATACGCGTGTCTTGCAAATGGGCTACTTACATCAGCCGACATTCTGCGGTCTTCACAACGAATTGATGCACTATCGTTGTAGACAGTTGCTGTTCCAGTTATTTCAGGTACGGTAGTGCGCGGTTGAAGTCCTGCAGGCGGCAGAGAAGCAGTCCTATTGTTTCTCCATTGGTGTAGGGGGTGGCGCGGCTGCAACTGGTTGCTGCAAAGAATAGTGTATTTGTATTTATGACTTGCTGACGAACGACAAGCACTGTTTGGGCGTCAGCACAACAGATTCGTATACCAACAAGACCGTTAAGAGTGCGGTCACGATCCCCATCAAAAGAGTAGTGTTGAGCTCGGCAAAACTAAGAAAGACAATAGCAAGAGCAATTGGAACACGCCAGAAAAGACGCCAGAATCGGGAAACAAGATGCAAATGGGGAGGGTCTCTGCTTTCGTCATAGAACCCAATCAAACACATACACAAAAGTGAGACACAAATGCCGCCGGTAAAGTAGAATGATAGTCCATACATGTTGGGTGTTTCTTCTTCTGCGCGGATTCGCAACCTTTCGGGGCCGCCTGTTTCGGGCTCGTGTTCGAGATTCTGGTGCTTCTTGGTGCTGGTAATGTCAAGTGAGCAAAGGTCTCCGCCAGCATCTGCTGCCAACACCAACAGAGCCACCAATGGGAGATGGGTGTACATCCACGCGATGGCAGTCCAGGCACTGTACCGCAAGGCGTGGGTGGCCTTCTTGCAACTGGACCCATACTGGTAGATCCAGAACAATTCGTAGGCAATGATAAGCAAAAATACCCCGCGAGCAAACTTGTCCGTGAGGCCGGTCCCCAACGGACCTTCGGCCACCACCTTGTACAAGAACTCGCCGATAGCAATGGTGACAAACACACCGTAGCGTTCCACTTCGTGCTCAATATTTAAGGCGGTCGACTCCGTCAACTTCATGTATTTCTTTGTGATGGGGTGGTACGCAATCATCTGACTGAGCATCTCAAGGAAGAGAATGGCAAAGGATAACCCAATCTTGGCTCTCGTGGAAATGAAGATGACTGGGATCCACAAGCAGCAAGTCACAAACACCATGGCAGCATAAAGACGCATTTGAGGCCGGTGCTGGGGTATAAAACATGAGTAAACCGCCAAGCTTATGGACAATGAAAGACGGCACAAAATGTAAGGCACGATGGTGTACGCTGCACCCTTGACGTCGTCGAGAACCCGGTAGTGGTTATTGGAGAAGAGTGTCAAAAGCACCAATATCCACAAGATGTAGAGCTTCTGCGACAAGTCCTCATTATAGTAATAGTTGGTGAAGTCTTTGATGTCAGACCAAACCATCCAAGCAGGAACAAAGAGCAACACATATTCAAGGAAAGCAGCAGCGCTCGCTTCTTCGGCGGCACTTCCAGCAAGGTTGGCGATAATACCCACATACATCAAGTCAAGGAACAATTCTGTCTTGGACGAAGTCCGTTCTCCCTTCGTGCGGTACAAGACTCCATCCTTAAAGTAGTTCAATGCATGTGGGCGTATGAACCACACGGCATCTTTGGGTCTCTTGATGTACTGGAAGTTGATATCGCCGTACTTTCTGACAAATTCCTCCTCGTCCTCAGAATCGGTCAACATTATCTCCCCGTCTACCTGGTATTCAACGTCTACTTCTGCGCTCGGTCCAACATTGTTCTCTCCCAATGATAAATTCTGATTGTCACTCCCAAGACTGTTTCGCGAGTATTCTCTAGAAGCATCCCCTTTGCTCATGGTAGGGGCAAGTATGACTTGTAATTGACTCAAAGTTAAATTACGGTTGGCAGTTGGTATGGCCCGCGCGGCTGAAATTGGCAGAGCCGATAAAGCCGAGGAAGACTAGAAGGAGCGAGAGTTGCCGTACCAAGCAAGTCAGTACATGGTTCAATTCGGTTAGGGTGGCCCAAACTGCCAATGCGGTGATGAGATGGACTGTGAGCCGTACTTTTCCGTGGGTTTTGCAGTATTAGAAAGAGGGTTCTACGGTGTTTAGGACTGCAGCTAAAGGGTTCTACAAGGGTTCGATTGCTCTGCAGACCGTGGTGGTATGCAGTACTCTCTGGTTCGTCAGTAGACTAGCTACCCCAGATTTGTGGAAAGGTTGCAACACACCTCATTCTTGGATGGTGGACACTACTTTCGCGACTACTTGTTCGGTTGGTTTGGGTACCTTGGGTTCTATTTGGAATCCATATGGTCAACATCTTATTGTGAGCATAGGAACTGACTCAACTGTCAAATAGGTATCCATATCTGGAGCAACATTGTTTGTGAAATTTCACATCTCACAGAGACTTACAATGCTGTATTGTGAGTGTTTATTCTTAGTGCTTCAGGGAGCTGTACTCATATAGTGTTTCTATATGAGTTGCTCTGAATCAGAGTGATTGACTAATAACGAACATAATGAAAATTCTGCTTGGTGTATTATATTGATATATATGGCTTTAGTGCTGTTGAGTTTAGTGCTGTTGAGTTTAAGCACATAGGAAATGAAATTTTCAGTAATTGTAAAAGTTGCAAAAATCTCATTAGTTGTTAAATGATCATGAGTTGCAAAAAGAGGAAATGTACTTTAAACACAAATGATGAAACCCGCAAACTACGCAGCGA
Organism: Meyerozyma smithsonii; assembly: GCA_030570235.1. Lineage (NCBI taxonomy): Eukaryota > Fungi > Ascomycota > Pichiomycetes > Serinales > Debaryomycetaceae > Meyerozyma > Meyerozyma smithsonii. Next base: position 346,081 of record JAJLVE010000009.1, on the reverse strand, counting down.
GCCAGAATAGGAACATCGCCACAAACAAACTCCACGTATCCTCTTTGCCCATAGCCGCTCCCCAAGCCCATTTCCTGGCCCTCCACTGTGCATCGTGCTGGCGGCACCGTCCTGCACACAAATAGCACTCCGCCAATAAAATTCAATCGAAACCAATCACTCTACAATGCACAATCCGTGGGCCAAGAGAGACGCCTGGAGATACGAGGGTCAGTTCAGCAGACTCAACAGATTCAGAAGCGCATTTCAAGGATTCGGAATTGCGGTGGTAGCTTTCACCGCCTATGTCGGATACGAGAAGTTGTTTTTGAAGAGCGACCATGAAGAGCATCACTAGGTAAATAGGATAATACAAGGCAGATCCACGGGAAAACGACGGAAAACGTGTAGACGGCGAGAAGCGAGAGGATAGTGCTGCGGAATAGTTAACAGAAAATCAGAAAGATGAAAATCAGAAATGGAAAATCAGAAATGGAAAATCAAAATGGAAAATCACGTACGAATGACAAACCACAGTGGACATGGTAAAATGGCCTCGCTGAAGGCCTCACTGAAGGCCTCGCTGAAGGCCACGCTGAATCCGCTATCGTAGTTATTCTACTCCATGCTGTCTATGCTATTTACAAATCCTCCTCTTCGGTAAACTCGGTCTCCCACGCCGACTTGGTCTTCTCGGCCACATCCTCGGCACCCATAGAACCGTTGGCGTTCTTGCCGTCCTTGCTGGCAGCCTTGACCTTGGTGGCTTCGCCCGCCACCGTGGTCCACTCGTCAATGAACACCTGTTCCTGCTCCACGCCGTGCTCGAGATGCGGCGACGGATACACCGCGCCGTACATGCTGGACTCTTCGCGGGACACCGCACTGCTCATCTCCTCCTCCATTCGCAAGCGGTAGAACTCGAAACGGGCATGGTCATAGGCGTCGAAGAGGGTGGTGCTGTGGCCGTCCTGCTTGGCCTTGTTCAACAACCACAACGTTCTCTGGACCACCGACTCGCCGTCGAGCGGCTTGCTGAACTGAAGCATATGTGACCAGTCACACTTGCTGTTGTCGTCGCCCAGAGTCTCCACCAACACCTTGGGACGCGAAAACTCCCATGGATGCTGGTGGTAGAAGACGTCTCTCAACTGGTCTTCCAAGAATTGCAACTTGGGAACCCGGGAAACCAGGTTGTTTTTCTGTTTCCGGTCTTCCACGCTCGAGCGTGTCTTGTACTGGCCGTCGATCCTGCGGAAAAGCGACTCCAGCGAGTCCGGTTTCTGGCCGCCACTCTCGAACAACTTGGCCTTTTTCGTCAAGTTGGTGGACGGCGGATGCGCACCCACCACATCAAACCAGGCTGGTTTCTGCTTCAACAAGCCGGACCTGAGGTAGTGCGACGTGCGCTCAAGCACGCCGGTAGCCCCCGTTTGTACTTTCATCTGGCCTGGGGAGTCAACGAAAATTTTTTGACCTGCATGCCGCCGGGCCGCGCCAGACTTGGTGACACCCGCACTGCACATAGCCCACCTTCTCCATCGTCCTCCGCCAATGCCATGGTGTGGATCCGGCGCTTCACTACAGGGTCTCGACTATGGAAGCAGCGCTACGGCTCGCGGCAGCTCGCGGAACGCATAGCCGCAAATTTGGCCTCGCGAACCGACTTTCCCTATCTTTTTGACGCATATCACCGCTCGCAAGCCCTCCATCGCAAAACTAATCACCACATTTCCGCATACAATACAAGCCTAGACCATGCTGGCGAGGAACTAATGTCTTCCGTCAGCCATAAGCGACAAGATATCATCTCCTCGCTGTCGTACAGCCCTCCAGCAGCCGCATACATCAAGTTTTTGAAGGCGTTGTACCCACTACATCTACAATCCTCGTTGAATTTGGGCCAGGAAGCAGCTCCAGAAGAAGATCGAGCACTCGAGGCGTCGCGCAAGTACCAGAACATCAACCACGACCTGCTTTACCAGTGCTTCTGTTCTCTCCCGCGACCCATATTTCTTCATATGCAACCGCACCACGCCGAGGACTTTCTAGCCAAGTTTTTGACGAGAAGAAACTTTACAAAACCAGGCATTCTCTCGTCGTCATCCACACTAGGGCCCGCTGCAACCATCAGGATGTACCGAGAAATGGTGGAAAAGCGTACAACCTACGTGAACATGTGCTCACATGTGTTCCAGGAACTCAGCGACGCCGGCCTTCCTATCTCGGCCAGCGAGCGGAACACGCTCTTCTACTACCTCTACCACAAGGACAGACACGACGTTCAGCGATTGGTGGATAACGCTGTGGCAGACTGCGACGGCGACGTACGGCTACCTTCGTTCACGCCCCGCAAGTTCGACTGGGAAGCATACCAGACGTTTGTGAGCCAGTTTGACCTCGATGGCGACACCGCCAACATGCTCTTGTTGTTGGCAATTCGCCACAGACAGCATGCTGTGGCTGCGGACATCATCGGCAAGGTTGGGATCGACAACGAAGACACCGTTAGCCTTCTCTTGGGTGCCTATATGGATAGCTACTGGACTTCCAAGCTACCACAAATGATCCTGCCCACGCTTGCGTATTGTTCCAGGTGTGATATAGACATTGGCACTCTCAACAGACTCGTGAGGTTCCTCTTGCACTGTGGAGACGTCGAGGCCGCGGAGACCATTGTGGGGGCTTTCATCCCGGCCGACTCTTTGGCTTCAGACAAGAGCCTCATGGCATACAAGCAGGTGACTGCCGAGGACGCCCAGCTCTACGGGGAAGTGCTATCGGCGTACGACCAGCACTTGGTGTCCACCAAGCAAGAACGCAGATACAAGCTATTTCCCACCGAAGACACATTCCTCCCGTTGATAGAGCATTATTGTGCACGGCAGATGTTTGACTCGGCATTGAGGCTCATGGACATCATGGAGTTGGGCTACGGACTTCCGCTCACCACGAGAGTATTCCGTGCTACTGTGGGTATGTTCAAGACTGTTTCCCTAGAAAAGGGCAGCGAGGAAGCAGAGCAGCACCGCGAGCAGTTGCGGTACTTGCTTGCGCGGATACTCCTCTGCCACAGCTACAGCTACCGGGCGGTTGACGACACCACTTTTGGCAGTCTGACGGCAGACATCGTGGTGCCGCCAGCCTTGGAGCAGTTTCTCTCGCCGTTCATCAACAACGCCGAGCCGGCGCTTCCCTACAACCGCGGCACCTTCCTCAAGTTGCGAGACAACTTGGTGAACGATATTTTCAACGCCGCAATTAACGTCATCGACGATGCTCTGATTGCCCATGCGATATCGGAGCGTCGGCAGCAATTGGAAAGCATCGTGGCCGAGCTACGGCGGCCAGCGCACGTACGCACGTCCCCAGCGACAACCGTCTACATCAACGACGGAACCGTCTACGCCAAACGAGAAGCGCTTTTCGATCTCATGGAGATGGTACTGAGCTAATGGAGGAACTTTTCACTGTTCATTGGTCGCTGTTCATTGTTCATTGTCATGTACGCTTGTCTATTGACGATGCTATTTACACCATTTCCTTGCCCAGCTTGCCCAAGGTCTGGCCCCGGTAGAACTGGGCCTGTTGTTCTGCCGAGGCAGATGCTGCCTCCTCGGAGATGAGCTCATCGAGGTCGTAGTCGTAATGGTTGGGGTCGGTGTCCACGTCGAGTTTTTCCCGCTTCTTGCGCAACGCCGGCACGCCGTCCTGTCTCAATGTCATGCGTACCGGCAAGTCGTCTGTGGTGACCTTGACCCTGTCCCGGAACGAGTCGCGGCCGGCGTCGGCCGCGGGGGCCTGTCTGGCGGCCTCATCCGGGGGGAGGTAGGCTAGACTTCCGGTCGCGACGGCCGAGGAGGGCTGCGGCTCCTTCGTTTTCCGCTGCTTCTTCTGCGTCTCATAGGTGGCGAGCCCCGAGACGTACGGAAGCGCGATCGCCAAGCTGATAAACACAAACCCCACCAACAAGACGGCAAGCATGGTGATGGTGATGGCGGACCAAGAGATGAGACACCGGATCTGGTGACACACCCGCACACCCCAGCAGCACCTCACCGGCCTGGCCCCACTGCACCACAACCACAGTTGTTTCCAGCATTTTCTTTTGCTCCCATTTTGCACTTTTGCGGAAACAGCCCAGATGTTGCGCCAGACACTCAGACGCGCCCACGGTGCTGCCAGGGCTGCCAGGATGACACAGGCGATGGCCAGACGACCATGGTGCCCGATGACCTTTGCGCCACGGATGATTGGCGGTCGTTGCTACTCCATCAGCACCGAAGGAGAAGACATAACCAGTGCTATCGACAAGATCAGCGTCGGCGAGTACCACCAGGTGGCCGACGAGTACTTGGAAGGGCTCGCCGACGAGCTCGAAGGCGTGTCGGAGCAGTTCCCGCAGGTGGACGCCGAGCTCAGCCACGGGGTTTTGACGCTCGTGCTCCCGCCGTACGGCACGTATGTGGTCAACAAGCAGCCGCCCAACCAGCAGATCTGGCTCAGCAGCCCTGTGAGCGGCCCCAAGCGGTTTGACCTCATCGGCGGCCGCTGGATCACGTTGCGGGACAACTCGTCGTTGACAGAAACCCTCGAAACCGAGCTCTCGTCGGCGCTAGGCGCCGAGACCAGGCTCGACGTGCAACAGTAATGTATATAGACCCGCCCGTCGGCAATATTTATCGCTGGTCCCGGCTGTGTTGTAGGTCTTGTAGTCTACAAGGCTCTCTTCCCGCCGTCTTACATAACCGGGAGTGGGGCGCATCGCAGGCAAATCTACCACAGTCCATCTACCACAGTCCGGGTCCATGGCACCGAACATCCGGTTGAAGGGGCCGCTCATGAGCAGCAGCAGGGTGTCGATCCACACCGAGTACCACATCCGCAACAAGACGCGGGCCAAAAGCCTCACGGTGGTTATCAGAATCGACCCCGCAAAGTTGCGCCGGGCGGTGGACCTCAGTGCCAGCGACTCCGACAGCGATCTATGGTCGTTGGACCAGGAGTTGAACAAGAACCTACAGGGCCTGACCCAGGCGCTGTCGCAGGAACCGAAAACCGCCGAGAAAACCGATTTTTTGCCGCAAAAACCGCCGGCCGTGGAGACCTGGGACCAGCTGTACCGCACGATTCCGAACAACCTCGTGGCCACCGTCAACCGCGAGTTGGGCGAGGACTCGGACATGATCGAGCGCATGATCTTCACCCTCAAGGACCCGCTCACCGCCACGAGAATACGACTTCCGGTGCGCTCCACCGCCTGCGAACACTTTGAATGCTTTGATTTCGACAACTTCTGTGAGTTCACCAAGATCCCGGCCGGCGTCAAAGCGTTCATCCGCAAGCACTTGGTCAAACGCAGCTTTGAGTTGAAGCGGTACGAGAAAATGGTCCAGAAAGACGCCGGTCGTCCCAGCCAGAACCAGCACCAGCACCTCCAAAAGCCTGGTATTCCCCAGTGGCTCCAGCCTATCCACCACGCATACTTGCCCAACATACCCACCTACAACTGCCCCGTGTGCAACACCGCCTTCCCCCTCCACCAGTTGTACATCAGCGACGTTTTCAACTTCTTCATCAAGTTCACCCCGCGCTACGTCCACCGCATAGAAATCACCGACAGAATACGATACCGCATAATTGAGGACGAAAGAGAGCAATCGGCAACAGCAGCACACGACGACGTCGTCGTGCTATCCGACGACGAAGACGACCACATCCCCATCAAGCCCGAACCGCCGTCCGCCAGCACCACCCAGGCGCGCAACCTGCCGGTCAGCGACGACGTTTTTGACGACGGCCTCGATGAGCAATTGGCACAGATTCCGCCGCAGGGGTCCGGCAGCTGGAACGACCCGGTCACCGTAGACTAGCTGCCCATAGTCCATAGTCCATACCATATACCCTGCCGTGGTCTACCTGCCGTGGTATACCCTCGAGCACGTGACCCAGTCCGCGTCCTGCACCACCCTCTTTACGTCATCGTCACCACCGTGGGCGCGGTGCCGCAACCAATCTTTTTTCCCCTGGCTATCTGAAGCTTAAGTTTACCTTAGCGTGTATTCTTAATTTTTGAAACCTTTCCGTTTTAAAGCTAGTTTTCGTAAGCGATTGAGTCCCCCCGCCCATCCGGCTCCGTGTGCAAGCTAACACCAGGAAACTATATGTCTAAACCGAAACTATCCCGAAGTAATCATGCCGTTTCTTTAACAAACGGCACCGCTATTTCAAGGTTATTTTTCCTCTTTTCCCAACTTCCACGCTTGGTATACGCCCTCCCGGTGTTCACTCGTGCCCAGCATGAATCGATTCGGCACAATGACATCGTCAGTGCCAACGAGCATATGACTCCCGAACAGTTCTACATCAACTTGACGGTGTCGGCCGTGCTTGTGCTTCTCGGCGGCGTGTTCGCAGGCCTCACCTTGGGCCTCATGGGCCAGGATGAGGTGTACTTGAAAGTCATCTCTACCAGCGGCGACGCCTACGAGCGCAAGTACGCCCGCAAGGTGCTCCGATTAATCGGCCGCGGCAAGCACTGGGTGTTGGTCACCTTGTTGTTGTCCAACGTGATCACCAACGAGACGTTGCCCATTGTGCTCGACCGCTGCTTGGGCGGCGGGTGGCCTGCCGTGGTCACCTCCACGGCCTCCATCGTTATCTTTGGAGAAATCATCCCCCAGTCCATCTGTGTGCGTTACGGCCTTCAGGTGGGCGCCATGTTCGCGCCCTTCGTGCTTGTGTTGATGTATATCATGTACCCGGTCGCCTACCCGTGTGCGCTTTTGCTCGACCACATCTTGGGCGAGGACCACGGCACGGTATACAAAAAGTCAGGCTTGAAGACGTTGGTGACGCTCCACAAAACCATGGGTGTCGAGCGCTTGAACCAGGACGAAGTCACCATTATCAGCGCCGTCTTGGACTTGAAAGAAAAGGACGTGGCGAACATCATGACGCCTATGGACAGAGTCTACACCATGAGCTCGGACATGATTTTGGACGAGAAGACGGTGGAAGAAATCTTCAACGCTGGGTTCTCTCGTATCCCAATCCACTTGCCCAACGACCCGTTGAACTTTGTGGGAATGCTCTTGGTGCGTGTGTTGATCAGCTATGATCCAGAAGACGCATTGCCAGTTGCAGCCTTCCCGTTGGCGACTTTACCGGAAACAAGCGCAGAGACCTCCTGTTTGAACATACTCAATTATTTCCAGGAAGGCAAATCGCACATGATTATCGTGAGTGAGTCGCCCGGTGAGCCCACCGGTGCACTTGGTGTGTTGACTCTCGAGGACGTGATTGAAGAATTGATCGGCGAGGAGATTGTCGATGAATCCGACGTTTACGTCGACATCAACAAGAACATCAAACGTACCCAGCCTGGTCCTTTGTCCAAGCGCCACTTGACCACGTATCTTCTGAACTTGTACCTGAGATCTAACTCGAAACGGAACTCTGTTGACGACTCTGCACGCCAGCCGCTCAAAGATTCCATGTCTGACGACGGCCATGCGGGCGGCAGCGGCAACACATGGAAGCCCGTGAACCCTGCTGCCAACCCGTTGGAGACGAACAAGAAGTTTGTTACCATCAAGCGCCCAGACTATGACGCAGTCAAGAGTCTCTCTGGCGTCGCCAACAGCCACCGGTCGGGCCCGGACGGTGCCGGCAAGCAAAGGCTAAATGTTCCTCAGTATGGTGCGGTCCACGCGACCGAGGAAGGAGCAATACAGGAGGCCAAGCGTCGTAGCAGCGACCACAATGAAAACGGCTCCCGCCAGCGCTTCCTTCTTCCCGAAGAACGAGAAACAGATGTGTCTGAGATTGTCAGCCACAACGGCCAACACGCTTCCCAGGATGGTACTGCTGCGATAGACGTTGCAGGTTCCGGCGCGAACAGCATCCCTCTCGTCACCCAGGAGTACAGCGAGTCCCGGTCGTACAGAACCGGCGGCATCGTGGAGTCGGTGGTGAATGTGGACGGTGTGCACAAGACCATCATCGAGAACGTTAGCGACGACGAGGACGAGATCATAGCCACGCCGCACGGCTCGATGAAGAAGAAACAATTGGACGCTCTCTTTAAGAAGGGCGGCGATGGTCGGGTCGAAGAGGTGGAACAACTTCTCGGCGATGACAATTCGTCCGACACCAGCAGAAGCCGCAAGATGCTGATGTGGGACCGGTTCATCAACCCCTCCAGCGACGAGTAGCGCCGAGGAGCGACAAGTAGCGACTCTGCCCGCACCCACGCATGATTTATATTCCTACATATCTATATTATTACTCTGATCTCCACTCCTACATATAGTACCAGAAGCAGAAGTTGCAATCAGAGGCCACGGATGCTATTCGCTCAGTAAGCGAGAGCAAAAGGCCAAACTGCCGCATCGTGCTGCTAGCAGCATGTAGGTCCGCTGTGCAGAATATGAGGCCGCCATCGCCGATACAGTAGCTGCCCCAGCGGATTCTGTTCTTCACCTGTTCCGCGCGAAATCGAGGTGAAAAACACTGTATCGGGTTATGTCATCAGCTGCCTTCGCACGGTAACTTTTCGCCATGTCGGTCGGTGACAGTGTCAATTTCAACTAGCGCGGAAATTATATTTAGCGTGTGCCGACGGTGTGAAATAGTGGGGCATTGTACCAAAAAAACGTGTGAGAGCCCACCTCAGCGATATCCACAGCAGCGGCCGATTGTAATTGTGCCCCTTAATAGCTACTCCACTTGTTCAAAATGACCGGAGACAAGACGGCGTCTTCACATGGCAAAATCAAGGGGCTCTTTTCGGGTTCTTCGTCATCGTTAAACCAGGACCAGCGGCCCAAGGAGACCAATGGGACCACCACGCCCCCGTCCCACCGATCGTTCCTAAAAAAAATGAACTCCAGGGGTTCTCGGTCGATCTCACCCCAGAGCAGTTACTCGTCGGTGGGGTCATTTTTCAAGAAACATGCAAACCAGTCAGAAAGCGACAACTCAAAAGACCGATTTCACTTTGAAAACGAGGTAGGACTGCCGGTCAATCCCTACCAAGACTCTCATTCGACATTGGATGAAGGCGAGCCCGTGAGAGCTCCCGGGTCCGAGCCGTCGCCGGGCAAGCAGCAAGACGAAAAACGAGACCCAGCGGCCGACAAACACAAGGAAAAGAACAAGAACCATAGCCATTTATCATTGCGTCGTTTTTTCAAGAAGTTCAAGCCGGAGTCAGACTCCAAGAAGGCAAAGCTGTACCACCAACACAACCATACCCACCATCTCCACAAGTCGCACTCTGAGCTATTCAAGAAGTACGGCGAGGTCGGCCGATTGTTAGGAACCGGGGCTAGTGGCTCCGTAAACATCGTGGCGGCCAAAGACGACCCCGACAAGGTGTATGCCATCAAGAAGTTTCGAGCAAGATTGCCCCGCGAAGCAGAGAACGACTACAAGGCCAAAGTTCGGAACGAGTTCAAGATCGGCGAGATTTTGCACCACGAAAATTTGATCCACACAATAGAGCTAATCAAGGAGCACACCACCTTGATGGGCGACCCAGACTACTACATTGTTATGGACTACTGTCCGTTTGACTTCTTCAACTTGGTGATGTCTGGACTCATGAGCCAGGAGGAAGTGGCCTGCTATTTCAAACAAATTGTCAACGGCGTGAACCACTTGCACGAGAACGGGTTGGCACACCGGGACCTCAAGCTCGACAATTGCGTCGTGACGACCGAAGGAGTGCTCAAGTTGATCGACTTTGGTTCGGCGGTGCAGTTCCGCAAAGAGTTGCATGCAAGCACACCCACCATGGACGTTCTAGACAACAAGCACCGGTTGGTGAGAGCCAGAGGCATCGTGGGCTCCGACCCCTACCTTGCCCCGGAAGTGTTCGAGCCCAGCAACTTTGGCTACGATCCTCGCAAAGTGGATGTGTGGTCGGTGGCCATCATTTACTGTTGCATGTCGCTCAAGCGTTTCCCCTGGAAAATCCCCAAGTTCCAGGACCCTTCGTACCGTGCGTTTGCCGAGGAACAGCAGCCAGACGTGGCCGAGGGTGTCCAGAACCTCAAAGTCAGCGATGACGCTAGCCAGGCCAAGCGGAGCACCTCGAAGCTCTTGAAGATGGTGCCGCCGCTGTCAGTGCTGTTGGTGAGATCAATGCTCTCTGTTGATCCCGACAAGCGGGCTCTCATCCTGGACGTGATCGCCAGCGACTTTTACGAATCTATCGTGTGGTGCCATGCTGAGGCTGGCGAATTGGTCAAGGCCGACAACCACACCCACCACCTTATTACAGAAGAAGACTTGCAGAAGTTGCAGCACGACAAGGAAAAGGAAAAGGCCAAGAAACCGAAGGCCAATGGCTTGGGCTAGCGCCGCTGCCATGTAGGTACCACCACCAGGGCTGTAGCTAAGCATGTACGGTAATATACAGGACGAAAATACTCAAATTGCGGCTATTGTTAACAAGGTGTTTGTTATTGTGACCCAGCAAATCACGAAGTCGGCATTGATACCCTGCGCCTCAAAATGGGACAGCTTCCTCAGTGGATTGTCACAGTTTCCGGCTACTCGGCGATCATATCGTCGATCATTATTGCCACCAGCACCTTGTTGCATCTTGTGAACTACCGGAAACCGTTTCAGCAGAGGCTCATGATTCGTATACACATGATCGTTCCACTCTTCGCCTTGTCCTGTTACTGCATGCTCACGATACCGGAGTCCATACTCGTCAAGTACTTCATCGAACCCCTTCGAGAGGTGTACGAAGCATTTGTGATTTACACCTTCTTTTCTCTCTTGACAGAGATGCTCGGGGGTGAAAGACACATCATCATAGCCACCGCGGGGCGGGAACCCGTGCAGCATCCTGGGTTCATGCGGCTAGTGCTTCCAGACCTTGACATATCCGATCTGCACACTTTCTTGACTATCAAGAGGGGCATATTGCAGTATGTGTGGTTGAAGCCAGCGTTGTGTTTCGGCATTCTCTTCTTCGAGGCTGTCGGTCTCTACGACACGAACGACTTTAGTCTCACTTCCATCTATCTCTGGCTCACGCTCGTGTACAACGCCAGCGTCTCCCTCTCACTCTACTGTCTTGCAATATTCTGGAAGATATTGTGGACCGACTTGAAGCCTTACAAACCAGTCGGCAAGTTCTTGTGTGTCAAGTTGATTATTTTTGCATCCTACTGGCAGGGAATCCTCCTTGCGATTTTGAACGTGGCGGGGGTGTTGCCGCAGACCACGGAAACGACCAAGGATACTAATATTGGCGTGGCCATCCAAAACGCCTTATTGTGTGTGGAGATGATACCGTTCTCGATCGGGCACTGGTTTTCCTTTTCCTTTGCTGCTTTCACCTTGGACAAAATACCCAATGGCCGCCTTAAGTTCCGCTATGCCATGCGAGATACCTTTGGGATCCGCGACCTCGTGAACGACTTTAAACTTACATTTTATGGCGACTATTACAAGGACTACAAACAGTTCAACTCGGTGGAGGCCAGTGTTGCCCACCCTGACTCCAGGAGTCGCATGGGCAGAATACAACAAGGTCTTCGCTACCACGGAGACGGGCGTCAAAAGCACTGGATCCAGAAGCTGTCAGTAAGCACAAAAACCGTTGACTACTCTCCGCTGTTGAAGCTGCCCTTACTACCATCGAACCCAAAGTATTCTCCGTCTTTCAAGTCCATTGGAACGTCCACAAGAGGGATATACCCCCCATCCCCGAAGATGATACCGTCCCCGCCAGATTCTCCTAGTAGTTCGCCAATTGACATAAACGACCTGGCGTTTTCGATCACAGAAGCTCTCACGGGCGATGGCTTTTCCTATTCCAAGGAGCATCTAGACGAAGACGAACTTTATTACAAAGGCGTACAGACGGTTATCAACAACTATAAGCTCGACCAGAAAGCAGTGAAGAAGATGCTCAACTACCCTATCGTCGACAATATGATTAGCAGTCATGAGTACGGCTATAAAGTGAAGAAGTTGAGAGAAGATCGTAACAGAAGACAACTGTCAATACGATCTGGCAAGTTGACCAATGCACCCTACGGAAGTATAGTTTAACTTATATGAATGTCATGATAATTTCAGTAATTCTATGTACAAGGCCCTGCTCGTTACTCTATTTTGAACAGGTATAAGGAATCAAGTTCATCTTCACTCAATTCCTTCTTGGAAGATGATGTCTCCGGCTGCTTTGCCTGCTTCTTGAGCTTTTTCAGCTCTTTCTTCTCAGAGATCTTCGGTTTAGACTCCTTCTCGAGTGGCAGGCAAGTGAACAAGACTCTGGAGTCCAAGTCTCCGCTTACTTCATAATGACACGAGCTTTCGTCGAGCATGGCTTTTATAGTTTGAAAGATGTTGAGACTTTTCCTTTGCTCGACACTCATATTTGCTATGTCATCGTCCGATAACTCGCTCACATCTGGCATTTCTGCTAGTCCAAAGCCATTTCCTTTGCCTGCCAGTTGTCTAGCACTGGTGAAACTTCTCTTCTCACCAAGATAGAGCAAAAAGCTCTCGCCCTTAGATACTCTTTTCTGAATCTCCGTCGTCTTTTGGTTGCGCAAGTCGCTGTTGCTAATGTTCCATGAGACGGTGAGCACTTTGGTGGCCGACTTTTTCTTTTCTACTCTGTCTCGCTGCCTGATGACCTTCTGTGCAACTATGCTTCCCATTCTGAGGAGTTCCTGCTCCTTCGCTAGAGCTAACTTATCCGTATAGGTCTTGATCATCTCATGCACCTTGTTTATCTTTACTATAGGCAAAGATTTATTATCAGCTGGAGGAACACAGTAGATACCATTTACTGCGAGGTCAAGTGAATTTACGATGTCAACCAAATGCTTTTGTTGCAAGCCTCCTTTGTCATTATCAACGAAGTTCACACGGTATGTCTTTGAGTACGAATGGACTTCCGTAACTATAGCTTTCAAGGCATCCTGGGCTTGTCCAGAACCAGTATCAAACTGGAAACGAACGGCCTTTCTAGGATGTCTATGCTTTTCCTGGCGTTTAGGCTGATTCTTTGTCTTGGAGTTATTTTCGAACCTCTGGGCAAATCTGTTTTCTTTAACGGGCCTAGGAGAAGCTGGCTTATCCGCAAACCGATTAAAAGACTCGAAGTTGATACCATCACTGGAGTTTTTTTTTGAGGCATTAATGTCAAATGGCTTTGGCCTGATCAGGAGAGAGCTCAACTGACGGCAGGAGAACAGCGCATATGCCCCAACCGAGCGAGAGCCACGAAGCATCATGATGAATAAATAGAAACAATCTTAATTAATTTTTATTTTACATACAGGCTCGCAATCGGCTTATGCACCATAGGTTGGAACTGGAATTGATGTAGAGTATATAAAAAGCAATGATATGCTAATGCAGGAATGTAAATGCTACCACTTGGAGCCAACCAATATGGCTGCAGGGTCTGTTGGCTGCTCAACCTCGTGGAACCACGTTTTGAGCAATCTCGACTCGGGCACGTCGTACTCGGCACAGAACTCACGGCACCAGGCTATTAGCTGGAGGGCCAAGGTTGAGTCTGATGAGATGTCTATCATCGGAATAGAGCCATACTTTGTGAGTGTTTCAGAGACCCAGAGTTTCAGGTCTTCGTCTGCAGGCAGGTTAATCTGACCACCACCGTTTATACAGCCATTAGGACAAGCCATGATTTCCACGTAGTCACATTTCGAGGCATCTGCTTGCTGGACGGCAGCAGTGGAGGCGTCAGATCTCTTGCCAGCGAGTCTTGCTTTGCGTCTGGCAACAAGTGGGTTGGTTTTAGTAGCGGTTGATGCAGCGGTGGGTTTCAACTTTCGGACCAAATTTTGAATGTTTCTGAATCCGTTCACAATAGCCGAACTGGCCACCTGGTTATTATTGTACATGAGGCGGAGCTCATAGATGTCTTTGTTGCGACCAGCGACAGACTCTAGCCGAAAGTTCTCCGGCTGATACTGCTGAGGGTCTTTTAAGCACAAGTGCAGTTGTAAGAGTTGCAAGTAGTTGTAGCCGTAACCACCCGACAGCGATCCCGAATCACTGGCCCATGCCAAGTCTATGTAGGGCCAGTTGGCCGGGGCGCAGCTGCGGTATACACTATCAAGTGGTTCTGATGGGTTGCCGACGGCGTTAAATGTAAGTGAAAACTCGTCCTTGCACTCATCGAGTAGAGTAACGAGTTCTTTTGGAGTTAATACGCAGTCAACGTCGTTCAGAAGTGGTTGGGGGTCTTGTTCAGGACGGGCACTTTCTAGCTTTTTGTCAAAGCAGGGCATTATGGATAGGTGGTAGATGCGTTCTCTGTCCACATCAAGCTGCCGGGCAGCCAATGACTTCAACAAGCAGCCAGTAATCTGCTGTGGGGATTTGGTATCCGATACCCGCAGAAGGACTTGGGGATGGGTTTTCTCCGCATACAAAACCCAGCCTGGACATATGGAGGACAAGAGTGGTCCCTCGAAACCCTGATCTTTCTTCTCGATGATGTTCTGCAGCTCATGTATGAGAGAGAGCTTGCGGCCCAAGCCGGTGCCCACCACGTATGTAAAGCCCATCTGGTCTACTAACAAGTTCACAAGGAGTCGGTCGATATCAGAAACCTTCATGTCGTAGGCTGTAGCAAGAGACGCTCTGGCCTGATGGGAAACACTAGCAACGAAGATCTTGTTATTTGTCAGCCTTTCTTTGAGCGCTCTGATCAACTCGTTATGCGAGTGCTGGGCAACCAAAATCTCTTCTGCTGATGTGATACATCCCGAGCACGCAAGACAGTCAGCAAGGGAGATCTGTGCTGGCGAGAGGTTTTTGGCAGCACCATCTATCTTGGATATTTCGAGAGGTTTGCCATTTTCATCGATTTGGATCTCAACTTCTCCGTATTCCAGGACGTCCTGAGGTCGACTTTCTGTCACCGTCGGCTTTATACAGGCTACCCCTGGCGATATGAAATCGTTCAAATCGTCAGCCGATAAAATAGCACTCATCACTGTAAACTAGAGGTAGCCTATACAAGTTTTTGCAGTATAAATGACTAAGGGGACTGCAGGTGGAGAGAAAAAAAGAATAGCAGGTGCAGGAGGATTGCAGCATGTCCTCCGATAAGACTACATCAAGCATCGGTGTAACTTAATTATGTTTCTGGTTCGCTCAAATCCCCTAGTTCAAAGTCCTCTTCACCAACGGCAGTATATCCCCTTTGTTTCAACTCTCCGTCCTCGTTGTATCCGACAAGACGCAAGTAAAACGCAAGCAAGGCGTGCATCCACAAGTAGATCAAGAAGGCAGCACTTGCTAGTAAAAGAATGTAGGAGGCGTGGTTCATGCCCAATCCCTCCACGAGCGTAAGCATCTCCTCGTTGGCAGACATGAACATCAAGCCTGCGAGAACAAGCCCGAAAGGCGGGAGGTGCTGGAAAGCCAACACTTTGCCCGTGTCACTGCATCGCTTATCGCCCAAAATAAACAGAATTTCGATAATTCTCGTCAACCCAGCCGACGCCAAGGCCAACCCGAAGAAAGTGTGCACTTTCACCGAAATCTCCTGGTGCTGGCCGTGTTCCTTCATGGCGTACGCCGTGAAAATCAAGATCAACGAGGGTATTACCGTCCGCTTTCCGCCGCTGCGAGTGATGAAGAGTGCCGCAGAAGCCCCGGCCCACCATATCAAGCCAAGGAACGTGTGCAAGAAGTCGCCATGGCTCCAGGGTTCTCTTCCCCACCTATGTTCCGTGAACGTGTTCACCAAGCCCCACAACCACATCAAGCACGAGTCATAGAAGTCTTGCGACTTGGCCTCGGGATCAGGATGGCACCTGATCCACGGAATTATGAGCACCACAGATAACACGAACCCGTAGAGGATAAACGAGGAGCCCATAATCCCATGGGCAATACACTGTCCAGTGTGGGCATTGTAACAAAAGCCAAAAAGCGCTACCGGAGCCATGCACACACGAACCCATCCCGTCGGAACCACCAAGAACGACGCTATTTTGTAGATCTTGTACGGGAGGCGGTACTGGTTGGGGGTGCCCTGCAAAGGCAGGGACTGCCAATGGGGATAAAACTTGTTGACCACCAAGTTGGAGCCGTTGATAAACGTCCCAAGAAACACCACCACCCCGAAAAGAATGGTCAAAAACCACCCGGTACCCTTGGAGGTACGATTCTCGTGTCCATTCTCGTCTGGAAAAGAAAGGAAAACCACGTCGAACACCAGGAACCCGGTCAGAATGTACTGGAGGAGCAACGGCCAGTGGACCTTGTCGGCAAGCGCCAACACAGCAGCAATCGAAGGAAGGAAAAGGTCCAAAATCACCGTCAAGATGAAGTGAAGCGATTTTGAAAACGAATGCTGATCGGCCTTCTGCTGTGCATCATCGTCCGCCGCTAGTACGGCCACAAGGAACCCAAAGAAAATCAAACAACTCTTTTTGTTCCACATGTAAAACACGTCCACTGGTTGCAATTCGGGAAGTCTCGGTGAATCCGACTGCGGCAGCGCGGCTCAAGGATAAGGGTTCAAGGTACTGCACAATAAACGAAGGGGAAAGGGGCCACAGAAACCAGCCACAAGCGGCCATTTGAACGCCACCAGCGCTTGCACCGACACCCGCTCGTCTGCACGTTTCTGTGCTCCGTGGTGCCCTCCTCCGGTTGCCATACTGGGGTCCATGGAACGCTGACGTAAGCCAGGCGCGAAAGTTTTACATTTCGTGGGGTCTCGACCGGACAGCGTGCGTGTTTGATTGTACTGTTGATTCGGATATAGTGTTTGTTTGGTTACCGCTCAAGCTCACTAGCGGATTAGTACTCGGATTCCTAGCAGTTTCGCGTCAGATTATTGCAGAATAACCCTGCCAATAGACGTATTTTCTGTCTGGCCATACCCTAGTCACGTTTCAATCACATTGTTCACACCCTGCTAATAAGCCCATAAGACGTTCATAGCAACAGAAACACGGCTATGAAATTGAGGGAACTCTTGAGAATAGCCTTGGCGTGCGCGGGTGTTGCTGCCGGGCTCCAGATACCCAAGAGAGACTATGATGCCAAGCGCTACTTCGCCGTGGAACTTGATACCTCCACCTCATCTGCACCATTAACAAATTTCATTGCACAGCACGATCAGTTGTTCCATTTTGAGCATGTGGTACATGGTCTTGATGACCACTTTGTCTTCAGCATCAACAAAGAGCACGGCTTTGCCGGCGCTATAGGAAACTTCAATACCGATGACGAGCACTTATTCAAACGGGCTTCCGGATACGAAGACTTGTACGATTCGATAATGACGAATCCGCACTTGAAATCAATCCAGATCCTTGAACCCAGAAGGTTGGAGAAGAGAATGCCCGTAATGATCACCGAAGAAGACTTTTATCCTCGTGATTCTCCCGGCGATTCGTCGCAACAAGCGCTCGATGAAGCAACAGAAAAGTTGGGCATCAAGGATCCCTCCTTTAAGGAGCAGTGGCACTTGATTAATACATACAACCCTGGACATGATGTCAACGTGACCGGTCTCTGGTACGAGGGTATCACGGGCAAGGGTGTCGTTTCCGCCCTCATAGACGACGGCCTTGACTTTGAGAGCGAGGATCTCAAAGAGAACTTCAACTTGGAAGGATCGTGGGACTTCAATGATAATAGAAATCTTCCAATACCCACTCTCTACGACGACTGGCATGGCACAAGGTGCGCGGGAGAGATCGCGGCAGTGAAGAACGATGTGTGTGGTGTCGGCGTGGCTTACGACTCCAAAGTGAGTGGTATAAGAATTTTGTCTGGCGCCATTACCGCTGAAGTTGAAGCCACAGCTATGATCTATGGCTTGAACGTGAACGACATATATTCATGTTCTTGGGGGCCCACCGACAACGGACGGGTTGTTTCAGCACCAAATAAGATTGTGAAGAAGGCGATGATAAAAGGAATTCAAGAGGGAAGAGACAAAAAGGGTGCCATATACGTCTTTGCCTCAGGCAATGGTGGAAGATATGGCGATTCTTGCAATTTCGATGGATACACCAACTCGATTTACTCGATTACAGTTGGTGCAATCGACTACAAGGGCTTGCACCCCTCTTATTCAGAGGCATGCTCGGCTGTCATGGTGGTGACCTACTCGTCAGGGTCTGGAGAGCACATTCACACCACTGATATCAAGAAAAAGTGTAGCGCAAACCACGGCGGAACTTCTGCCGCGGCGCCTTTGGCTGCTGGAGTTTTCGCCCTTGTGTTGGAGGCCAACCCCAACTTGACGTGGAGAGACCTTCAGTATATTGCTGCCTTGAGCTCAGTTCCCGTGAACGAGGAAGATGGCAACTATCAAGATTCAGCATTGGGCAGAAAATACTCCCAGAAGTATGGTTTCGGCAAGCTCGATGCCTATGGCATGGCGCATTTTGCTCAAGATTGGAAGAACGTCAAGCCACAGTCGTGGTACTACTCCGACTTGATAACTGTCGATGGAGTAATTGGCTCCTCCGAAGAGGAAAAACACAAGGTGATTGACTCCGTCATTGAAGTTACCGAACAAGACTTGAAGGTTTCCAATTTGGAGAGGGTTGAGCATGTCACCGTGACTGTCAACATTGCAGCTACCTATCGAGGATTAATCGGTGTGAAGCTCATCAGTCCCCGCGGCATGGTGAGTGAATTGGCAACCGAAAGAAAGCAAGATACGGCTACAGGCGGTCTCAAGAGTTGGACCTTCATGTCTGTCGCCAACTGGGGTGAGAAGGGAAGCGGGAACTGGACGCTTAA
The DNA here is from genome assembly GCA_030570235.1 of Meyerozyma smithsonii. NCBI lineage: Eukaryota > Fungi > Ascomycota > Pichiomycetes > Serinales > Debaryomycetaceae > Meyerozyma > Meyerozyma smithsonii. The sequence goes on along the minus strand of JAJLVE010000009.1, from coordinate 327,313 downwards.
AGTGTTTGGGTTTGACGAAGAAGGCAAGACTAACGAAATCAAATTCACGGACTGGTCTTTAAGAATCTTTGGAGAGAGCATAGACGCAGACAAGGCCGAGACCTACGACTTGGACAAAGATTATGCTGCAGTCAGAAGAGACAGAATTGCCAAGGATGATGCGAAAAAGACAACGTCGCTGGCACCCAAGGCTACGAGCACCAAAGAGGCAGTTACGTCGAAGGCCACCGAGCCTTCCAAGACCACCCAGGGTAAGGAGAAGGAGACCAGCCAAACCAGCCAAACGTCCAGCGAGACCACGTCCAGCGCTGCGCAAACCAGCGATGTTGGAGAGGGCAAGATTGAATACAAAAAGGACCACTTTGGAGCATACTTCCTCGCCGTGGCGTTGGTCGGCTTTGTCGTCGTTGTGTTGGTGATGAGGTACCACCGTACTCCCGGAGGAAGTCGGAGACGCAGAAGAAGAGACGAGTACGAGTTTGATATAATTCCTGGCGAGGACTACAGCGACAGTGAAGAGGAGACAGACTCGTTGGACTTGGGAGACAGGAACGACACCAACCGAGCCCGGGGAAGCGACGAGGCTAGAGACCGGCTCTTTGACGAGCTTCACGCAGAAACATTGCCCGACTATGAAGAGGAGATGTTTAGGATTGTGGACGACGACAACGACGAGGAGCACGCTGGCCAGGCTACCACCGACAACGACCCCGATAAGCGCAAGTCAGGTGAACGCAGCCCAACAGCCGAGGGTACCGAGTCCTCCGCAGCCTAGTTCTATATACAAGAATAGACGTAAATACGGGAGACGATACCCATACCATTCTTGTCCGTTGGGGCCACAACCGGCTCAATGGGGCTGTTCTGGGATGTAGGCTGTAATTGTATTCTTTCCAGCGTAATTTCTAGTTTGCCGGAAAGTTTTTCAGCAATCTCCCGGAACGTTTCCGGAACCTTTTCTCGCTGCCAGCCAAACCTGGCAGTACCCACATGCCGCGCCCGATACGTGCGCTGGCGACATTTAGTCAGCTCGGCCACTGTATGTCCGAAAACCGGAACCTTTGTCAGCATCCGGGACCAGTGGACCGTGACGTCAAAGGCACGTATATATAGCCCCCGATGTAGACCGTAGACAGATATCTGTGTTTTGGCCCTTACTGCAGCATTACAACCAGATTCCCCCACCCAGAAATCCCAGCGCTCGACCGGTACTTTTTCCTCTCACCCGCAAATACCCCATCTGAGATTTCGCAATCCTACGCGGAACTTCTTGATACGATATAAATTGCCACTCGCCCATTGCACGTCAAATTTGATCAGTGAGTGACGCAGTGAAAGGACAGTCACAAATCGAGCTGCAATTGATATCGCATAACTAGCCAGGATATCGATTCTGTAATTAGCCACCCACTCTCCACCAGCAGAAAACCCGCCATGTCAGCTCCATTCGGCGACTTTGTGTCCATCGTTGTTTTCGGTGCCTCCGGCGACTTGGCCAAAAAGAAGACCTTCCCAGCATTGTTCGGGTTGTACCGCCAGGGCCAGCTCCCTCCATCGGTCAAGATCATCGGCTACGCCCGTTCCAAGTTGACCCAACAAGAATTCAAAGATAGAGTCGAGCCCAACTTTAAGCTCAAATCCGACGACGACAAAAAGAAGGCCAAGGAGTTCTTGGACTTGTGTACCTACACCACCGGCCAGTATGACACCGACGACGGCTACAAGGAGTTGCTCCGGGAGATAACCGAGCACGAACAGTTGCACAAGACCGCCAAGCCCGAGCGCTTGTTCTACTTGGCACTTCCCCCCTCCACGTTCACGACCGTGGCTCTGCAATTGAAGAAGTTGGTGTACCCCGAGAACGGCAGCGTGAGATTGATCGTCGAGAAGCCCTTTGGCCACGACTTGGAGTCGGCTCGCAAGTTGCAGCACGACTTGGCACCCTTGTTCTCCGAGGACGAACTATACAGAATTGACCACTACTTGGGCAAGGAGATGGTCAAGAACTTGTTGGTGTTGCGTTTCGGCAACCAGTTGTTGAACGCAGCATGGAACAAGGACCACATCCAGTCGATCCAAATCTCGTTCAAGGAAGCTTTTGGTACCGAGGGCAGAGGCGGATACTTTGACGAGATCGGTATTGTCAGAGACGTGATGCAAAACCACATCTTGCAGGTGTTGACCTTGTTGACCATGGAGCGTCCCGTGTCGTTTGACCCGGAAGCCATCCGTGACGAGAAAGTCAAGGTTTTGAAAGCATTCGCTCCTTTGAGCACCGACGACATTCTCTTGGGCCAATACTCCAAGTCCGAAGACGGCAAGAAGCCAGGCTACTTGGACGACGACACCGTCAAGAAGGATTCCAAGTGTGTGACATACGCTGCCATTGGTGCTAGAATCAATAACGAGAGATGGGAAGGTGTTCCAATCGTCATGAGAGCAGGAAAAGCATTGGACGAGTCGAAGGTTGAAATCAGAGTGCAATTCAAGCCTGTCGCCAAGGGTATGTTCGAGAAGATCCAGAGCAACGAGTTGGTGATCAGAGTCCAACCCAACGAGGCCGTCTACATGAAGATCAACTCCAAGATTCCTGGCATCACCACCGAGACTTCCTTGACAGACTTGGACTTGACGTACGCCAAGAGATACTCTCCTGACTTCTGGATCCCAGAGGCTTACGAGACCTTGATAAGAGACTGTCTTCTCGGCAACCACTCCAACTTTGTAAGAGACGACGAGTTGGATGTGTCGTGGCAATTGTTCACTCCGTTGTTACAGTTCATCGAATCGGACAAGGCTCCTGTTCCTGAAAAGTATCCATACGGCTCCAAGGGACCCAAGGGATTGAGAGCATACTTGGCCAAGCACAACTACGTTTTCACCGATGAGGGCACTTACCAATGGCCTTTGACTAGACCAGACGTGAAGGGCAAGATATAAGCAGCAGCTTTTACGTAAAAATTTACGACCACAGTAACAATTGTAGAGAGACAACTACAAGGTAACTCAAAGTGTGTACGTATCAGACATCCATGGAAGGTCATTAAGCGGTCACTGGCATACTAAGATGGGTTCTGCGTATGCTACCGAGGAAACTGCGAATGTTATGGAATCTTTCATCACATACGTCTACACTTTGAGTGTGTTGACGACACGTCTCGCTGCCACATGCTTAAGCACTTTTCTATTATGGTTGTTTGAATCAGAGTCGCTCAATACTGGCAAGTATAAGCCTCGACAACACCTCCTGCAAGAGAGGCTTGACGCTGTCAAAGCAGTTTTCAACCCTGTCGTCATAGTCGAATCGGACTGGGAAAGAAGAAACTTAACTTCATCATCTTCACGATGTAATAGAAAAATACCTAAGCCTATGACAAAAAGACTTGTCGGCAACGATATAGACTTCGTACCAAAGATGAACTTGGGATATGAAGTGAAGAAAAAGTCGCACCCGTTGGCTTTTTATAGACAGGCGATGAGATGGGACGAGATTACCCGGATCAGCTGCATGAAGGAGCCGGATGGGGGACATGAAAAATCTTGCAATTGGCTCTGGTCGTCTGCAGAAAACACCAAACCCATTGGTGCACAACGGGCCTCGCAGCTTCTCTATTTTATCCTTCTTTTTAGCTGTACTCTTTTCTCTGGCCCGCTAGTCTCATCGCATCACCTGTATACACGTCAGAGGACTTCCTACTTATTTCCAGCAGGTTACCAGTAATGAGGTTAATAGTTACATCTGACGACTCTGGGTCGGCAAAGGAGGTGGTTTGCACTCCAGGAACCGACACGTCGAAGCAGGATAAACCACAGCCTATTTCTGTCACACAAGTGTTCCAGGAACCGAAGGCATCGCCAGCATCCAGAATTGTAATTTCGTTGCTTTACCAGGAAAGATACGCTGTATGCTGTCGTTTAGACAGCTCAATATCGATATACGACTTGGAGGATGACGAAAAGAAACTTATACACCAGGCAGAGTATCCGGAACTCAAGGGTTGCAAGCCGGTTTCCATGCATATCTTTGCCAATCAAAAATGCATAGTTGTGGGTTTGGACAGTGGAAAGGCTGGGTTGGTTAAAATCTTAAAAGATGCCACGTTGGAGGAAGAATGCAAAATTATCGATTTGCCAGGAGGCAAAGCCATCGAGACATTGGAGGCTAGTCCTTCTAAGCCTGGAATCTTCGCTTATGGAGGAAAAGAGAATGATTTACGTATCGTGAAATTATTTGAAGCTGGCAAGAAGTTGAAGATTCTCAAGACCCCAGAGGTCATTTTTGCTGCTAAGAATGTGAAGAACGATCACTTGGACTTGCGTGTTCCCATCTGGATCACCAAGATACGATTCCTTCCCCTGGAAGACTCCTATAAGTTGATAACTGCCACCCGGTATGGTCAATTGCGTATCTATGATTCCAAGCATGGCAAGAAACCGGCGCATGACTACCAGGTGAGCAACAATCCTATCATAAGTCTCAATTTTGCTGGCTCCAACACCGAAGAGGTGATTATAACAGACAACAAGAACATTGTGGCCAAGCATTCTTTGGTGACGATAGACAAAAAGGCATTCAAGTCCAACTCAGCCACTGCTGGGGACATTATCAAGCCAGTGCCCAAGTTGCTAGGCAAGTACCAAGAAGGAGGAAACACAGGAGCCATTTTCGGTGTTCGTTGTTTCAAAGACGAATTTGTAGCCACCGGCGGTCTCGACCGTTACTTGCGGGTATACAAGCTTGACACCAGAGAAATTGTGGCCAAGGTGTTTGTCGGATCCCAAGTGGCAGACATCTTATTTTTGGAGGGCGAAGAAGAAGAAGAGGAGAAGGAGGAGATCAACCAGGAAGAAGAAAACGATGCATTGTGGGACGAGCTCGAAGCCAGCCGCCCAGCAAAGAAACAAAAGAAGGACTAGAGTATCTATTTTAGGACCAATGTAACACGATTAATCTTTCGCGCTGGCCTTGTTGCTTATTATGCTCATGCACTTCCACTCGTTCAAGTAGTTGGACTTCCACAACCGCACCTTACCGTCATCACCAGCTGAACTAAGTATGGTGCCTGTCACGTTCCAGCTCACACGCCAGACTTCCAGCTGGTGTTCTCGCAACTTTGCAACTGTCTCGATCTTGAGGTCGCCGTTGACGGCCTCAATGGCTTTGAATATCCTCACGTAGCCGTCTTTGCAAGCGGTGGCTATGAGGTGGAAGTTGCGGCCCATCGACGGCGCCCAGCTTACAGAACGAATGAGCCCGTTGTGTTCTGGAAGGCTGCACAACTTGGTGTACTTGCTCTCGGAGTTGATGCCGTTGTCGCCGCCCGACATGTCGACGTTGTTGCCGGAATTGTCGCTGCTGTAGTTGACACTGGCGCCGTAAACGAACGCCTGGTCTAGCGCTACCACCACGAATTTTTCCGTGCTGGCAAACTTGGAGGGGCACCACTCGATGCCAAACGTGCTCTGCAAGCTCTTGGTAGGCAATTGCAGACTCAAAACTGGTATTTCCGTGGTGAGGTTCCAGTACGTCAAGTCCGACGGGTCGAGCGACTCGTAGATACGCAAGATACCCTCGCATCCGATACACGCCAACTTGAGGCCGAGGTGGCTGGGAGCAAACTTGACGTCGTAGATGGGCCCGAACGACTCTGTGGCTAGCACCGCCAACCGCGCCCATCGTCTGCCGGAACCGTGCATCTCCTGGGGCTGTTCCTGCCACACCTTGACGGTTCTATCGTACGAACACGATGCTATGATGCTGGAGCTGCTGAACTGCGGGTGTGCCCATGTCACCTTGACCACCAGCGAGTCGTGGGCCTTCCACAGGTCGTTCAACACCCACGACGACGTGGCGGCGTCCATGTCAAACACCTTTATATGCTGGTCTGACGAGACCGTGGCTATGTGTTTGCCGTAGAAGTCGTACTGGACATCGTGGACGAGCTCCTCGTGTCCTGTAACGAACAGCTTCATGGTGTTGCAAGATTGGTTTAGTTTATCAAACACAACTCACGTTGCAAACCCGTGGAGAAAGGTGCAGGAATTGGCGAGTCGCGAGAAACGGCCATGGTGCAACTTTGTGGTGTTGTGCAGTTGACACCAAAGAACACTTCCACCATGTTTTCCGTATCCAGAGTCGTCAACTGGGCCATAGTGGCAGCGGCCATTGCACTGGTGCAGCCAAATAGTCCGCTCCAGACCCTGGTGGCGTTTGGCGCGTTGGGGTACGTGGTGACCCAGGCCCTCGTGCCTCGCTTGCAGGCCAGTTTTGTCAAGATCGGACTCAAGGGCAAGGACATGTCCAAGCGCGGGACCCCCGAGGAGCTTGCAGAGTCGATGGGCGTTGTTCCAGCCGTCACATACATGATGCTCATGTTCTTGTTGATCCCGTTCATCTTTTTCAAGTACCTCGTGTCGTTCTCCGCGTTGTCCAACGACTCCCAGATAACGTCGGACTACAGCGAGCAGTACCTGGCGGTTTCCGACAACCGGTTGTTTCCCCACAACAAACTTTCCGAGTTTTTGAGTGGTCTCTTGAGCTTGCAGAGCATCACCTTGTTGGGCCTCTTTGACGACTTGTTTGATATCAGATGGAGACACAAGTTCTTCATGCCTGCCATTGCCTGCGTGCCGTTGTTGATCGTGTACTACGTGGACTTCAGTGTCACCTCGATCGTGGTTCCAAAGTTCATCCAGACCAAACTCATATACGGTCCTGAGTTGATAGCCACTCTCAACTGGGTGATTCGCCAGGGCAACCATGTGGTGACCTACGCCACCGGCTTGTCGTTCAGAACGTTGGTCACGGACTACTCGGTGTCCACCAGCGACCCCTTGCTCTTGGATCTAGGCATCTTCTACTACGCCTACATGGCATCGATCTCGATCTTTTCACCCAATGCCATCAATATCCTCGCTGGCATCAATGGCTTGGAGGTGGGCCAGTCGATTGTTCTCGGCTTGATCTTTCTCATCAACGACTTGTGCTACTTGTTCCTGCTGTCGGTGTCCCAGGCCGCCTACGACCTGCACCTCCTTTCGGCCATCTTCATCATTCCCTTTATTGGCGTGTCGCTCGGCCTCCTCAAGTACAACTGGTACCCTGCCAGGGTGTTTGTGGGAGACACATACTGTTATTTCAGCGGCATGGTGTTCGCAGTCGTGGGGATCCTCGGACACTTTTCCAAAACCTTGTTGATCTTCTTGTTGCCACAAATCATCAACTTCACCTACTCAGCACCCCAGATCTTTGGTCTTGTGCCATGTCCCAGACACCGTCTCCCCCGATTCGACGCCAAGTCGAATCTCATGCACCCTAGCTACGCCGTTTTCAAGCCCAACAAATGGCAGGCAATTGCCCTCACCATCACCGAAAAACTACACATAATCAGCGTGAAGCGGGAGCAGGGAAGCATCACCGGCTTCTCCAACATGACCCTCATCAACTTGTTCCTCGTGTGGTTTGGATCCATGCGTGAGGACCACCTATGCACGCTCTTGCTTGCTACACAATTTGCCACCGGTTTGTTCATGCTCTGCGTGCGCCACACGGTCGGCCCATGGGTCTTCGGCTACGACAACTTGTCCTGGGGCGTCAAGTAGCAGCTACACCGCCAGATCATCCACCTGGTATACTATATAGTAGGACACCCCAACACCGACATTTAATACCAAATCTCACCAACTTCTTTCCGCAAGACAACATGGCCGGTCCACCCCCGCCACCTCCTCCTCCACCCCCAGCACCTGCAATTGGCGGTGGAGCTCCAGCGTCCATCCCAGCACCCCCAGCAGCTGCTCCTGGTCGAAATGCATTGCTTGGAGACATCAGAAAAGGTGCAAAATTAAAAGCCACGGTTACCGTGGACAAGTCTAAGCCCCTTATAGAGGCCAATGCATCTCCCAGTATATCTGCGGGCGGCGGAGGTGCTTCTCCGTCTGGTGCACCTTCTGCTCCGTCAATGCCTCCTTCTGGAGTTCCCCAATTGGGTGATATCTTTGCCGGTGGAATCCCCAAGCTCAAGTCGGTGAGCAAGACAGACAATCGTTCTGGCATCGTGCCACCTTCTGCACCAAAGATCCCCACAATATGGGTCCCTCTGAATACGGGTGCGGGTCAGAAAGCACCAGCCGCTCCCTCAGCTCCAGCGAGACCAAGCCATAGACCTTCTACATCTGGCGGTCCTCCGCCGGCCCGTCCAGCGGTTCCTGCAGTGCAGACTCCTCCAGTTCCGTCTGCGCCTCCACCATTGCCGAGCCTGGCCCCACCGCTTCCTAACCAGGCTCCTCCGGTGCCGTCTGCTGGCTCTAGCTTGCAGAAACCAGCACCGAAAATGCCTCCTTCGCGCCCCAAGAAGTCCAGCCACTTGAAGAATAGCAGCGTCAGCTCCATGAACTCGTTTGAAGACCGTCCCGTGTCTCCAGCACCCCCAGTGCCCTCAGCGCCTCCTCCGCTTCCTGGAGCACCACCACCTCTTCCTGGACAGGGCAGCAGAGTAGCCTCAGTTTCTGCCTCGAAACCACCACCGGCGCCATCGTTGCCGACTCCCGCACCACCAGCACCGCCAGCACCGCCAGCACCGCCACCTCCAGCAGTATCAGCTCCAAAGCTGCCGGCTCCACCGAGTGCTCCTGGCGGAGGGCTACCTTTCTTGGCAGAAATCAACGCAAAAAGAAGCGAATCTCATGTTATAGATTCGGTTCCAGCCTCGTCAGGCTCTACCCGACAACCACGCATTTCTCTTCCGCAAGCGGCACCACCAGCGGCACCACCAGCACCTCTGGTTCCACCGCCACAGACTGCCCACACCCCAAGGGTGAGTGCTCCTCCTGTGCCAGCAGCACCCCCAGCACCTCCAGCACCCCCACCAATTCCGGCGGGAGATCCACCAGCCAAGACAGCACCATCTGTGCCAGAGCCGCCAAAGCCTGCTGGAGGACTTCCCTTTCTCTCTGAGATCAATTCTCGCAGATCTGACAGTGGAGCCGCTGTTCCAAGCCCTCCCACTCATCAAGCACCAGCACCAACTCCGGCTCGAGCACCACCTGTTCCTCATGTGCCAGCACCACCGAGACATGCACCTGTGGCACCGCCTCTGGCACCTCCTTTGGTGCCACCAACACCACCAACACCACCTACTCCCCAAGCACCTCCTACGCCTCTGGCACCTCCTCTTCCACGCGACCCGCCTGCCAGTCTGGCTCCTATTACACCACCAGCACCTCCACCAGCAAAGAGCGTGGCTCCACCACCTGTAAGGATTCCATCTTCAAGTGCTTCCGTGCCCAGTCCTCCAGCACCTCCACCTGTAGCACCGCCGCAGCCACTGTCCCCACCACCGGTGGCACCTTCGGAGCCTGCTCCGTCGCTCTCCAGCTCACACCGTTCAAATCCTTACAAAAAAGTGGCACCACCACCACCACCATCAAACTTAGAACAGCAGCAAACGGCTGGTCTGTCGTTACGCAAGATCGCGGCTCTGGACTACACAATCACTCCCGGCCACTCAACGAGAAGCGAATCGTCAAAGGTGGTTATAGAAGATACCCAGAAACGGTTCAAGTTTGCCAACGCCAATGCCCTCCCCAATCCAAGAAGGTTTGGCGACGATGCGAAGGAAAAGTTGTATCCTAGTGGTAGAGGGTCGTCGGTGCCGTTGGACTTGAGTTTATTTTCCTAAGTATGTAAATGCATTATGGTCTCCACACCTGTATGACCTTGTCGTAGAACGAACAGGTCGACACGTAGTCGCTGCTGGACCAGTCTCCGCCGTAGCATATGCTTTCGTGTCCGTCAACAAACTTGGACGAAACCGTCCACTTGTCTCCATGTGTGGTGACTATTCTAGCTCCGTCATACATGCAACACACCAACAACTTGGAGTCGGGGCCGGGAATGAGACGCCAAACTCCTCCACCGAGGTTTTCCTGGGCTATGAGTGCTGGTGGTATTCCGGGAATCAACAGAGGGTTTTCTCTGTCCATTAAACGGAGGTCGAACAAGCGGATATTGTCATCGTACGAGCCGGTGAAAAGATGGTGGGGGTTATTCTGGTTCCATGACGGACCCAGCGATAAGATAGACACCACTCCAGCATCATGCTGGCGTCTAGTGGTGTTCCATATCTTGGCTCTACTTCGAAGATCATGGCTTATAACCTTGGCATCGTCTCCGCCAGTGAACACGACGTTGGCAAGCTCTCCTAGCTCACCAAAAGAACCAGTCCAGCACTCGAGTTCGTGAGACTCATCAAAGGTGTCTGCAGCGGAAGCATTCAAGTCCACTATGGCAGAGCCGCCACTAGTAAGAGTTGCAAGTACCTTTCCCCGACGCAATGGGTCAAAAAAGACCGAGGTGACAAGATCGTCTTCTTCAAAAAGCTGGAGGTCCAGATGTTCGTGGAGCCCATCTCCACTCCATTTCCACACCTTCAAGTTTCCTGTAGAGTGGGCGGTCACAATGGTGTTGGAGTCAAAAGGGTCGAACTTGAGATCAAGAACCGCACTGCTGGTCTTGTATGAGTGCTGAAGCAACAATTGTTTATTTGCATCCAACCGGAAAACATCAACGGATCCATGACGCAGGCCGGAGTCTTCCAACTTATATGTGCCAATAAAGAACAACGTATCGTCATCAGGATGTATTCTCAAACAGCAGGGTGGAAGCTCCGACTTGGCTATAGCAAGTCTGGTTCCGATGCCAGTCGCCATTCCAGAACCAGGTACCACCCTCATCTCTGACTGCATGCAGCGAGAATACACCAGGCGGCTCACCGCCGAAAATAGCCAACTCTTTCTATGAGCCTCTGGGCAAAATGGAACAGCTTGCCTGTGAAGGCACGGTACTACATCGGGGGATCTACGTTTGTGTTCGCGCTAGTTGGTGACTATGTGACCGGTAGAGTAAACGAAGAAGTTGTGGCACGGGAAGAAGTGATGAAAGACCTTGGAAGTACTGCCAATACAAAATAACCCAGAACCTACTATAGTGAGTAGTCTGCCAATAAGCATCATGTAAATAGCATATCTCAGAAATACAAAAAAAGTCATTTTGGTTCCGGGTGCGACTACAGCTATCTCAATACGATTAGTTTTAAATTCATTCTATAACATTTCTATTTAATTAAGGATACCCTTCTTCACGAACTCTCTTCTGATGGAAGAAATGAACTCCAAGAACTTGGCTGGGTTGGAGTCAATGCCTCTGCTGTACACAAACCGCGAAGCCAAATGGGTTGCAAAGAGCGCTCTCAAGTATGCCTCTGGAACGCGCTGCACAATGTTCTCGATTCCCACGGCCTTGAGAAGCAATGGAGGCAACGAGTCTACCAACACGGCGTTTCTGAACTCAATGTCATCGTTCCACAATTCCTTCGAGTTAGCCAATTCGTCGGCAAGCTTGTTGATGGCCAACGACAACTGGTCGGAAAGAGAAGTGATTGGTCTGCCGGTCTCGTGTCTCAACGCCCACAAAACCTCAAACTCAGATTGAGCATTGGAGACCACCTTGCGTTGCACGTCCTTAACATAATCTTCGTAGAATTGTGGCTTGGCTCCAGCAGCATTGACGCACATGTTCTCCAAAAACTCCTTGTCGTCAAGAGACAAAGCGGCCAACACCTCCAACGAGGACGAAGTGACACCTCCCTTGTTGGTCGATGCATCCTTGAAGATGATGGTGCCGGCACTCTCCAAAATAATCTTGGCCGATTGCGTGATGAACAAGTTGGCGCCCTCAACAAGGTAAGGAACAATCGACTTACCAGTCTTTTCGTCAATCAACTCGTGCACATTGTTGGTGTCAATGGCTGCTGGACGACCACCACATGGTACGAACAAGTCAATCCCGTTGACACCGTACATGTCCTTAATCTTCAAGTGGAAAGTGTTTCTGAACGTGGTACCGTTACCAACAGTAACGCCATTGGGCAATTGAATATCAACGTCATCCACCAACACCACGTAACCGTCACCGGAAAGCTTAGCTCTGTCATAGTCGCTGATCGTCTTTCTCTCCTTAGCAAGTCTAAGAAGCTCAGTCTTGTCAAGACCATTTGGATCACCAATGACACCGGATCCATCAACGATTCCCACGTACTTTTCATCTCTGGAGAGCAAGATTTCATTACTACCCAAGTCACCGTCGGGACCACCTGTTTGTACCTTACGAACAGTCGCGGTGTCGATATTGAGCTTCTCGTAGATCTTGTTGACATACGCCCTGACCGAGAGAGAAGTCATACCGTAGGCATCGTGAGGAATTCCTCCCAATTGTGGACTCTTACCAGTAAAGAAAGATCTCCACCAAGGAGCACCTCTGCCACGAGCGTGACGTGTAGCCCAGTCAACATATGGGGCAGTACCTTCATCAGGACCCATGAACAAGATCTCTGGCTTGTCATACAAGTCGACAAATGCATCCTTGACATCTGGGATATTTTGCTTCAACAACAAATCAATCAAAGCGTCAATGTACTTTTCGAAGCAAGCCTTGGGTCTTTCTTGGGCAGCACCATGGTCCAACAAGATAACACCCTTTGAACCACCCTCAGGGATATCCTTATTTTTCTTTTGCTGAGTGCTTGACAAGTTGTAGTTTTCGTCAAAGAGACTTCTAGAGTTGACATTGTAGGCATCCTCGGAACGAGAACGAACAATTCTGATACCACCTCTAGCAATGTCTCTGAATCTGATATGGAAACCACGGAAGTCGCTTCCGACAACGAAGAACATACCGTAAGGCGTGTCAGGATACTCAGAAATTGGCAAGAAGCTTGGGTCTAATCTGAACGAAAGAGCAACCTTGGTGGAAGTGTAAAAGTTGGTCTTCAAGATAGACTTGTTGAACATGTACAAAGCCTTCAAGACGAGAACATGGTGTTCGTTTTGAGAGCATTCTCTGTTCAAGAGCTTTTCAAAGTCTTCGTCGGAGCCAACTGGAGTGATTTGAGACAATCTTTGGTAAGACAAAGTCTTCTCCATCGACGAACGGATGTAGTGCACGTCGGCAAACAGACGGTATAACTTTCTGACAATCTCACGTCTGGTGTCAAACACCTCTTGAATGAAATTCTGGGTGTACGTTTCAGATCTCAACCGTTTCTTCAAACTGCTCAAGACCTCCGCGTGCTGGGTAGACTTCGAAGGGTCGAGGAGGGAGGTGAGCTTTGAGTACTCAGGACCCAATCTGTTCAAGAAGTGGGTGACGAAAATGACACCCGACTGAGCATAAATACTCTCCTGCAACGACAACTCGCCCTTGATGAATCTATCATGGAAGAAGTTGTGAGGAATACAGTACAACAAGGAAGCCTCCTTGATCACCTGGTAGATGGACAAATCAGCAGGCGATCTCTTGGACTTGGAGGCCACGTACATCGAAATGATAGTGGTACCGTTGGCAAACTGCTCCACGTACTTTCTGGTGGTTTGCAACTTGTAGTAGTTGGCCAAATCACTCAAAGCAGAATTGTATCTGGCAGAGGTCTTTTGCTTGTAACCAATAACCACTCTGAACTCCTCGGAGTCCTCAATTGGGTAGTACTTGATCACCGGTCCAGTGGTGACGACAACCTTCTTGATGATATCGGCATAGATCTGCTTGGTGTTAGGCGATGCAATCTGCAAGAAAGTGGTGTCACCAATCTTGTTGATGTCGGTTTCTTCAGGAGCCACGTCCTTGTACTTGTAGTTGTTCTTGTACACGAAGTAACATCTGAAGAGTTGGTCCTTCATCTTTTGATTCTGGGACTTTTCAAACACGCCTGATAAGATGGCATCGGCAGCGTAGTTGAGCGGAGCAGTAAAGTACTCGGCTCTGTAACTGGCATCGGTAGTCTTGTACGAGGGGTCAATGTACTTGTCATCAACCTTCTCTTCAAAACGGTTACGCTTGTAGGACGAGGTCAGGAGAGCAGTGGTGTCGAAAAAGACAGCATGGTCCTCACTCTCACACTTGTAGTGGATAAGAGAATCGTCAGAAACGTCAGAAGCGTAGGCCTGGACCTTACACGAGTACAAGGCGTGGATGTGACCGGCAATTTCCTGGGCGGACTCTCTGGCAAAAAACACATCATCAATGCCCAAATGGTCGTAAAACCACTGGGCTTCAGACTCAATCAAGGATTCGGGAATGAAACCAGTGCTGTCCAAAATGTCCAACACCTGGTCGTACTGGGCCTTTTTGCCAGAAAATGGGCTGTTAATGTAGCCCCGTTTCAAACTCAAGACAGAAGACGAGTTGGACGTGGTCCTGTTCAAGGATAAGCTTTGAATGTCAACTTCAGCCATGGCTAAATAATCTGTATATTGGAATACAGCACTCTCGATGCGAGCAGGTACAAAACGGCGGATGTCTGGTGCGAGGAAATGTTTGCTTTATATACTGCAAACCCCACAAAAGGCGCCGGGTGTTTCTGCGGCGCTTGCAAGGCGTATAGTCACTCCGTGCGTGGCAGTTCCGAGGGCAACCGAGGTAATACGAAGGTATCCGAGGGCAGTACCGGGGGCGCCTCTGCCAAATCCGAGGGCGCTTATTACGGCAGGTGTGGGCGAACCAAGGCGCTAAGCGCGGGTGTGCCGGTTGTGGACGGGACATGTTTGCCGGCGATGAGCCTAGACTTCCGAGGGTACCTGTGCACGGCGGCCGGAGTTCACATAGGGGTCAGCAAAGCGGCAGAACCGTGCCTGTGGGGTACCCTGTTAGCCGACAATGCAGTGATTGTGGTTGACGTGGCGCTGGGCGTTGCCTGTTCTAGACCCTGGCCTTCTTCTGCGTCTGCTCCGAAATTTTCCGACATCCGTCACCTTTCGCTGTACGGCAATAGCATCGCATCTGCGCGGACATCCCGAAAAGGCATTTTTTGTGGGGCATGAGGCCGCGGGGCGCCCCCGCCACGCCCACTGTGTAAGCGGCATCGCTAAAAGAAACAGGTAAACACAGTCGGATGTGTGCATGATGCAGGTCATTCCGACACGGTTGGGCCGGAGTGCTACTCCACCTCCACATGCCAGTGGCTACTGTGGCGATTGTCAGCGCCTCTATTATGCATAGTCTATGATGGCTCACCAGCCGTGGTCAAACAACATCGACACCGACTCTCCGTTGTGGATCCTTCGGATGGCTTCGGCAAGCACCCGGGACACGTCAATGACTACGAGCTTCTCACCCAACATTTGCGAGTGGCTGGCCTGTGGGGTGGTGTTGGTGGTGATCAACTTGTCGATCGAGGACTTGGCTATTCTGTTGATGGCATCGCCGCTAAACACCCCGTGAGTCACCAACGCATACACGTACAGCGCCCCCTGGTCCTTCAAGAGCTTAGCCGCACGGGTTATGGTGTACGACGTGTCCACGAGATCATCCACCAAAACGCACACCCGGCCACGCACGTCTCCCACCAACATGGTGGTGGCTACCAATTGCTGGCCGCCGGGGTTGTTGACAGAACTGGTGCTCGAAAAGCCGCCAGCGCTTCTGGTTCCCAACGGTCCCGGCACCGCGGGGGGTCCATTGGTGTTGGCCTTGATCCGGCGTTCCTTGTGGATCAAAGCAAACAGACACCCAAGAGCATCGGCTATGGAGGTGGCCCGCTTGGCTCCACCGCTGTCGGGTGACACGATCACACACTGCTGGTAGTTCGGTATGTAGTCGATGATGTAGTGCTTGAGAAGCGGCTTGGCATACAAGTTGTCCACAGGAATGTTGAAGAAGCCCTGGAACTGCGGGTCGTGGAGGTCCATGGTCACACAGCGGTCGGCTCCCGCAGTCATAAGTAGGTTCGCAATCAACGTGCCGTTCTGCGAGATCCATTTCTTGTACCCGCTGTCGTTGGGCTTGGCCAAGTCGCACAGCCGATCCGACCTGTCAGTCTTCTCGCTCGAAGTTCTCTCCATAGATCTTTCAATGATTCGTTCGCTAGCACGCTCAGCGGCCTTCTCTCCCGACCGTTCGACAGACTTCTCTTGTCTCGACCGAAATGTCTTGGGAAGAATGTACGAGGATGCGTCACTGACAGTGGTCGATGAATGAACACCAAGATTGAATGGTGGCGGGGTGCCGATTTCCTGTCCGTTCTTGATCCATGGACGCGGGGTGCTGGGAGCACTCTCGTAAGTATAAGTTTCCTTCTTGGTTGTTATGGAGGGTGCTCCAGTTGCAACCGCAGCGTGGGGTACATCGGGCTGCCGAGAGTAGGGAAACAACGGAAGAACGGCCGTGACTCGGCGCGCACTTGCAGTCTTGCAAGCAGCAATCATAATGAGAAGCTGGAAAATATTGTCATTGATATGGCCGCTGCCGCTCTGGATTATGAACACATCCTTGTCACGAACTGAACCCTGGATTTCGATGCTGGTCTCTCCATTTGAAAATCTGCTGATGTCCACATCAGACTCCTCAGTGGTGAGGATTCTACAAATGCTTTTCGTGAGATCTGGGTGGGACGTGCCTCCCAATACCACCAAGTTTCTCATCAGATGATTAACTGAACCAGATGAAATTTTTGATAGCGATACCAGTGTATGCAGGAATTTACAACACATGGCCACCGGGTGAGTCCGTAAGGGGCAAGGGCATACTGTGGTTGGGTGCTGTACCTGAAGGATGGAGAGACCGCTGGTTGGTTTTGGAAGGACAGGTGACCAGGGATGACCAGGTGGACAAACTGATACTTGAATGGAAGGCTAGTTTTACTTGCACTGAAAACACTTCTGTGGCCTAGCAGTGGAAAAGCGATATCAAACAAGGATAAAACTGAGCGGAAGCAGGTCTTGACCAATCGGTGGTGTGGCTTGAATTTCGAGAATCCATAGGAACGGGATAAAAAGTCCCAACACCTAACGGAACACTGGCACTCTCGTCATTAGACCGGTATTCCAGGAAACGAATTTAGAATAAACAGACGCGTAGCACTATGTAAAGAAAGCCAGCTGCGGTAAATCCAGGAAAATACTCGACGGATTAGCAATGTGTTTTGCAGCCAAGCGTATGCAGGCCCATCGAGCCGTTTACACTATACGCACACCCACTGGAAGCTGGCAAATAAACACCCGTCCATTTGTAAAACGTTAGGCGGCTTCCCAGCATCTGCAATTAGTTCTACGAATATACCTATGGAGTATGGAACGAAAAAAATTCAAAATAGTTCACCCGTGTTGGCTGTATTACTTTTTCAGGTCCAATATAGAGAATGCAGCATGGAACAGAGCATTTGATCGAAAGCTTTTGTTCACTTCCTGATAATCTCCTCGAGCCAATTGGTTCTCTGCCGCATCACCTACCGTCATAATCATACATTGCAATATTTGCGATACTTCTTGCCAAAATCTGTACCATTGGTGTACAGCTGAATACACCATCAGTATCGGGGACAATAGATGCTCAGAAGCGGACATTGTAGTTGCCGGCCCCGCACTTGTAATTGACCCATTTTATCGTTCTATAGTTCGACTTGTCATTTATCTTGAGGAACTTGACTGTGAGTCCCGAACAGGCATACATGTCGAGATTAAAGCTGAGCAGTATGGGAGGCCGTTGCCATCTGAGGGCTATATCCTCCCCGTCGTAGGTCGTGTTCTCGTCCCAGCACACCTCTGCCGTCAATGTCTGTTGCTGATCGCCAAAGAGCTTGTTGAACTTCCACAAGATGGCAGACTCTTCGGGGTGGAACTTTGCCTTGCCCTGGGTTGGCGATGCGTAGTTTCTGACTATGCCCTGAGGTGTAGGCACACTTATGACAACGCCAGTGGCGGCGATTTTGGACGGGTATAGCGACTTGATCTTGATCTTGTACATGATCTTGTGTCCCAGCTGGTGCACTTCGGGCACGATGTCGAACGGGAGATTGATGTTCGCCAGACAATGGTATGTCATCAACTGGAACTCGCCGTCTGGCGGTACGAACTGGATCTCGTGGTTGGAGTCGAAGCGTGACAAGTCCACTGACTGGTGAAGCTTGGTATTTTCCAACATGACGGTTCCCGAGGTAGCTAGCGACAGGTGCAGCGACGCCGTATTGACAAACACACACTCGTCACCCAAGCCAAATCGGCACTCGGGCATGCCGGAGAGGTGTGTCTTCATGTTGATGGCCCCGTCGACCGACGCCCGAAGAACCAGCCCGCCTTCTGGGCTGATGAGTGCGCTCACCTTCTCTTCTATATCCACAAACACTTCGTTCCGGCGGTACTTTATGCCTGTTTGTCGCCAGGAAACACTCGTGTCGTGTCCAGCGCCCTGGTCCACCGATGCTGTGGAGCCATTGCCGATTTTCTGGAGCCCAAGAGTGCCGATTGTTCCCGACGAGCGCTTGCCCAAGCCCTTGGGACGCTTCAAAAACGAACCCAGTTCGGCAGAACCAGACGACACGAAGCTGGTGGAATTGGTGTCGAGGGGATACCCAAAGTTCGCTGCCTCTTCCACCACGTGGTAGATGGAGGCAAACTGGTTGATGACACCGTCGGCCGTCAATGCCTGTTTTTCTCCAGTGACTTGTTTGAGCAAGGATTCCAACCGAAAAAGAAACGCCATCACCGTAGCGCAGTCCTGGTTCGACCGCGTCACCGCGCAAAGCCACAAGAGTCCCGACCGGATGTAAATGAACGATGTTGATCCGAGAGTAAGCACCGGAGATCGGATGGCAGTGCGGTTCGAAGCGGCAGAAATGACGTGGATGCGGAAGACATCGGAGATGTTCCGGCCGATGCCGCTCTTGTAGAGTTTGGATATGAGCACATCTCCCTTGGCGTCGAAGATATAGAGCCCACTAATCATGATAGGTGGTTTGGTCGCAGTCGCGAAACACTGCGTATCGAAAATCGCCTTGTAGCGAGTGCTGGGAAATAGCGAGGGAAGGTCGCACTCACGCAAGAGAAATTGCGAAAACTGGGAATGCAAGAAATTACAGTCTAGAGTAACTCAGTTACGGCAAGTTGCGGCCTCTGGTCTATGTTTATTGCATACCGGCAAGCGTGGCACTCGTCTTTTTGTCGTGCCGGCTTTTCCTATTATGGTTGGCCCGCGACGCTTTATTGGCCTCGTTTCTCTTCTGGGACCGCTGGATCTGCTCCTTACTCTGTGCTTTCGGCTGTGTCTTGCCTTTATCTGTAGCCTGCTCTGCAGTTGTATCGTTGGTAGCGTCACTGGCGTCCTTCTGTGGGCGATTAGGATTTCCACCATAAAAGAAGTCTTCCTCGAGAATCTTGAACCGGCGTGGAGATTTGAGAAGGAGACGGAACCACCCCTCGATCTGCTCGTCGGTCATTCCTGTTGCCTTTTTCAAGTTCTGTCTCTCTGTGCTCTTGCGTGCTGTGCAGGAAAGCGCTTCGTTGTTATTCTTGAAGCTCAGGAACAACTGTCGACTATTGGCATCGATTTGCAGCCGGGCTCCAACTTCCTTGTCGCGTGCTCTGCGGACATCCTTCTCGGTGTCGTTGGCATTGGCTTCTTGGTCGTCATAGGTGTCGTCTGGTTCGTCTTCGTCGCTTTCGTACATGAGTCTAATCGCAGCCGAGAGCGTCTTCTTTTGCAACTCTTCGGTGGAAACCACTGGATCCTTGCGTTTGACCAACTTGTCCGTCTTGACGCTGTTTGTGAATCTGGCAACACTGGACGCCGTTGGCTCGATGTCGCTATCGACCGCGGGTTCTTGGAATTCCTCGATGGTGTCGACAAGCTGGGGCAGCTCAAGCAACAAGTTTGTCACCCTTTCTATGTTCCGGTCATTATCGAGAAGAATCGTCTTGGCCTGGCCAGGAGTCATCTGCGGGAAGAACTCACGAAGGGTGTTGATGTCGTTTTGGTTGACCGCCTCTGGTGCTGGGGTAGACTCGCTTGAAAACGAGAGCGACGACAAGAAGGGCAATTTTTCCTTGATGCCCGGACTCAATTGCTGCAAGGAGTCAGATATCAATATGGTGCTGAAGAGCGGGTACATTTTGAGCGCTTCAGGGCCGTTTATACCCATACCAGTGACTAGTTTTGCGAGTTTCGCAGGTGAGAGAGAAACCATGGAGATGATCATGACGTGCTCAATGGTGGTGGAGTGGACACTGGAGCCGCCCTGGTAGAGGGACTCGAGGAGCTCTATCCAGGCACCATTGACAAACTTTTCAGCAAATTGGGAGCTGTTGGACTTGGCATTGACCTTTTTTTCACCACGGCCAGCGCCAGTAACACTGATGGTTTGCGCCTTCGAAGCAGCTATGCTCTGGCCTAGCAAGTGTGAGAGCATGGTGAGATCGTGCTGTTCAAAGCCGCCAGCCGTGATTAACGTCTGAAGATGGGTGTGGACCAGCGGAATCGAGCTGATGTTGCCGGACTTTTTGTTGTCGTTGAGCTTTGATTTGAACGTTCCATCCACGAGTGAGCGTGCTGTGGTGGCATTTCCCGCAGCATACGTGCACACAAAGTTCCATACGGCCTCGCCGGTAAGATTGAGCTTCACGATGCTGTAGGACTTGACAAGCTGGAACACGAGTGCTCGCAACGAGGCTGTATTGGACTTTATATCGGGGTTGATAGCTCCCAAAGAGAAGATCTTGCCGCTCTCGCGGGCGGTTTCTGCGAGAAACACCTTCACAAAGTACTGGAGCTGCTGCTGACTCCGCAACGACAACCGGAGGTGCTGCGGAGGGTCCACTAGCACCTGGAGGAGGTCGATATATGCCTGCAAAAGATGGACCCATATGACCGGGTCCTTGTCTATGAGCGACGATCGAAGCTCAAACGGCGGGTACTGTGGGATCGGTATATGTATAGAATCGTCTGTTTCCATCAAATGCCACGACAAGTAGTTGAAGAGTAGAATGTGACTGAGAGGCCAGATACAGGCATGGAGATAATTATGCGCCTGCAGGACGAGATGCCCCAAACCCACGTTGGGTGCGAATAATTGCCATCTCAATGGTGGCCCAAAAACATGTGGATCTCAACGAACCGTTGGACGTGGACTCGCGTCCCAAGTTGGAGACGGTGCTTTTGACTCCCGACTTGGCCCAGGCCTCTCTCATCCTCCACGGTGACTACTACCGCCAGCTCCAGGGTTCCCTCAATCGCTACGTGTTTTGGCACCCAATCTCAGCCGGATTCTTGGCAGCGGTGTTGGCAGCTGTTGCAGCGTATCTTCTCCAGGACTACTACGCGATCTCCAGCGGGCTCCCAGACTTTGCTGCCATGTTTATTGCTCGTTCAGACATGAAGTTTGAGTTGATCTACCTCTTGCCGGCTCTCGTGTTGATGTTTGCCCTTATCGGCTTGGCCGCACACCTCTTGTCGGACGACTTGCGGGGCATAGCCGACGAGCTCGACAAGCCAAAACGCCTCCAGCAGTTGTACGGCTTTGATTTGAGGGAGTTTGCCCGAGAGGACGCCGCGCTGAAGTTGTCCGGCAAACAGAAGGCTCTTCTCGCCCAAGGAAACAACACCTACTTGATTGTGTACCGAAGCTCGCCCATTGCCGTGGTCACCTTGAACCCCCAGCAAGGCGCCAGTAAGGACGAGCACACTGTGCGCATCACCGGTCTCCACGTCCGCAAGGTGTTTGCCAAGGCAGACTTCCACACGCTTTTGGTCGACTGGGCGCTCGAGCGGGCGCAGCAGCTCTTCCCGCTGTCGTCGGGCCCCGTCAAAATCAACGTCGTGACCGACGCGTACTCGTTCGACAAGACCTACGTCAAGTTTTTGCAGTCGCGGTCGTTTGGCCGTCTGGCGTCGTCCACCGTTCTCGACCCCACGAAACAGGGCTCCAACCTCGTGCAGGCCATCAACAAGCTCCTTGGCATCACCAGAGACACCTTTGGTGTGACCATCATCGCCAACGGCGAGGACATAAAGACCGTGCCCTACTACAAGGCTGCTGTGGCAACAAAGCGCAACTGATTATGTACATAATTCTAATCCAAGAGACCCCCACGCTTCTTGCTCCTGCCCATGGCCCGGCGGGATCTATACACAAGCGAGGCCACCCACACCAACAACGCCAAGCCGGCGGCGTAGACCGACACCTTGATGCCGTAGACAACTCTCCGGCGCACCCGGTTGAAAATATGGGCGTTTTCGTCGCCGTACTTCTCCAAGCGTCTCTGGCGGTCGTGCTCCTTGGCCCTCTTCTCGGCGTTCTTCAAGCGCTTCAACGTGCGTCTCTTTGTCGTGCTCTTCTTCTTCTTGAACGCGCGGTGACGGCCGCCCGTCTGCTGTTCTGCTTGCTCCTGCTGCTCCTGCTGCTCCTGTGCGTTCGAAATGTCCTCGAGCTCCTCGAGCGAGTCGATAAACTCGCCCCGCCCGTTGTACAAGGCGAAAATGCGGTTCTCGTGCAAGTCCACGTTCTGCGACAAGTCGCCGGTTTCGGCGCTGAAGCCCAAGTACTTGATGGCCGGAAGCCTGACGTCGGTAAGAGTCACGCAGTTGGACCACTCGTCGGGGATGTTGTTGTAGTTGAAGTCCAACGAAAAGTAGCCGTTTTTGGTGTACACAATGCGGGCCTTGGTGAGCTCGCTGCGCGGGTTGAGAACGGAGCGGGCAGTGCAGCCGGCCAAGCGGGTGTCGTAGCCGTCGTTGCTCTTGTCGTAGGCGGTCTGGCCGTCGCCCAACATCAAGTTGACGTACGGAAACTGCCCCCGCTTGCCGTTTTTGTAGGTGTCGACAAAAATCCCCAAGCCGTTGAACTTGTTCTCGCAGCCAAAAACGTCGCCAACAGGCAACTTTCTGTCGGTGAACCAGATGGCAAAGCCGTCCGCTACCATCTCGCGCTCCTTGCTGTGGATGTGGAAGCTCAACTCCATATCAAACGACTCGGCCTGGATGGGTAGCTTCAGAAACACGTTGCCCGCTTGGTGAGGGTTGTCGGAAGTGAGTCTGATGAACTCGTTGTTGCGCACTAGGGCGGTGCCCAGGACATCCCAGTCCTGGGGCTTCAAGGTGGCCGGGTCCAAGTACGGCGGCGACAAGCCGTGGGCGGACAATTCTGTCTTCTTGAGGCCAGCAAGGCTGTCGTCCTTGTTCTGGAACAACGAGTTGACTTCTTCTGGGGACAACAGGTCGTCCGACTCGCCAGAGAAGAACAACACATACACGAGGATGAGCACTATGAGTGCCAGCACTGCCTTGGCAGTCCTGGACCGGAGGATCGAAGCCATGTCCACGTGGAGAAAGAATGCGAATCGGTTAAGGAAACGTCAGCGGTTTGGAAATGGAGGGCAGGTGGCACAAATACAAAAGAAAGAACGGGCCAGGAAAAAATGCGTGGACTTCTATATATACATTGTAGGGGTGTGAGCCGTGTGGTCTCTAGGGGATAAGCATCGGGAGCATACGGCTGCTGTCAGTTGTGGGCCGCAACCAGGCCATGGTGTGTAGTTGTAGTGCGGTGTTCTCTCGGTTTCAGCTGGTCTCTGCTGGTCCTGCTGGTCTCTAGCTGGTCTCTCTGGAGCTGCTGGGGCGAGGCTCCGTTCCAGCGTCTACTGGCCAAACACCACCGTTCGTATCGCGTCCCAGAACGTCTCCTTTTTCTCGCCGTTGATCTCACTCATGATTCTGTCGTAGTAACGCGGGTTGCCCTTGGGCTTCAAGAGCTTGTCGTCCAACTGGTAGTACCGCTTGTACTTGTCGTTGACCAAGTTGCGCAAAGCGATGTACTGGAGCCTCATGTCGTGGTCCAGAATATTGGCCGTGGCCTCGGGACTGGAAAACCGCGTGATCTGGGTGTCCTTGAACGACGCATAGTGCTGTATCCGGTCCTTGGGAAGCGTCTTGAGAAGCGAGAGGATCTGCTGACCCGTCTGTGTAGGTCTGGCAGACATGGCTCAAGCAAAAATCTCTGTCCGCGATCCGTGACTGCACCAGGGCCGTGGTGCACGGGTGCGCTGCCGGCCCACGCCTGTCTAACCAGGCCGAGAGAGGACGAATTACTCATCACCATGCCAGCTCCTGCGCCGCGAGTAATTGTTATCAGGCACGGCCAGACCGAGTGGTCGAAGTCGGGGCAGCACACGTCCGTCACCGATCTCCCATTGACCGATTTCGGCGTGCTCCAGATGAGAAACACCGGCAAACAGCTCATCGGCCGGTCTCCTTTGCAGCTTATCAGCCCGGAAGACCTCCAGTATGTGTTCATTTCGCCACGAAAGAGAGCCAGACAGACGGCAGACCTCTTGTTGGAGGGTTTGGACGAGGAAACCCGTCTGAAGATCCAGGTGGTGGAGGAGAACAACGTGCGCGAGTGGGAGTACGGCGACTACGAGGGCAAGTTGACCAAGGAGATTGTCGCCAGTCGCCAGGAACGCGGCGTGGACGAGCCTTCCCACACGTGGCTGATCTGGAGCGACGGCTGCGAAAACGGTGAAAACCACCAGCAGGTGGCCGACAGGCTCGACTTGGCCATCGCCAGAATCAGAGACATCCACCGCAAGGCGTTGGAGGAGAAGAGGGCGTGTGACATTGTGGTGGTTGCCCACGGCCACAGTCTCCGTTGTTTCGTGGCTAGATGGGTGGGCCGTCCGTTGGACCGCAACCCGCAATTGATGTTGGATGCTGGCGGAGTCGGCGTTCTCAGCTACCAGCACCACAATATCGACGAGCCGGCTATCTTCCTTGCGGGTGCGTTTGTGGTGCCCGTTGAAGAGGAGGGAAAGGGTTTGTAGAACGAGATCTATTTTCGCAGCTCCAGCTCGTAGGGCCACTTTCTATTTCGCTCGTGTCCTCTGGTTCGAGTCTTGGTGTTATTCTGACGCTGTGGTGACAGACATGCCTCCATTTTCATCAGCAAAGCCCCTAGCATTCCGGAAGAGATCTGGCGCGATCTCCCGCTGGTATAATATACATCTTTCACTTGTCCAGCCGCAGGGTACTTTTCGAGGTTCTCGCTCGAGGATATGCCCGAGTGTATGCCGCTTTGTTTATCTCTCAAGCAGCCCAAACCTTCTGTGTCCAAACACGGCTGAAATTCGTCCACTAAGGAGTCACCATCTTGACCCCACAGGAGATTGTGTGGAGTCTCAAAATAAGTGTGGCTTCATCCTGATCACGTCACATCAACTTGAACGCATTGTGCCAATCAAGCCATCTTCGTTACTGTACACATTAATAAGTGTAACACGTTGCTGTCCCAGCAAGAACCAATTCCCAAGACGTTTCCTGTCAATCGCACGGGTCCATGACGCAGGGTGTGTACATAAATGCACAGTGGCATTTCTCCACGTTTGCCGCACAATAGTTTTTTTTTCTCCGAGTATATATACCCCGACGAAGAAAGGTTTTCCGAAAGTGCAGAATAGCCAACTTTGTGATATGACAGTTCCGCAGATCCCGGTATGGTTGGACTGTGACCCAGGAAACGACGACGCTTTTGCCATCCTCCTCGGCGCCTTTCATCCACAGTTCAAGCTAGTGGGCATCACCACAGTTCACGGCAACGCCCCCTTGTCCATGACCACCCACAACGCCTTGGGTTTGCTCGACATGCTTGGCCTCGACCAGGATGAGATTAGGGTATATGCCGGAGCCGATACCCCACTCGTCAAGAAGCCTATTTACGCCCTCGATGTTCACGGCAAATCCGGCATTGGCGGTGCCACCTTGCCGGAAAACCCTCGCATAGCCGTGTCGCAGGACCGGGATTATTTATCTGCCATGAAGGACGCTATTGAGGCGTACAAGGGCCAACTCTGCATTGTCGCGACTGGAACTTTGACCAACTTGGCCCTCCTCTTCCGGAAATGGCCCCAGCTCAAGGGCTCGGTGAAGCTTATTTCCATCATGGGCGGAGCCTTCGACTTCGGCAATGCCACCAAGTTTGCCGAGTTCAACTTTTATGCCGACCCGCATGCTGCAAAACTCATCGTCGAGGACCCTGAGCTCAGCTACAAGACGTTTCTCGCTCCGCTCAACTATACCCACAAGAGCATTGCCAATTCCACCATCAGAGACACCCTTTACTCTCCCGATGTGCCTGCGTTAAGCTCCGAGCTCCGCAACACTTTCCACAAGATTCTCATGTTCTACTTTTCGTCGTACAAGAAGAACAAGGACTTCTCCGAGGGTCCCCCCGTGCATGACCCCCTCGCCTTGTACCTGGTTATCAGCATGCTCGACATTGTCAATCGACAGCAGCCTACCAACTTTGAGTACCACAGGGTGGACGTCAAGGTCATCGTCGACGGTGAGCACGAAGGCGAGTCTGTAGCCGCCGGCAGCAGCGAGAACGGAGTGGTTGTCGGTGACAGTGCCGACTTTGCCCAGTTCTGGAACTATGTGGGCGTGGCACTTTACAATGCTGACCACCATATCAAGGCTGCGAGCAAAAATTGAAAGGAAAGCAAATCAAAGCAAGTTAAAAATTAAGGATTAAGCATTAAAAATTGGGGTTCAACGTTTCTAGCGATGCATTGCACCGGGGTTCTAATAAATCAGGCTTCTTTGCTTTTTGCGGGCTCGCTGGCGA
Source organism: Meyerozyma smithsonii (assembly GCA_030570235.1). Classification (NCBI taxonomy): domain Eukaryota; kingdom Fungi; phylum Ascomycota; class Pichiomycetes; order Serinales; family Debaryomycetaceae; genus Meyerozyma; species Meyerozyma smithsonii. The sequence continues at coordinate 300,878 of JAJLVE010000009.1, read as the reverse complement.
CAGAAAACTTTTGCACTGTGTCCACGATTACCTTGCCGATCCTGTCGTGCAAGTCTGCCGCCCACACCACGTCCAAATGGGAGTAGTCGTTGAGCTCAACCACCTTTAGATTAGCATCTGTGTACGAATCCTCAAAGTTTTCCATATGGCTGGCCAATCTCTTGCCGTCGACCAAGTAGTCTTGGCCGCCTATGAAGGCCACCATGGGGACAATACAATCAATGCCACTGAACCACGGCTGTCTGTAGGGAAAGAAGGTTTGCGAGTCGTCCTTGACGCATTTGGGGTTTTTCGACTGCACTGCGTAGTGCTCGTCTGACTTGTAGGCCGACGCTGGCTGGAGCTCGTTGGCAAACGACATGGGCACCCATTCGGCTAGCCACCAGGACATGAGTTTAGTGGACACAAACGACATGTTGAAGATGAAGTGGATGTGCCAGAGCTTGCGACTCTGATTCCACTTTGTTCCGTTCCAGAAGAACAAGAAGGCGCTCATGACGTAGGCCATGTAGCCGTAGAAGCGGGAGGTGCAGAGGAGGCCGCGAAAGTAGGTGAGCACGAGGAGGAAGGAGTAGCGGCCAAACGTCAACCGGAAAACGAGGTGGTTTCGCTTGCGCATGAACCGCAAGTACAACCGGTCGTGGAACAAGTTGCCCGGGTAGATGGCGGGAGCGAGCGGGAAGAAGAAGCGGACTTTCCGGTGCCACGCGTGCAAGTCCGGGTTGCGCAACATCAAGAACGTCTGGGTGCAGCCTTGCAGGTGGCCCACGAGAAAGAGCGAGTCGTGGTGGGGCTTGTGGCTCAACACGCTGTCGACCAAGCACGGGAGGTCGTAGTAGGCCAACTCGCGCACGTCCCAGTTCCAGAACTCCTCGTTGTACATCAAGTTGCCGTCGATGGTGGCGTGGAGCGGTTCAAAGTTGCAGCGGTTGTTGCCGAGCCACACGTCGTAGCCGGCGGCATGGAGGTAGTGGGCCAACGACTCGAAGCCGCCAGAAAGGTAGGCGCCGGAGCTGGATAGAAGGCCGTGCTGCAACAAGAACGGCTCGCGTGTGTCGCGGGTCTCGTCGTCCTCCGCCGGGTCGTACAAGTGGTGGAGAATCAAGATGTAGCCGTCTTGGGTTTTGACGCGGAACTCGTGCAAGTCGAGTCCCAACTGCACGGCGTAGTAGCGGAGGTCGCGGGACGCGTGCATCTTGTTGAGGTTCGGGTACGGGCCGTTGTTGTTGTGTGCCACCAACGGCACGTCCAGTTTTTCCTTGCCGGCGAGGACGCGGTAGTAGTGGTGGACGATGCCGGCGGCGGTCAACACGAGCACAAAAACACACGAGAGGACGAAGGAGACGAGCAGCTCGAACCAGCGCAGCCAGGTGTAGCCGACCGGCGTTTTCGGCGGCGGATTAAGCGGCAGGGAAGACATGGCTGACGGAGGCACTCGGGCCCAGGAGGCGTCAACAAGCAGCCGGGGGCCGCGGCATGCGCGGATCAGTGGGTTCGGGCGAGAGTCGTGTCTAGAATCGGCGCCGTGGCGCACTGGTTCCTACTTCTCTCGCCTCGTGTCGCATTTACCCGCTTACACCATGGGCGCGCCCCGCAGGGCCGCCGGTTCAAGCCAGCGCGGGTGGGAAATTCGGTGGTTCTCCCCGTCCACGGAGTGGGCTTGCCTGCTCCGAGCGTATGCTCCTGAGAGCGTCCTGGCGCGCAAGCGCCGGGCAGGGCCATCAGAAACCAGCTGGCGTCGCTGCCGGCATGGGAGGCTCTGCGGACGGTTGGTCATGCGTGGCGCATGGCTATTGAGTGCAATATGCGAACCTTCAGCGAAGGCACCCGATACCGATCATCGTGGTGAGAGCGGTTCTTTTTGCCAAAGGGTCCGCAGGGTCCGCAGGGACCGAAGGAGGAAACGGAGGCGGAAGGCGTGCTCGTTTTTACGCTGCGTGCTGGGATTTACCGACCGCGCAAGACGTTCTCACCACTTCTTGTTTTCGTTTCCGTTCCGTTTCCGTTCCGTTCCGTTTCGGCATGATCTTTGCCAGCATCCGGCGCATCTTCGCGTCGTTCCGCACCGAGGAGGAGGAGCGCATGTACTCGCGCAAGGCGTTCTACAACCTCCTCGGCTTCTTGGGCTCGTGTGTGCTCTTCCTGTTCGTGGCGCAGAAGCTCTCGCGCGACGGCGAGCTCGCGGAGGTGGCCAGGCTCGCGGCCGCTCGCGCGGCCCCGCGCATCACCAGGCCGTAGTGTTTATAACATATATACAAGCAATACATATCTACTGTACAGTCACCGCAACAACACCTCCTTGGCCATCTCGTAGGCGGTCCACGAGATGGCGGTGGAGGGCACGTTGAAGATGATCCGCGGCTTCAACCCGCGCGTGAACGCCTTGATGCCGCCGTGGCGGTACATGGCCGCGACCGCGCTGGAGAAGCCGGTGACGTTGCGCATGGCGGTGTCGGTGGAAATGCCCTTGGTCTGGAGCGCGGTTTTGATGCAGTCGAGCGGGTTGGTCAACGCGGCCGCAATGCCGCCGGCAATGCCGCCGGACACGCAGTGGAGGTACGGGTTGTAGGTGTTGCTGGGGTTCAACACCGACGACGAGTACTCGTAGAAGCCAAAGTTCAACGCGGCAAACGGGATGTTGGTGAGCAACGTGGTGGGGTACGAGATGTAGAAGGCGGAAAAGCCCTCCTTCCTATAAATATCGCTGGCGTACAGCAAGAGCTTGGCCGACGACAGGTGGCCGGCGCTGGTGGCGGCCTGCATTCTCTGCTTGAGCACGTCGAACGGCGTCATCAAGGCGTCCGACGCGGTGGTGGCGGCAATGCCGGCGCCGCTGGCAATCAACGGGTGGGTTTCGTCGGTGACGATTTTCTGGGTCTTGGGCAGGTTGGTCAAGCGGTTGACCAAGAGCGTCTTGGTGGCCTCGAACACAGAAAAGTACACGGCGTGGGCGGGGCCGGCGCCCAACACCACCGACGACACGCCGTGCCAGAGCGCATACGCTCCTTCGGCGGCCAGGATCTTGGATATGGACGAGATGACCGAGCGCGAGATGTGGGTGGACGCCGACGCCATCTGCATGCGGGTCTTGATGGAGTCGATGGGGAACATGACGGTGTGTTCCATGATGCCGGCAAACGCTCCGGCGGTCAAGTGGGCCACAAGAGAAGCGTCGTCGGGAAGGGCTTCGTAGTCGATTTCGACGGTGTCGTGGCCGGGAACAACGTTCATGGTGGAGGAGTGGACACTTAAGGGACGGCTGGACGGCTGGAAGACTAGTGGACTGCTAGACGACTAGTGGACGACTAGTAACTGGCTGGACGGCTAGACGATAGTGGACGGCGATGGCGGGGACTGCGGAACTGGATGCAAGCAGTCCGTTGGAGACAAAGCAGGCTTTTGAGGAGCTGGGCAAGGAGCACGTTACACGGTCACGGCGCGGTGTACACGAGGTCCGACGGCTGGCTTGTGGAAGTGGTGGAGAAGGCGAGGTGGAGCTGGACCGAAAACGAGTGCCGAAGCGGATATGAAAAATTCCGCGCACGACCGATAGACGCTGCAGGTTGGCAGGCTGCAACTGGTGGCTGGCCAGCGAGCAAATTAGCAAGGGAGCGAAGAGGGGAGTAGCAAATCAGTAGGAGAATAGTGTGTAGCAATAGCAAGTGTATAGTATAGTGTGTAGCAGTGGTGTAGTGTAGCGGTGCAGGTGGAGTAGTGTAGAAGCATCGCGAGTGTAGAATGCTGCGGCATTAGATAATAGCATGTGGTGCGGCCTGGCATGTGGGGCACGGCTGCGGAAAAGGGAGAGTGGAGTGGAGTGGAGGTGTGAGTGGTGGGTGTAGTGGAGTGGAGTTTAATAGTGGAGGAGAGTAGTGGAGTGGAGTAGTGGAGTTGAGTAGTGGAGTTGAGTAGTGCAGTAGTGGAGTGGAGTAGTGCAGTATGGTGCAGTATGGAGGTGCAGTCCAATACAGGTAGTACACTGGACTGTACTCGCTGTACACTGGACTGTACTCACTGTACATTGTACTGTACTCGCTGTACACTGGACTGTACTCACTGTACACTGCACTTAACCCGCTGTACACTGGACTGTACACTATACTTCACTGCCTTCCCAATGGTCATTCTGTCCTTGTATATCTTGCTTGCAGTTGACAGCCTTCTCTCTCCCTCTCTCCTAAAACACCCCCTTCTGCTCCGGCACAATCGTCTTCACCCGCCCCGCCGTGATGCACTCCATCACATTCTCCACCACAAACTCCTCCATCGCCTGGATCGCCTCGTAGCTGTGCGTGCCCATATGCGGCAACGCCACCACGTTCGGCAACTCGACCAACCCGCCGACAATCTCCGGCTCCCGCTCAAACACATCCGACCCAAACGCCCGGATCTTGCCCGACTGGAGATGCGGCACCAACGCCGCCTCGTCGATGATGGGGCCTCGCGCCGTATTGACAATCACCACTCCGTCCTTCATCTTCCGGATCAGCGCGTCGTTGATCAAGTGGTGCGTGTGGGCGTTCAACGGCACGCTCACCAAGATCACGTCGCTCTGCGCCAACAACTCGTCAAACGTCACGTACTCGCAATGCTTCTCCAACTCGGAACCCAACCTGGTCCGGTTGTAGTAGATGGTCCGCTCGAACCCAAACGGCTGCAACCGGTCCCGGATCGCCCGCCCAATACCCCCCATCCCCAAGATCCCCACCGTCTTTCCCACCGGATCGTGGCCCAATCCGGCTCCAGCACACTTGCCGCCAGTGGGCCATTTGCCCTCGAGTGTCCGGGAGATGCCCTGCTGGAAGTTGCGCATCGTGGCGAGCACCAAAAACACCGCCGTGTCTGCCGTCGGCGCCTCCACCGGCGTGGTCACGTTGGACACCTGGATGTGGCGGCTGGTGAAAGGAGCCACGTCGATCTGGTCGTAGCCGGCTCCACAGTGGGAGACGCTCTGCACCAGCAGCGGCAACCGCAGCGCCAACTCCTCGTCGAATCTTCCTGTCTGTTCCACACTGGCAAACGTGCGGGCAATGTGGGTCACGTCCGCGTACTTGTGTTGCAAGTCGTCAAAGAACTCGTGTCTGGTTTGGGAGGTGCAATCCACCACCTGGGCGATGTTTGCGAGCTGGGCCCACTTTTCGTGGGCAAACTCGACTTTTCCCAATCTTAAAACCTTGGCCATTGTGGAGTAGTATCTGTGCATGGGTGGCTTTTATAATCGGAGTGAGTATCCCCCACGCCCGTGAGGGTGGGGGACGCGGGTGCTGCCCCCACGACTCTGCCCTGTATATGGAGCATCACATATGGTACGGCACATTACATATGGTACGGCACACCACATATGGCATACGGCATATTGCTGCACCGGCGTCGCGACGGGTGCAAATCGGCGTGCCGTCGGCTCGCCGATGCAGCATGGTACCGGCTGTTTACCATGAGCTTATTCATGTACTTTGTTTACTTTTTAATTTTCTTAATTTTCTCAAGTTTCTGTCACTTCTGTCTGCTTTTCTGTTCCTCATATCTTATTGGTCTACTTTTCTCCCACTTTCCCACTTTCCCACTTTCCCACTCTAATATCTTATTGGTCTACTTTCTCTCCTTTCTCTTCTGTCCTCTCACTCCTCTCCCCTACTCTCTCTTCTCTAATATCTTATTGGTCTATGTCATACATCGTCAGCCTAAATAATGAGCTGCGAACCACGGTAGGGCATGGTACCAACAACGCTGGTAGCAGAAAGAGTCTCGTTGAGTGGTGCTCTCTCGGGGAACCCAACAAAACTCTTGGCATAGGTGGCCACAGAGTGCGCAATGAGCTTGGTGTTCAACAACCAGATGTCGTGGTCGGGGTTCGACAAGTCGTCGCACGCCTGGTGGTAGCATGGGTCAAGCCACTTGCCAGCCTCGCCGCCAAACTTCTCCTGGCTCTCGGGAGTCTTGACGCCCTCAGCTCCAGTAGCAACTCCGCCAGATGGAATGCCAGTCTCGAGGAATCCAACATAGTCCGATCTGCCGTCAAATGGAGTCAAGGTGTAGTTGTAGCCGTGGCTCTCGTAGTAGTCGATGTACAACTGCTTCAAGTCGCCGGAGCCGGCAGGGTGGTCCTTGTTGTTGGCGTCGTACACCTGGAGCTCGTAGTTGGGCGAGGCCATCATGTCGTAGTCCATGAACACTCTCACTTTCTGGTTCTCAACAGGAGACAACGAGGCGGCGTAGAAGTTGGAGCCAATGAGACCCTCCTCCTCGGCAGCCCACCATCCGAAACGAACCGCGTTGTTCACCTTGAAGTTGGTCAATTGCTTGGCAACCTCAAGCAACGAAATGGTGCCGGAGCCGTCGTCGTTGATACCAGGGCCAGCAGCGACCGAGTCCGAGTGTGCTCCCAAGGCCACCACGTTGTCGTGGTCGCCGTCAATGGTCTCGGCAACAATGTTCAATGTCTTGACAATCTCCACCTGCGCATCCACGTACAAGGTCACCTCGACAACAGCGTCTGGGTCCTCCAATTTCTCGAGGTATGGCTTGGCCTCCTCCTCGGTGATGCCCACAGTGGCCACCTCCTTGCCGGTGTGCTCACCCAAGGTGCCAGAGAGCGGACTGGGGTCGTAGATGATGGCACCCAAGGCACCGGCAATGCCAGCGTGGGTCGACTTGGCGCCGAAAGCGCACTCGCCACGCTTGATGATGACAATGTTGTTTCTGGCGTCGGCAGGGTAGTCGAGGGGAGAACAGCCGTAGTTGGCGACCACCACCAACTTGCCGTGGACGGGCGCAAGGGCTCTGGTGGGAGGAGTGAGGCTGAATGGAGTGACGGTCTTGGCGCTGATGCCGTCGAGCAAGAGCGAGTAGTCGCTGACCTTGCCAAAGAGAGCGGGGAACCGCTGGGTGGTGACGTTGTAGAAGCCCTTCAACTTTCTGAGCTCGGTCAAGATGTAGCCCACGGTGCTCCAGTGGCCCTGGGAGCCGATGACTCGGGTGGGGTGGCCGTACTTGGGAATTGAGAGCTTGGAGAGGTTGTAGAGGGTCTCGGCCTGGAGGGTGATGGCCTCGTCGGTGATCAACAGCTGCAACAACTCGGAGTCAACCTCGGGCTTGTTGAACCATTGCACACCGTCCATGTCCTGGTCGATGTCAAACACCTGCTGGGTCAAGGGGGCGGCGGCGGTGGCGCTCAAGCCCGCGGAAAGTGCAACGAGCGTGGAAAACTTCATTTGAAAATGTCCTCACCGAGCGAGAATTGTGGTGCTTTTAACCTCTCCAAGATGCCGGCTTATCTGCTGAGGTCATACGCACGTGACCGCCAACCGGCAGGCCGACGGGACGCCGGGCAGATGCGAGATAACAGCGGAGTTGTGCGGGCGCTCGCGGCCTATATGCAGCACGCGGCTGGCCGGGTCCTCTCGTAACCTCGTAACTAGGGTCTTGGCTTTTTGTTGCGCTTGACCTTGACCTTGTGCTGGTGGCCGCCGCCAAACCCGCCGAAGTTGAAGTGGTTGCCGCCGCCCTGGTTCATGAACTGGCTGAAAAAATCCCCGTTGAATTGGAACCCGCCGCCGGGCCCGTGCAGGCCTGGGCCTCCGGCGCCCCGAGGGTCGTTGGGGTCGTCGCCCCGGTCGTAGCGCTCCTTCAATTCCTTGTCGGACAACACCTCGTAGGCCTGGTTGACGTCCTGCATCTTCTCTTCCATCTGTTCGGCACTGAGTCCGCTTCCCTTCTGCTTGTCTGGATGGTACTTGAGGGTCTTGGCCCGGTACGCCTTGCGGATAGTCTTTTCGTCGGCGTCCCGGCCGATGTCTAATATTTTATAGTAGTCCTTTTTGGTGTCGTAGCTGTGTCGTTGCTGCTGCTGGTGCTGCTGTTGCTGCTGCTGGCGGAACTGCCGCTGCTGCTGCTGCTGCTGTCTGGCATGTACTTTGCGCTGGTAATCCTCTATAATGGCAGCACGCTTTTGGAACGTGCGTGTTTGCTTCACCTGGTTGTTGAACTGCTCCAACATGTTGTGCGCTTCCTGGTACCTTTTGTCCAACAACAACGCATCGATGTCCTTGATGTACTTGGGGAAGAACTTGTTCTCGGCAGGGTCGTTGACCTTCTTGCAGAACGCATCTGCTTCCTTCTTGCCCTTGGTGGACACGAGCGCTTCGCAGCCAAGCCGGTTGAGGTCGTCCTTGAATTGCACTTGTCCCTGGAACTTGGGTCCCAAATGCCTTTTGGCAAACTCGCTCTGCTTGTATAGCAAGTAGTCGTAGTTGGTCTTGACCGAGTACGGAAGCTTTTTCGCCTCGAGTTTGCTCACCTTGAGCTCGTCCAGGAACAAAAAGTTGGCCACGAGCTGAAAGTCCACATGCAAGTCTTGCACCTCGCGGGCACTTCCCGGTTCTGCCACCACATACAAGTGGCCGAGGTGGATGGAATAGGCCTCCATCACCTTGAGAAAGTCGCCGAACCGGGCGTAGAACTTGGACTCGCCGGTGCAGTCCTTGAACTCGTTGTCCACCTTGATGCACTGCTTGATGTAGGACTTGGCCTGGTCAAACTGGTTGGAGAAGTAGAGCAAGAACCCGGCGAGCTCCTCGTAGAGCGCGAGGTTGGACGATTTCTGGTGCTTGATCATATGGGCAAGGTCCCGGATGACGAGCCGGTAGGTGTCCGGAGACAATTCCGACAGTTTAGCGCATTCCAAGTGAAGCTGGTATGGGGCAAAGCCTAGCGGAGCGAGCTCGATGGCGCCCTGGACCACCTCCATGCACTTTGCGTAGTCTTTTGCGGTTCTTGCTTCCTGGGCCTGGTCCATGATTGCGTTGTACTTGGCCACTTTTTCACGCACACCGGACTCCTCGTTCTCGTCGAGCACCTCCGTTATATCCATGAGTCCGCTGACGTCTCCGCGCTCCATCATCAACTCCACAAGCTTTGTGCGGGCCGGAAGCATGGAAGGGTCCAACTGGAGCACCCGTTTGAGAGCATCAATTGCCCTTGTTTCTCGGTTCAAACTGATCTCGATCAACGCCTTCTTGAAGTACAACTGCGGCAACTGTGCCGTGACCTTCAAATCTGTCCCCGTGTACGATTCCACGTCGTGGACCACGGAATCGTAGCTGTTCAACACGTCAAAAGTGGGACCTTTGACAGACAAAAGCGACTGTGTTTCGTCTATACGCTGGAGGATGTCGTCATGTGAGCTGCTGGCAGCCGCGAGAGCCACCAAACTCAGTAGAAACGCACTCCGGACGCAGACCATGTGGAGCCAAGTTGATGAGGTGTCGCGATCTGTGAACAGAGTGCGACCAGAGTGCGGCTACAGGTGGGGGAGGGTTGGACTATATGCACTACTAGGTATGTAGGTAGGTGAGTGCCGTTACGGGCCAGGCGACGGCTACTTGAACAACTTGGCGAGCGAGACCGCGCCCTCGTCGTTCTTGGACATCACCTTGGCCACCGCCAACTCGAAGTCCTCCTGGGTGATGTGGATTCTTCTTTCTCTCAACGCGTACATGCCGGCCTCGGTGCACACGCCCTTGACGTCGGCGCCGGAGCAGCCGTTCATCTTCTCGGCGATCTTGCGCAAGTTGATGCCGCGCGTGAGGTTCATGGAGCGCGAGTGGATCTTGAGGATGTCGGTGCGGGCGCTGACGGTGGGCGCGGGGAACTCGATCTTGCGGTCGATTCTGCCGGGCCGGAGCAACGCCGGGTCGAGGATGTCCAATCTGTTGGTGGCCATGATGATCTTGATGTCCTTGGAGCTTTCAAAGCCGTCCAACTGGTTCAAGAGCTCCAACATGGTGCGCTGCACCTCGGAGTCGCCGCCGGACGAGCCCTCCACGCGGCTGGAGCCGATGGAGTCGATCTCGTCCATGAAGATGATGGACGGCGCGTGCTCGCGGGCCATCACGAACAACTCGCGCACCATGCGCGACCCTTCGCCGATGTACTTTTGCACCAACTCGGAGCCCAGCACGCGGATGAACTTGCACTCGGTGTGGTAGGCCACCGACCGGGCCAAGAGCGTCTTGCCGGTGCCGGGCGGGCCGTACAAGATGACGCCCTTGGGCTGGGCGATGCCGAGACTCTCAAAGAGCTCGGGGTGCTTGACGGGGAGCTCGATCACCTCCTTGATTTCCTTGATCTGCTGGTCGAGGCCGCCCACCATGTCGTAGGTGGAGTCCGGCACCTTCTCCACCATCATCAACGACACCAACGGGTCCACCTTGTTGGGGAGGATCTTGTGGAGGTCGTAGGAGTCGGCCTTGAGACACACGCGGAGCGACGGCGTCAACTTTTTGATGTCGATGTCCTTGGAGATGTTGACAATGTACTTGCCCTCGGGATGGATCTTGACCAACACCTTCTTGAGGCCCATCACCTTGACCACCTCGCCCACATACGAGCCGGGTTCCTGGAGGAGGCGCAACTCGTCGCGGAGCTGTCGAACCTTGTTGTTGAGTTTGTTGCGTTGTGCCTCTAGACGGCGCAAGTTCTGGGTGGTTGTCTGGATGCTGATCTCGGCGTCCTGGATCTGCTGCTCAAAAAACGGCTTGATTCCGCCCTGGTGGACGTATCGATTGGTGACCTCTGTCATGTTGCCTCCAAAACGCAGTGCGGAAACGAAGGAGGGTGTACAGGAGGGTGGGTCTGGGTGTGGGTGCGGGTGTGGGTATGGGTGCGGGTGAGGTGTAGGCGTGTTTGCAGTCGCAGATTTACCGCGTGCGTACATGTTGGGGTTGCTACTATTGCTTGTGCCGGCGATGGCGTACACCCAGTACTGCAAGTGTGCGTGTGCTGAGCAGGCGTCGGTGGTGAGCGTGGTGGAACGGTGTTTGGACTGTACGCTCAAGCAGTGCCAGCGGCTGTGTGGCGAGACCGCCGCCGACATTGGCGTGAGTTGTTTCCAGAAGGAGTCGTTGAAGGAGCAGGTGGTGGTGTACGCGTTTGCGGCGACGGTGGTGGCGTTGGTGGGTGTGGGCCTCGCGAGGCGAGCACCGCGATCACCGCGATAGCACCGCGAACCCAGTGAGCGACTGCGAGCGGTGCGAGCGTAGCCTGGTGAACGGTAGTGAGCGAGCGAGCAAAATACCGAGCCGCGAACCAGTAGTCTAGCGACCAACGCGAACCACTAGCCTACGAGCAATGCGAACCACTAGCCTAGCGAGCAATGCGAACCAGTGAGAATAGCTCTCCACAAAGTGTACAGTATCTTATTGTAATCTAGCATATACTAATCTAGTATAGTAACTATGAAATACTCTATGCTCTCAATCTATACCTACACTTATCTATACTCTAATCTATGTCCTATCCTATTCTCCTCGCTGATCTTTTTCTCCCACTTTCCTCCCACTTTCCTCCCATTTTTCTCCCATTTCCTCCCATCTCCCTCCCTCTCGATCTCCCTCCTCTCGATCTCCATCTATGCAACCCAACCTGTGCGGCTGCGAATCCGTCGTCACAACAGGACCCCAACCACCCAACCACAAAACACAAACACAACCACAAACAACCCACCACAAACAGCCCTCCACCAACATCCCTCCACACCCTTCCGCGGCATCCCCCTCTCCCATCCCCCCCACCGGTGTTTTTTGCCCTGCCCCGTAACTCCGCTCCCTCCCCGTCCTGTCCTGCCGCTTTTGCCGCGCACGACAGCATAGTGAAATTTTTTTTCCCTACACCGTGATTCCACCACTCGTCACCCATATACTGAGTGACCCCTGGCCTGATAAATCGGCCGACTTCTAGTGGAATCGGCTCTGGAAAGCCCGCTGAACTCACAGCCCTGTCACACGACTGCTGTAGTACCATTGCTGCCGAATTGCACCGCGATCAGTTCCCAGCCTACACAGTCCCCTGTTTGACACGTTGAATCGTCTGCCTCCCATGAGTGACGACCACCCCAAAGACCAGCAGGCGCCGCCGCCGGACCACCACGCCAACGGCGGCCCGAAAAAGTACAGAAACCAGTCCAACTCCCAGCACATTCCCCACCACATGGCCCAGAACCACCCGCAGAACCACCAGAGCTCGCCGGGTTCTCGGCCCTACCGTAAGGGCAGCTACAACAAGGTCAACCAGTACTACAACTACGCGCCCAACATGTACTACGGCTACTATCCCTACGGCTACCCGCAAATGGTGCCGGGAATGCAGCCCATGCAATACCAGCAGATCCAGCCGGGGGCTCCTGGCTCGTCTGCCGCCACCCCTGGCACGCCTGGCACCCCGGGAGCTGCTGCTGCGGTGTCTGGTTCGACTTCTGGTTCTGTTCCTGGTTCTGTTCCTGGTTCCGTTCCTGGTTCTGTTGCTGGTTCTGTTGCTGGTTCCGTTCCTGGCTCCGTTCCTGGCTCCGTTCCTGGCTCGCATCCTGGATCGGTGCCTCCTACCGGCACGGTAGCGTCGCCTGTGAGCGGCAGCATGTCGCCCTACGGCAACAAGGTGAAGATCACCACCAAGGACGGCAAACAGGTTGACTTGGAAAAGAAGAAGGCTGCTTCTGCGTCGGCTGCTTCGTCGGCCGCGGCAACGCCAGTCGCAGCTCCGGCTGTTCCTGTTGCTGCTGCTCCTGCTGCTGTTCCTGCTGCTGTTCCTGCTGCTGCTGCCCCCGCAGCTGCTCCCGTCTCTCTGCTGATTGCCGAAGAGTTCAAGCGCAAGATCAGAGAGCGTGCTGAGGCTGCTAAGAAGGAGAAGGAATTGAAAGAAAAAGGCCCTGATGCTGCCGCCCCAGCCTCATCCACTAATACACCCGCCGTCTCTGAGCCTAAGCAGTCTGCCCCAGAACCTGCCCCAGAACCTGCCCCAGAACCTGCCAATCCTGTGGCCGAACCCACCAAGGAAAAGGCCGCTCCAGTCCAGCCGGCAGCGGAAAAGGAGCCTGCCCCAGTGGAAACCCCAGTAGAAACTGCCAAGGCGCCAGTGGAGCCTGAAACCCCAGCTCCAGCCGAAGAAACGCCGGTAAAGGAGCCTGAGCAAGTTAAGGAGATTTCTGAGAAGGCCGTCGAGTCCGCTGAGCCCGCCGCTCCCCAGGTTCCTGTTCCTGCCGCTCTGAAAGAAGGTGTTAGTGAGGACGCTGCTCCTCTTGCGCCAACCTCTGAGCCCAAGGAGCCAGAAACTGCCGCCGATGAGACCGCCGAAACCGCGGAAACCGCCGCTGCCGAAGAATCCAAGCCAGAAGCTAAAGAAGACGCCGAGGCCAGCAACGACGAGGGTGCCGACGACGACGACGAGGATGCCGACGCTGAGGCCGAGGCCGAAGCTGAGGCCGAAGACGGTCTCGACCTCTCCCAGTTTTTCCAACGTTTGCAAGAAGTCGAGCCTATTGCAGACCCCTTCGCCATGACTTACCCCGAACCTTTCACCGGCGTCGATCCAAAGTGGAAGAGCGAGAAGACCTTTAGGTACGACCCTCAGTTCTTGATCCAGTTCAAGGACGTTGTCCAGTTCCCTATAGACGACGAGTTCAAGACCAAGTTGGAAAGCTTGGGAATCACTGCTGGCAGAAAGGCACCCCAGGGTGGCCGCGGTGGCCTGAACCGCTTTGGTGCCGGGGGTGGCCGTTTCGGACCTGGCATGGGCAACAGAGGCCAGTTTGCTGACCCCAGACAGAACTCCAGAAACGGCTCCCGCAGAAGAGGCGGCAGCAGCGGTGGCCCATCGAGAGAAAAATCCACCAGAAGAGGCGCTCCATCCAGAAGAGGTGGCCGTGACCACAAGGACGACGGTATCACCATCCCTCCCGAGGAGATCAAGCCATTGGAGAAGACTGCTAATAGATGGGTTCCTAAGGGTAGAGCTGCCAAGGCCGAGACTAAGGTTGCTCCTGATGGTTCGGAAATCTTTACTGAGGAGGACATTGAGAGAAAGGTCAAGTCTCTCTTGAACAAGTTGACCCTCGAGATGTTCGAGCCTATCACCGACGACATCCTCAAGTTGGGCAACCAGTCCAAGTGGGAAGAAGACGCCAAGACTGTCAGACAGATCATCTCCCTCGCATTTGCGAAGGCCTGTGACGAGCCCTACTGGTCGTCCATGTACGCCCAGTTCTGTGCTAAGATGTGCACTCAAATGAGCGACGAGATCAAGGATGTCAACATTCGTCTCAAGAGCGGCGACCACGCCAGTGGTGGTGACTTGGCCAGAAGAATCTTGTTGACCACCTGTCAGACCGAGTACGAGAAGGGCTGGAGTGACAAATTGCCTACTAATGAAGACGGCTCGCCATTGGAGCCGGAGATGATGTCTGACGAATACTACGCCATGGCCAAGGCCAAGAGAAGAGGTCTTGGTTTGGTCAAGTTCATCGGTCACTTGTACATCTTGAACATGTTGAACGACCAGGTCATCTTGCTCTGTTTGAGGGACCAGTCCAGCAACGTCAAGGACCCCTCCGAAGACAGCTTGGAGAACTTGTCCCAGTTGGTCAACACGGTTGGTGCTCGTTTGGAGACCACCGAGAAGAACAGAGCCGTGCTTAACATTGTGTTTGACAACATTCAAACCATCTTGGACAACGTCAAGTTGTCCTCCAGAATCAAGTTCAAGTTGATGGACTTGCAAGATTTGAGAGCATCCAAGTGGAAGTCGGCCAAGGCTGACCTGGGACCTAAAACCATCCAGGAAATCCACGAGGATGCCGAAATCAAGAAGTTGGAAGATGAGAGAGCTGCAATTGAGAGAAGGCGAAAGAACAAGTCCGAGTCCAGATCCAACTCCAGCAGAATGGGATCGTCTTGGGGAAGCTCTCCCGCGCTCAAGAAGGACCCACGTGCTCCTAAGGACTCTCGGGGATTTACTGCTGTTCAACCTCGTTCCCAGTCGTCTAGACAAAATCTTGCATCATCTACAGACAGTGCCAACACCAGCGGCAACAGCGTGCCTCCTCGTGAGAACTCGAAGCGTAGTGAGTCTATTCAAAGCGCTGCAAACATGTTTGCTGCTTTGGGTGGAGAAGAAGATGACGATGACCAGGGGCACTAGGCACTTTCTGTATTATAGCACTTTATAGGCATTAACATATTGATTAAACTTCTCTAGCTCAACTATCCACTTCGTGGGTGCCATCTGTGTCTATGGAACCAACTCCTTGTTGCAAGATCCAACGAATACCGAGAATCCACATTGTCGTCCAAAGAAGCGTCGCCATCTGCGTTTCTTTCGTGGTATGATGCTGCAGCCGCTGGTTGTGCTTCTGTGGCTAGCTCGTGAGCTTGCGACTCTGTAGGCTTGCTGGTGGTGTGCTGCGATGGCCGGCTCGATCTGTCACTGATTTGTTCAATATGGGAAGCAAGCGCAAGATTTGCTCGGATGTACAACTTCAATCCCAGGAGTGCCACCTTCAAGACTGACTTGTTTGTCCATGATAGTACCCGGCGGGCTTCGTAGAGGGTTAGGTTGAACGACTTTAAAAGCAACAGAGCGATGCGAGCATTGTACGTAAGGGTCTCTAGTAGAAGCTCGACTCCGATACCTAGATGGGCTTGGGTCAACTGGGTCACTGTAGATCTTGAGGGTTCATTATTCATTCTTGGTCGGACGCAACAGGTGTGTTTGTGTTGTCGGATCCCAACGTGTACAGATCGCCCAAATCGCTTGCGTTTGTGATAGGTAGCGGACGGGACTCGGCGGAGGGACTGAGCTGCAAGTCGCTGAGAAGGGTCTCGACTAGTTTTGTGTCGTATTCGACTGGGAACTGCTGTGGTTCTGAAACGTCGGCGCCGGTGCTTACGCTTGTAGAACTTTCAAAGAAGCGAAGTGTTCTTTTGTAGGACAAGTATGGGTCGTTCTTGCGGTCTATATTTCGCTTCGGGCACTCCACTAGCCTTTCCACGCAGTCGGCAAGCACGGTGGTGGCGTCGGCGAGCTCAAGGGCTCTGACGGAGGCGATGGTCTGGCGGAGAAGCGAGTTGTCCGACTGGGTGTATAGCACCGCAAAGAGGACCAACTGCCTGGCGATGAAGAACGGCGACTCGGTGTGCAAGAGACGCAAGAGGATCCTGATGGCATTCACCTTGGTGTAGTCTGTGCTGGTGATTAGTTGCGGGGCGTTTTGTGGGGGTTCGCAGGCGTAGTCCTCGTCGTCGGAGTAGTCCATTCGCTCCGCAAACGTGCGTACTTTTTTCGAGTCGTCCACCATCAGCTTGGTGCGTGGCGGCGGAGGGCTGCAGCCGTTGATGGAGTCGAAGAGCTGGACAAAGAGGCCGATGTTCTCGATGCGGTTGAGGCCGCCCTTCTTGCGCTGCGTGTCCTTCACGAGGGCGTCCACCGCGTCGGTGGTGACCCGTATGGGTGCAAACGTGCCGTCGTAGCGGTGAGTGTCTGCCGAGAGGCTGATGCTGAGCATTTCCACCAAGTTGACAGCGGCGCGAGCATCGCCCTTGGTGGTGCTGATGATGTGGTCATGCACTGCCGGCGGGCAGGAGAGGAACTGCAAGCCGTACACCTGGCGGCGGCGCACGTTCTCGTGCAAGGTGGCGCGCTGCAACACGCGGCGAACGTCGTTTTCGGCGAGTTCTGTGAGGGTGAAGATCTGGCACCGCGAGCGGATGGCCGGGCGGATCTTTGCTGCGGGGTCGAGGGTGGTGGCTCCCACCAAGACAAACAAGCCCTCCTCGACAAACGGGAGGAGGAAGTCCTGCTGGACCTTTGAGAAGCGGTGGATCTCGTCGATGAACACACAGACGCGGAGGTGGGGCATTGCGAGCCTGGATCTTTTCGAGTTTTCGGCGCGGATTTCGGTCAGAAGACGGCGGAGCGCCGCGACGGAGGCGTCGGTGGTCGAGAGCTCCACGAGCACGTAGCCTGCCTCGTGGGCGACGATGGTGGCGAGGGTCGTTTTGCCCACGCCAGGGGGGCCGTGGAGGATCATCGACGGGAGATAGCCCAAGCGGAGGAAGTTGGCGAGGGCGCCGTGGTGGGTGTCGGTTAGGTGGTGCTGGCCGATGTAGCTGCGCAAGGAGCGAGGCCGCACGAGCTCGGTGAGGGGTCTGGCGAGAGCGTCATTTTGCATAAACGTAAAGCTCAGAAGGAAAGTTCGCGAAGCCGGCGCGAAGCCGGCGCGAAGACCGGTCAGGTGACTGAGGTGACTGAGGTGACTGGTGACGGGAGCTCAATGTGTTGATGCAGTGGGGCAGACGATGCAGCGACTGGCTCGCTGGCGCTGGCCGCTGGCGCCGGCCGCGGGCTCGGCTCACGGGCGCCGGTCGCTGGACGGCGAGTCGTGGTCGGCAGCCGACTTTTGGTTTGCAGCCGTCACAAAGAGATGGAGCGCTTTCTGCGGCGACGTGACGTTGTTGGCGGTGGCAAAGCTCATGAGGAGCCGGAGGTGGGCCATGGTGTCGCCGATCTGGGCCACGCGCACCGCGTTCGGCGGCATGCCGGCGGTGTCGACGGCGTTGGGCGCCGAGAGCAGGGTGGTGTGGGGCCGATGCGGGGCCAGCATCGGCGCCAGCAACGGCAACGCCTCGGCCGCGGCCATGGTGAGCAGCACCGCGTGCGACAAGAGCGTGGCCTCCACCCACTCCATGCGGAACTCGCGGTTCATCGTGAGCTTGACGGTGCCGTCGATGGTGAGGATGGAGCCGTCGCGGTACTTGTACACCATGGCGAGGCGCGAGATGATCCAGATGGAGCCCAGGCTGAGCACCTGGAACTTGAGGCCCGGGATGGCGAGCGAGAACTTGTCGATGGCGCTGGCGGGCCCGCCGCGGGCCGCGTGGGCGGACTCGAGAAAGCACGACGAGAGAAAGCGCGGCACCACCGCGGCCGGGAGCTCGACGCCGCGGCCGAGCAGCCGGAGCATGGCGGTGGGGCCGGAGCCGTCGGGCTTGGAGCTGCCGGGCGCAAACGTGGGCGCCACCGCGAGACGCACCACTGCCGCCGGCGCCATGTGGGTCTGCACCACCTGGAGCCAGAAGCCGGGGGTGGCCAAGTAGTTGATGGGCTCGTTCAGCACAAACTCCACCAAGTCGAGGAGGCGCACCGCGGCGGCGTTGCCGAGATGGCGGCGGAAGATCTTGGCGTTGAGGTCGGCCTGCGCTGCCTGCACCGCGGGCACCGCCGTGGGCCCGTCGGGGCGTGGCGACAGGCTGTGGTTCTGGGGCGTCGGCGGCGCGCGGCCGGTCTGCGGCGTGGGCTGCTGCTGGGGGGCCATTACCGGGGTGATGGCGGGCACCTTGTTGAACGGCGGCGGCGGCTGCGACGCGAGCTGCGGCGTGTGGCCGTGCGAGTTGCTGGCCGACGAGCGGGTGCCGGGCGCCAGGTTCTGGAACGACATGCGGGTGGCGCTCAGCGGCGTGGCGGCCAGCACCGACGTGGTGCGCTGGACGGCGGGGCGCTGGGCAAAGTACATGGGGGCCACGCCGTGGGCCATCTGCGGCACGCCGTTGTTGATGTTGTTGATGTTGTTGATGTTGTTGTTGGCGTTGATGGCGTTGATGGCGGTAATGTTGTTGGCGGTAATGTTGTTGGCGTTGATGTTGGCGTTGATGTTGGCGTTGTTGTTGGCGTTGGCGCTGGCGTTGGCGGCAGTGCCAGCAGCCACCGTGGGACCAGGCTGGCCCGGGTTCGGGCCCTGGGGACCAGCAGCCATCATCGCCGCCGGCACCGGAACCGCCGACTGGGGGGCGTTGGGACCTAGGGCGGGCATTCCAGCACCCATTCCCATGGAGCCCATGTGTATGGCCTGGTTGTACATCTGGCTGTAGACGTCGGAGGGCACCTGGCCCATCATTTGGTTCATGGGGGCATTGTTCATCCGGCAGGTGGGTTGTGGCGGGACGGGGGGCTGGTTTCAGCGGATTCTGAGGGTGCCAGTGTGTTTGTGGGGGCGGTTTGGGGCGGATACGTGCTTGTTGCAGGCTGAAACCCGGGTGGGCGTGTGTACTCAGCTGGCTGGTTTGAGGAGTGGTTGCACCCTGAACTGTAATTGAAGATTTTGGTTTGGCGCGGCGACGTTATGCAGGCCAGGGCCCAGGCTGCGAAAGGTGGGTCTTGATTGAGTTTGGTGACTGGTCACTTTGTTACCTTTGCTGTCTTGACTTTACGGTACATTTTTCTTGCGAGTGTCGTGGTCATGAGGTCCTCTCGGCCTGTCTCGTGACTTGACTTTTGATTTTGACTTTTGACTTTTGGCATTGTATTTTTTCTTATGGGATCATCTACATATACTAGTGTCTCTGATTGACTTTGTCTGACTGTCTGACTTGACTTTTGACCCCTTGCTTCTCCATCACCTCTACGCCTTTCCACTCCCCCAATATTCCAAAACGTTATAACCTTCTATTCCTAGTTGTACGTCGGTCTCGTCGGTATCTATCTCTTCCCTCACACCCGCTCGATGCCCAACACCTCTCCTTCCCGCCGGCTGATCCACCGGCTCATCGCCGCATGTTCCGCCATGGGCCGACGTGAACGCAGCTCCAGCGCCTCCTCGTTCTCATCCTTGGTCTCGTTGTTTCGCGTCTTGGTCGCTCGCCGCTTAAGAAGCTTGTTCACGGTGTCTTGCTTCTCCTCCTCGAGCTGCTTGTTCTTCAAATGCTGTCGTCTCCGCGCGTTCTCCGCCTTGCGCAAAAGCGTCTGCTGCTCCGTCTCCTGCTTGCGCTTCGTGTTCTTCTTGTCGAGATCTTCAAGCTCCATGAACAGCTCCGGCGCACTGCTGCCGTTGTCCTCTTCGAGGTACCTCCTCCGCTGTCTCTCCGTCATTTTCGAAACATCGGGGTTGTTGTGTGGGTCGTACTCGGCCTCCTCGTCTGTCAAGATGAGGTCCTCGTCCACATTCGGCACCCGCTGGCGCTTCAGCGCCGCCCGTCTTCCCGGCGGCGGCGTCTCGGTGCCGTCGGTGCTCTCGTCGTCTTCGTTGTATAGTGTGAGCGTGCGCTTCTTCACCGGCCTGGCTGCCCGTGTGGACGCCCGGGCTGCCCGCTGTGGCTTCTTGGCCTCTTCGTCTTCCAGCGCCAGGTCTATTTCGTCCGGATCCTCCTCATGGGCATCATCACTCTGGTCGTCTTCCGGCTCTTCGATCTCGTCGTCGACAGCATCGATGCCACTCAACTCGTCTGACTCGTCGTATGGTGGTGACGATGCGTCCTCTTCGCTGGAACTTGACATTAGGAGGAACAAAGTCGCCGCGTGGGTCTCCTGCGTAATGGTGGGCGGATGCGTGGATGTGTGAGTGGGGTAAGGTGGTGGACCGAGCTGGTGGGTGGGAGCTGACTAGTAGCTAGTGGTAGCTGAGTGCCTGGTTCTCGTTGTCTCTGCGTCTCTTCTCTCGGTCTCAGCCTATATCTGACCGCTCATGTACAAGCCCTTGATGCTGCGGATCTCGTTGGTCACCTCCAGCACGTAGTTTTTCCGGCGGGTCACTCCCGTCGACTTCTGCTCAATCTCGCCAATAAAGAGATCGTCGAACATGGCCAGGTCCGCCTTGCTCTGGAACTCCTTCACTGTGTTCAGCACAAGCTTGTAGTGGGGCATTTCTCCCACCTGGTACGCCTCGCAGTCGTGCAATCTCGTGAGCAACTGGTTGAGTTTTTTCGTCAACTTGCCCTGTCTCAACCGGTCTGTCTTGTCCCGCTCCTCCTCCAACTGCTCCTCGGTCTTGGTGTTCTTGCAAATATGCGACTGCGGCGTCTGGCAAATGGCATCAGCATACAACTTGCCGGATCCGTCGTGTTTGTTGATGGCCACAATAGGGATATAGGTCACTTTTTCCACGAGCTTCAAGTAGCAGTCACGCAACTTGTCCTTGTAGAACTCCAAGAGCTCCAATCTCCGCAGAGCTGTCTTTTCTAGAAGCGGCTTAAGTCCAAAGTAGCCCACAATGTACGCCGCCGTCAACGCTATCGCCGACAGATGTGTAAGCTTTATGAGGTACACAAGGAGCAGTGATCTTCTGCGTGTCTCTCCGGTGGCCAAATACGCCGACACATCGTAGGCAGACTCAGGAATCGTCAAAATCGGCACACTCATGTGGTCTCAAACTGGAGTCAAAACTGGGGTATGCCGCGGCTTTATAGTGGAGGTTTATGCAGGATATGAACTCAAATGGCGGTAACTGTGCCTACTATATACAGGTTCTAGGTTGGTGCAGTTACGGTGGCACCCCATGTTACTCTAGGACGTCTCCCACCGAGGGCACGTATGGCTGCAGGTGGTTTGTGTGTGATTCCGGTGGTGGACGCTGCAGGCGTGGACGCTGCAGGCGCAGATTCATGCGCAGATGCAGATGCAGATGCAGACGCGGGTTCTGGCGTCGCAGCGACGGCGTCTCGACCGCGAGCCCGGCCACAGGCTGCATGCGCAGGTGTGCTTTCTCGAGGCTGTCGATCTCCTGCTGTTGCCGTTTTCGGCTGTTGTCCTTCGCAGCTTGCGCTCGTGCCGCCAAGCGCGCCTCCTCGGCCGCACTAGGCGTCCACTTTGACTGCAAGATGCGGCGCACCGCTTCGGGCAGCACCTTGAACAAGTTGGCCAAGTCCACGGTCTTCATGTGTGGCATCTGCTGCTTCAAGCTCCGGAGATCCTCCATCTGCGCACGCGAGAGACGCTTGGTCGGATTCCAGCTCCCGTATCTCTTGCGATGCGTATCCTCCCGCTTCTGCCACTCGGGCACAGCACGCAGGCCCTGCGGCGGCTTCGCGTACGCCATGCGTGGAACCTTGCTGTAGAAGCGGCAAAGCAGCGGCGGTGCCCGCCAGAGCTCCCGCAACGCAAACATGTCGCTGATGCTCTGCAATGCGATGCATGTCAGATGCAGCATTGTTGATTAGGTAATGGCTTGTGTAATGCAGCTTACTGCCGCCTGCCGGCCCTGGCTGCAACAGCAGCCAACTTTGCGCTTTATTGTTCTTTCTCCTTCTTTGTTTTGTTCTTCTTTATTGTCTTTTTGCTTTACTTTCCTTGCACCACCACCAGCCACGTCTCGTGGGCGGCTAAACGTTGGTCCTGCATACGTCACCCCACCACCGCCCCATCTTTACTGTGATATCAACTGTGGTACCATGAATTTTCTCCGGAAGCTCCTTGGCACGTCAGCTACGGGCGAGGTTGCTTCGATACCCTCGGGGAAGCTCTTCTTGACGCGCTCGCCCCAGTCTCCAAAGGGAGAGTTTGAGTGTTTGTATAACGATGCCTATGCCAGCATTTGCCAAACCACAACCCCGTTCTACTACCAGCTTTGCATCACCAGGGTGTATCAGGAGGGGGAAGACATGGTAGGCGGCACCTACGAGGATTCCGATGACGAGGACGGATTTGGCTCGTCAGAATCGTCCAAAAACTTGGGCTCGTTAGACGTGAAGGACGAGTGGACTTTTGCGATTATGGAAGATCTCAACTTGAGGCAGTACAAAAAGCCCGATTCTACACGGGTGATTGCGTGGAAGGACATCAATGGCGATGTGGATGACACGTTTGAGTTTGTCATTGATGAGGACGTGAAGACCCAGGAAGTCGACACGTTTGTGCTTGCGCTCTTCAAGTGCGTGTATGAGCTGAAGCACCACACCAGCTCGCGTGACATCACCTCGATAGAGCAGCTCTCCGAGTTCACCAGTCCCGTTCCGCAGGGCGGGGAGGACCACGGGTTGGCTGATTTGAAGCGACACCAGATCATCCCGGGCCAGGATGCCGAGTCCGAGTTTGAATCGGATACCCCAGCACCCAAGAAAGAGAGAACACCGTTGACCCCCAGGGGCAATATCACCTACAACACTGCCCACGTGGAGCTCCACTTGTTTGACGCCCGGGACGGCAAATTCAAGCTCCAACTACCCACCTCCAAGGTTGTGCTTGAACTCATACACAGCGACAAATTCACCTACTACATCAGTATTTCCAGCCTCGACAGCCACAAACGAATAAACTTCGACGCCGTCATCAGCCAGGACATCAAGCCCACCTTCAATTACGACCACTTGTCATTCATCTTCATTTTGCATGTTAAGCGCGACGGCGTCGTCTGCCCGTTCTCGTGGCTCGTGAAGTTTCCCACGTTCAGCGAGTTGCTGGAGTTCCAGAACCACTTCTTGCGTGCGTTGTGGGAGACGGTCAACCAGAGCGAGTGGAAGAAGGGCGCCGAGCCGGACGACATCGTGGATGCCTTCTCCAAGATAAATTTGGACTACCCCGAGTCTGGCGCTGTTTCGGACGACGAGCAGGAGCCCTCGGATGTGTTGCTGAGTGTACCTGCTAGACGCTCTCGTGAACTGCTGGAGCTGGAGAATGCAAGGAGTCGCACTGCTGCTAAGCAACAAGCTCGTTCAAAGAACGAGGCCAGGCTGCATCTGCCAGTCCTTCCAAAGAAAGAAGCCAGCCAACTTGTACTGGGCACAGCTACTGGCAAAGCTGCTGCTCGGGGCAAGAGCTTGGGCGTGGCTACGAACCGCGACGAATTGCATTTCGGAACAGGAGGTGACGACGAAGAGTTGGATAAGGTATTCAGAACGAAGAGGTAGGCCCGAGCCAGAAGCCAGTGATTTTCTTGCCAGCCCCTTCAGTCTAGGAGCTGGAAGAAGTATCTTTGAGGTATTTTCTTGAACACGCAACACAACCACTTGCCTAATGAGGATGAAGATGAATTAGCGGTTAGCTTTCTTTCTGACAATACACCGCCAGTGGCTGTTGTGGCGCATTCCCGGAAACTCGTATTCACTCTCGGTGACAGCCTATATTGGCACCACGACAGCATTGAAGACCAGGCATTTACTCCCATGTGTAGAAATATATTGAGTATATACATTGATTTCATCCTTTCACCATTCACCATATCCTAAATGTTCGTTTCAATTCGTCGGCCCAGATAATCCGGAACGCATTCATCCTGTGGAGCCTGGTTGGAGAATAAGTCAGCGCATCCATCGACCGGGTCGGCTCGCGTTGCGCCTGCAAGGGTATTCGGTTAACACGGGCGTGGATGCGGCGCACCCAGTTGTTGAACGCAGGCGAGTCCACGAGGAGGTAGTAAAAGTACTCCTGAAGCGAGCGTGGCGGAGGTCTGGGCATAAGAGAGGTGCAGTTGCATTGCATCCGCATCTGTGAGCTGCATGCGGCCCACCCCCGGTCCTGCAGGCAGCCCCAGTTCGCGCAACCACCAAGCTATTTGCGCGGCAGGAAACGCCACGACGACAAATGATTACTGACGACCAGTTGAACAGCATCACGTTGACGTTTGGTTTTGCGTCCATCTTGTTGATATTGGTGTATCACGCGATCTCCACCAACTTGGTTGCTTCTAGAAGTTAGATTAATGCACAGTTACGAGTGATTATGCGTAGAGATACCGAATGAGCGAAACGTGGACAGCAAGACACGTAAGCGCTGGGGCTGTAAGACGTGAAACGAAAGCGCGGGAGAGCAGAGGGACGAAGCGGACGATTCGGCTATGTTGTGGCGTTCGCTTGAGGCAATTTCTCGATTTCAAATTCAAATCCCCCGGCGTCTTTGGCTATGCTGTTGTCCCTGAAAATTTCCTATACCGTAGTGGCATCGAGGAGTACAAGCTTTGCAGTCCGAAAATACAATGTGTTCACATGCGCTATCAGTAGCGGTTTATCGCTCAAACGTTAAATGCGGGGTGGAGCTGAGGGGAAGTAAGGGGATCGGCTAGGCAGACGCTGCACGCAGATACAGGCTGCCGTATATCCATAGATGTATGCACGTACATCTCATGCACACGCTTGCCCTATGGATGTATTGGGCAGGTGGCGGACCCCGCAGCGTACCTTGACGCATCGTTCATGTAGGACATCCGAGATGCGATCCGCCAGGCATAACGTAACGTATACAATGCGCACCACAAAACCATGGGCGCATTACGGCCGGGGCCCAATCCGCACCGGGACAGCCCACCCTTGCATACGTTTGCGGGCGTAACCTATGCACGCTGGATACTCCAGATAATGCCGATCACCTCATAGTTGCACCTCACGCAACCCATCAATGTAGGGACTTGGTATTCATGCACGCTCCACCGGCCGGTCGCCGTCGCGGGCTACTTTAGCCGAGAAATCGGCAGCCCACCCAGCACCTGCAGCCACCGCGCTTGTATGCAGTAAACAGTCATTCAGACGCATCCCGGTGCGCATTTCTTGCGCGACTCCAGCCTGCCTGCACCAAAAAAAAAAAGTGTGGAGTAGGCTGGGCTACATCCCCTCCTTTGCATTATATTAGTGAGCCAACCACAGCTGCGACGGCATCTTTTTTCTTAACTATCACGCCAGCTGGCTTCCACTGCCGTCATCCTAGCCATAGCCCACAACGCACGCCACGCACGCCACGCACGCACCAGTGACCGTTCCACACACCAGTGCACCGCAAGAGATAAGTGCCTGCGGTATCGGCTTAATTTTTGGTTTTGTTTTTAACGCTGGCAACGGTTTATATTTCGTTTTCGCTTCCATTTTCATATCCACGGTTGTATCCCGGTCCAGACAAGTCGGTGGCCACACCACATGTCGATCCCATCCCTAGACGATGTCCTCCACGATCGTAGCAGCTCACCCTACACCAAACCACACTTTGCCCAGTACCTCTCGTCGATGCATTGTCTTGAAAATTTGGAGTTTGTGTTGGAGGTGACGCAGTACATCGCTCTCGTGGAGGCTAACAGCATCATGTCCCATCCCAACTTGTGGCTCTCCATCCGACGCACGTTTGTGGTGGAGGACTCCGCCCGCGAAATCAATCTACCCTGCGACATCAAGAGCCACTTGTCCAGCACCGAGCCGCCCTTGTGCTGCGTCAAGCGGGCGCGCCAGATCATCTACGAGATCCTTCTCGACTTGTACAACGAGTTTGCGAAGCGCGTCACGGTGACGTGGGATCCGGCGTACTCGGCGGCGCAGGAAGCGTCGGTGCGGCGGGCGCTGGAAATAATCTCGCCCGAAAGCGAACGGCTGCCGATCGTGCAGGTGATCCCGCGGCTGGGGTCGTTTTCCTACTACGAGGAAACCTCTCGTGTCCGGCAGCAGCAGTTGTCGCCGTCGACGGATTCGGACGTGATCATATTTGACGAAGAGGCCCAGAACGGCTTGGACCAGTCGCGCAACAACAGCACTGGTCTGGCGTCGCTGTCACGAGGGTCGTCGATCGGGTCCTTGGTGGACTCGTTGAAGAACAATGACATGATGAACTGGCGCAAGGCCGTGCGCAAATTCAAGTTGCGGCGGTTTCTGAACGACGAGACGCACACGCCGTGATGCGTGTGGATCGTCCGGATGCCGGATGCTTCCCGCTTGCGTCCCGCTCCGTTCCGCTTGCGCCCATGCAGATACTCGCATTATAGACTTATAGAGATGTATTATGATTGCATATCAATGGATAGATTGAAGTGGAATGTAGATAAACAGGAATTGTGGGTTGCAGGACCTGCAGGACCTGGCAGGACTGACAGGAACTGACAGGAACTGACGAATCCCCGAATACAAGCGAGTAAAGGCAAAAGAAAGAATTAAGGTTGAAAGCTTATCTGTAGCCAGTAGCCAATACGTGAGAAAATCGAAATCGAAGAACGCACAGAACCTGCTTCAAGATTCAGCCACAATAGCCGGGTGTCTTACATCAGTTCCAGATTGGGAAACATCCACAGTGACTCCAGATGCAACATTGACAGCTGCACGGACTACCGAATGCATGCGAATGCAGAGAGCAGATCGCAATGAAAACGAAATGAAAATGCAATGAAATGAAAATGAATGCAAAATGCAAATTAATTGCAATTACAATATAATTACAACAATGCAAGGCATAAAATACAAGTACAACATACACCTCATCTCTCGCAGAGTACTCAATTGCATAGTATATTCGTAGTCGTTACACGTTACCTAGATGCCTGAGCGGGCACGCTCCTTGAGCATCTTCAACTCGTTGTCGGACTTTTCGCTGCCCTTTTCTATTATGAGCGTCCGAAGAATCTTGTTCTCCACCTCTAGCTGCTGTATTTTGTTCTCAAACTGCTTGATGGCCTGGTTGAGATTGGTGATTTTGTCCTCCATCTGCTTCTCCTTCATCTTCTTCTTGATGCGGAACCGGGCCGACGCCGCCGTGTTGCGTCTGCGCTTGTCAAACTCAGACGCATTGTCGTCCTGGTTGGAGAAGGGCGTCTGCGGCGTGGGCGAGTCAAACATGCTGGTGCTTTCCGACTTGATGCTCACCGCATCCGTCGACAGCAACAGGTTGTGCTGCCGCACCGGCGACTGGTACTGGAGCTGTCTCATGTGCATCGACGACTCCGACACCGGCGCCGAGTCGGCAGCGAGCTCCGACGGCGGTACGTGGTTGCCCTGCGAGTACTGGTGCTGCGCTATCAACGCCGACAAGAGGTCTATCTGGTTCTGCGACAACCCAGCCGACTCGAGCGACGACTTGGCTCCCGGCGGTACCGGGAACTTGGGAAGCAGCGAGAGATTTATGTCGCCAAGAACGTTTCTGTTCATGTTACCAGCGCCAGCACCGGTATTGTATTGTGCGTCGATGGGCGATATGTCGAGCGGGTTCATGTTGGTCTGCGGAACCCCAAAGTTGTGGTCAAAGTCGTTGTGGTCGCTGGAGGGCCCCTCGTTTTTGGGTTTGTCTTCGTCAGGAAAAATGAACGAATCGTCAGCAAACGCTGCGAGATCGAGCGAGAGCTGGCCGTCCATGTCGAGATTGGGCGTCTGATCTCCAGCAGTGGAGTTGGTGCCAGAGTTGATAAAGTTGTCGATATACACCAACTGCTCCAACAAGGCAGCAGAGGTATGGTTTTTGTCCTTGTCCATGGCAGAAGTGTGCTGGGAGAGAAACGGTCAGGAGAGCACGATGCAAATCACACAGATCAAAATGGAGCTATTGTTCTTTAGGGTTAATTTAAGTGGGTACAAGAAGAACGCTATCACCGCATGTCACGTGGGCATGACATGCGCCATAGTGTGGCAACCGGGCTGTCTGCAGGCGTGGGTGCTGCGAACGGCGGCAATCAGGACAATCGGGTGCTGCACCGCAACAATTCGCGCGCGGGAATTGTTGCGGTGGTGATACTGGGGCGTGGTATAGCCGCGGGGTGGGGAGTTCTCAGGGAGTTCTCAGGAAGTTCTCAGGGAGTTCCCCGCCGATAACGGCAGTCGGCTGGCCGGTCACCAGGCCGGTCACCCGAGTGCTACAGTGCTCTACACATTGTTGCTCGCGTCATATCATATCATACCCTATATTATCTGGGTCAGGTATCGGCTCCTTTTACTCTCCGGCAACCTCAAGTTGCGTTTTTGTCATAAGTCATGTCGATAACTGCAATGCAATGCATGCACCGACCGGTACCTGCGGCAGGGTGCGCACATGCACATAAAAAAATATCCAGCTAGCGCCGGCCTAGGCTGCCTCCGAGCCCACCTTGGCCCTGGTGAGCGGCAGCTGGTGCACAACCTTCAATCTGTACTCGGCAAACGTCCTGAACGAGTTGCCGTGGGTGGGCTTCCAGCGGCCGGCCACCGACACGGCGGCGTTCTCAATTGCCGCTGGAGCGCTGGCGCCAGCCTCGCCGGCGGCGGCCACCACGTTGTTGATCAAGTTGTAGGCAGTGGAGGGCTTCTTGTTGAACAAGGTTCTGGAAACAGTGGAAAAACTACGCATGGTGAAGAAGAAAAATTTTCACGCCTCTGCCTCTTATAGCATGTGGCGGCAGTCCTGCGCGCACCGGCGACAAATGGTGTGATTGCGATATGGCCGCAGCGCACGTGCGCGACGTGCGAGTCGGGCATTGATACCCGCTGCCCCAGACAGCGGCGCGGCAAGATAAATCGGCTGACCGGAGAAGTCCAGCTGCACTGCTTGCGCAACCGTAACGGCTCCTGTGCAGGCGGCGCCGGCGGCGCCGGCCCAATGCGTCGCTGCGTGGCTGCCTGCGGGTGGCTGCATGCGCTGGCGCCGCGTGCGACCACCGCAGGGCCGCCATTCCGAGGGTATCCCGTTTGGGGCTCGGTCGCTGGGTCTGCGCGCCCGCTGCGTGCGCCTCGTATTCTGGTCTTATGACTCAAACATTATGCATGCAGGTTCGGTCATTGAACGCCGCGGACCTCGGAGTATTGTCCACCGGCCAAGTGCCGATTGCTGCCGTCTGGCTAGCCATTGGCCTCCGGAAAGCGTGCAGAACTGCTCCACCGCCAGGCATAACCCGGGCCCGCTGGCAGGCGTGCCTGAAAACCCCCGCCAATCGCGCTCCCGAGACCCCTACAGACCCCGTCGGAGTCGTATTGCCGCGCGCGCTCGCAACCATGATATCGGTCCGGTAGCCAATCACCCGCACGTCCTTGGCTGCCGTGGGGAAAACTGGACTTTACGCAACACCGTTGGCTATATAAAGAGTCGCGCCCCAGGCTGCAAAATTTTGCTACGGGTCTTTTCGGTCGCTGACAGGCATACACGAACCACCATCTTTGCGTGAGAGGGGAAATTACCGCCCCCTGTACTGATAAGAACACAGGCTTATAAGCGCGCCTCGTAGACCCTTTTTTTTTATCGCCATGACTTCGCTCCTTGCTACCAGCACGTCCGGCGACCATGCCAAGATCAACCAGATGCGCCGGGAGTCCACCGTCATGGGCCCCATGAACAAAATCTTGGTGGCCAACCGAGGCGAGATCCCCATCCGAATCTTCAGAACCGCCCACGAGTTGTCGATGCAGACGGTGGCCATCTACTCGCACGAGGACCGGTTGTCCATGCACAGACTCAAGGCCGACGAGTCGTACGTGATCGGCCACAAGGGCCAGTACACCCCCGTCCAGGCGTACTTGCAGATCGACGAGATCATCAAGATTGCCAAGACCCACAACGTCAACATGATCCACCCGGGCTACGGCTTCTTGAGTGAGAACTCCGAGTTTGCCCGCAAGGTGGAGGAGGCCGGCATCGCCTGGATCGGGCCCTCCCACAAGACCATCGACGCGGTGGGCGACAAGGTGAGTGCCAGAACCTTGGCCATCAAGAACAACGTGCCGGTGGTGCCCGGTACCCCCGGCCCCATCGAGGAGGTGGAGGAGGCCGTCAAGTTTGTCGAGGAGTACGGCTACCCCGTGATCATCAAGGCGGCGTTTGGCGGCGGCGGCAGAGGCATGCGGGTGGTGCGCGAGGGCGACGACATTGCCGATGCGTTCAAGAGAGCCACCTCCGAGGCCAAGACCGCGTTCGGCAACGGCACCTGCTTCATCGAGCGCTTTTTGGACAAGCCCAAGCACATCGAGGTGCAGTTGTTGGCCGACGGCTACGGCAACGTCATCCACCTCTTTGAGCGCGACTGCTCGGTGCAGAGAAGACACCAGAAGGTGGTGGAGATTGCCCCCGCCAAGAACCTCCCGCGCGTCGTCAGAGACGCCATCTTGACCGACGCCGTCAAGTTGGCTACCCTGGCCAACTACAGGAACGCCGGTACCGCCGAGTTCTTGGTCGACGAGCAAAACAGACACTACTTTATTGAAATCAACCCCAGAATCCAGGTCGAGCACACCATCACCGAGGAAATCACCGGCGTCGACATTGTCGCCGCCCAGATCCAGATCGCGGCCGGCGCCTCGTTGCAGCAATTGGGACTCTTGCAGGACAAAATCACCACCAGAGGCTTTGCCATCCAGTGCAGAATCACCACCGAGGACCCAGCCAAGAGCTTCCAGCCCGACACCGGCAAAATCGAGGTGTACCGTTCCGCCGGTGGTAACGGCGTTCGTTTGGACGGAGGAAATGGATTTGCAGGATCGATCATTTCTCCCCACTACGACTCCATGTTGGTCAAGTGCTCGTGCTCGGGCTCCACGTTTGAAATCGCCAGAAGAAAGATGTTGCGTGCCTTGATCGAGTTCAGAATTAGAGGTGTCAAGACCAACATTCCCTTCTTGTTGGCCCTTTTGACCAACGAGACGTTTATTTCGGGCAACTGCTGGACCACGTTCATCGACGACACTCCTTCTTTGTTCGAGATGATCAGCTCGCAAAACAGAGCCACCAAGTTGCTCAACTACTTTGGTGACTTGGTCGTCAACGGCTCCTCCATCAAGGGTCAAGTCGGCGATCCAAAGTTGCTCACCGATGCTCTTATTCCTGACGTTGACGACCCCAAGACCGGTGTCCCCGTCGATGTGGACAATGTTGCTCCTCCTAGAGGCTGGAGACAGGTGTTGTTGGAAGAAGGTCCCGAGGCCTTTGCTGCCAAGGTGCGCAAGTTCAAGGGTACTTTGATCATGGACACCACCTGGAGAGACGCCCACCAGTCGCTTTTGGCCACCCGTGTCAGAACTATTGACTTGCTCAACATTGCCCCCACCACCGCCCACGCTCTCAGTGGCTGTTTTGCCTTGGAGTGCTGGGGTGGAGCCACCTTTGATGTCTGTATGAGATTCTTGTACGAAGACCCATGGATTAGATTGCGCAAGTTGAGAAAGGCGGTTCCAAACATTCCTTTCCAGATGTTGTTGAGAGGTGCAAACGGTGTTGCCTACTCGTCGTTGCCCGACAACGCCATTGACCACTTTGTGTTGCAGGCCAAGGAGAATGGTGTGGACATTTTCAGAGTGTTTGACGCCTTGAACGACTTGGAGCAATTGCAGGTTGGTATCGACGCCGTAAAGAAGGCCGGCGGTGTTGTTGAGGCCACTGTTTGCTACTCTGGTGACATGTTGAAGGCCGGCAAGAAGTACAACTTGGAGTACTATATGGAGGTTGTTGACAAGATCGTGGCCATGGGCACCCACTTCTTGGGTATCAAGGACATGGCTGGTACTTTGAAGCCAAAGGCAGCCAAGATCTTGGTGGGCGCCATCAGGGCCAAGTACCCTGACCTCCCTATCCATGTGCACACACATGACTCTGCCGGTACTGGAGTCTCGTCGATGACCGAGTGTGCCAAGGCTGGAGCGGACGTTGTGGATGCCGCCTCCAACTCGATGTCTGGAATGACGTCGCAGCCATCCATCAGTGCCATTTTGGCGGCTTTTGAAGGAGAGATCGACAGTGGCTTGCTGGAGACCATGGTGAGACAATTGGACAACTACTGGGCCCAGATGCGTTTGTTGTACTCATGTTTCGAAGCCGACTTGAAGGGACCAGATCCCGAGGTGTATCAGCACGAGATTCCTGGCGGACAATTGACCAACTTGTTGTTCCAAGCCCAGCAATTGGGTCTTGGCGAGAAGTGGCTCTTGACAAAGCAGGCGTACACTGTTGCCAACAAGTTGTTGGGAGACATTGTCAAGGTTACTCCCACGTCGAAGGTTGTTGGAGACTTGGCCCAGTTCATGGTATCGAACAACCTCAACGAGGAGGACGTCAACAAGTTGGCGTCGGAGCTTGACTTCCCCGACTCGGTGTTGGACTTTATGGAGGGTTTGATGGGTACGCCATACGGTGGCTTCCCCGAACCATTGAGAACCAACATGTTGGGCAACAAGAGACAGAAGTTGACCACCCGTCCTGGTCTCACGTTGAAGCCCATTGACTTTGAGCAGGTAAAGAAGGACTTGGTGTCCAAGTTTGGCCCCAACATCTCTGAGTGTGACATTGCCTCGTACATCATGTATCCCAAGGTGTACGAGGACTTCCGCAAGGTGCTCGACCAGTACGGTGACTTGTCGGTAGTGCCCACCAAGAGTTTCTTGATGGCATGCAAGATCGGCGAAGAAATCGAGGTTGATATCCAGCAGGGTAAGAAGTTGATCATCAAGTTGTTGGCGGTGGGAGAGGTGTCGCAGCAGACGGGCTCTCGTGAAGTGTTCTTTGAGTTGAACGGAGAGATGAGATCTGTCACTGTGGACGACAAGACTTCGGCCATCGAGACCAAGACCAGACCCAAGGCGGTGCAGCCCAACGATGTGGGAGCACCTATGGCGGGCGTGGTGATTGAGGTGCGTACCAAGCACGGATACGAGGTGAAGAAGGGAGACCCTATTGCGGTGCTTTCGGCGATGAAGATGGAGATGGTGATCAGTTCTCCCGTTTCCGGAAAAGTGGGAGACGTGCTCGTCAAGGAAGGCGACTCTGTCGACGTCAACGACTTGATCACCAGTATTCACAAGTAGATATTTATTATACAGAGGGAGAATACATGCCCTATACCTATGGTAGGCGTAAGGCTACTATACAGATACACTTGGCCAATGCAGGCTATTGCCAGCTATTGCACATTGCCTGGAGTCCGGCCCAGTCCGGTCTTGGGTGTTCGCGGACGCTTAATGCCGCGTTTGGACTCGCGAGCCTCCACCTGGCGCTGAAGGTGTTCGTTTTCTTGCTGCAATTGTGCCAAGGTTTCGGTCAATTCTTTTTCCTGGAGGAGTTTCGCGTCCACGTAGCCCTCCTCCTCCTCGATCTGCCAGTGTGGGTTCGTCAATATGTCTCTAGTGAAGTTTGTTTGGGAAAGAATCCGGATCCACTTGGCGAGGAGTTTCTGGGTATCTTCGGTGGCCTCCTGGGTGGCGGCGATATTTCGCCTGGTGGTTCTGACGGCGCCTATGAGTTCGCTGACGGCGCCGTTCACGGTTTCAAGCTGTGCAAGCTCCTTTTCTAGAGCAGCGTGGCGATCAGACATCACTGCAAGACGCGCCGACTGGGTCCCGTTGAGAGAGGTGAGCGAGAGCATTTACCTGCAGTACCGATTTTGGCCCGGCTGACGAGGGCAACCAGTGCGACATTTGACAGCATCTAATGGACGACTTGCCTACGCGGTGGGAGGTGGAGCTTGAGTTTGTACAGTCGCTTGCCAACATCCAGTACCTAAGCTACTTGGCGCAGAACGACTATCTCAACAAGCCGGAATTTTTGGCGTATCTCGAATATTTGAACTACTGGCGACAGCCCGAGTATGCCCGCTACGTGGTGTATTCGAACTGTTTGCACGTGTTGACGTTGCTACAGACGAAGGAGTTTCGGGACAACATTGTGAAGCCGGAGTTCAGCAACATGTTGATGAACGACATGGTGAAGCGGTGGCAGGCGAGTGACGAGATTGCGTTCAGTCCGGGAGAAAAGAAGGAGGAGAAAAAGGACGAAGAGGGGGAGAAGAAGAGTGAAGAGTGAGACGAAGGGAAGAGTGAGACGAAGGGAAGAGTGAGAAGAAGGAGTTCCATTTTGATGATACTCTGGAGGAAAGGGAGGTGCAGTACAGAGTATGGTGTTGAGTATCCACAATTAATGCCATTGATTCAATTGTCCAATTGTTGCTTTTTAATCAATTGTTGAAAGAGAGCCATGAAAGATCAGAACTTGCAGCTCTTGTTAGCGAACTCTGTCATGCCATGCAGTACACTAACAGAGTACCGAAAGAAGCATCCACACAGAACCCCACACTTATTAATTGTCCAATTGTTTCCCTTTACTTCCTTTGTCAATTGTTTCCATTTTGTTCCAATTGTCCATTTGTTCGTCTCCTTTCCACCGGCTATTGCCAAAGCAATTGTTGGGCCTCCCCACCCGCTGTGCGCACTCCCATACACGCACTCATCGCCGTCCCGCGCTCCGTCCTGTGTCTGGACTGGAGTCGCACTCGTCGCTATCATCACAGTTGCCACCATGGCGAATACACACAAGTACGACGCTGACCTCCAGCGGCTCCAGGAGGTGCCGGTGCGGCTAAGGCGCTACCGCGTCACGTTGTCAGAGCTTCTCTTCCTCGTTTCCCTCCCCGTCAACTTTGTCGCGGGCAAAATTATCCACTGGTGCGGCCCCCAGGAGGAGGTATACAACTACTACAACAACAAGAATAACGTGTTGAACCAGGTGTTCGTCAAGCGCGGCTGGTTCTGGACCACGGTGGTGCTCGTGTGCTTCTACGGAGTGGTGTTCACGGCGCCACACCACGCCCAGGTCACCACCAGCTACTCGCACCGGATGCACTTGTTGCGACGCACGTTGGTGCGCTACGTGGTGATGACGGTTTGGTGGGTGTTGTTCACGCAGTGGTGTTTCGGCTTGCCGCTCATGGACAAGATCTTTGTGTACACCGGCGGCAAGTGTGCCAATGTTGCGGCGGACGCGGTGGTGGGGTTGGAGACGCTCTTCACGGCCACGGCCGCGTCTGCGTCGGCGGCAGCCGGGTCGCCAGCGACGGCGGTGTACGAGTCGAGCCGTGTCACGTCGTACATGTGCCGGCGTCTCAAGGGCTCGTGGCAGGGCGGCCACGACCCGTCGGGCCATGTGTTTCTCCTCACGCATCTGTCGCTCTATCTTTTCCAGGAGATCCGGCCGTACTGGGACTGGCAGCGGGCGCACGATGCGGTGAGCAGTTTCCGGACGCGGCACCGGCTGGTGCGAGAGCTCGTGTTGCAGGTTCCGCACTTGGTGGTGGGCCCGCTCATCGGGTTGTGGTGGTTCATGCTCTTGATGACCAACATATACTTCCACTCTGTGGGGGAGAAGTTTGTGGGGTTGATGTTTGGTTTTGTGGCGGTGGGGGCGGTGTACTATGCGCCGCGGTGGGCCTAGCAGAGCAAGCACAAGAAACCAAAGAAAAGAAAACAAAACAAAACAAACCACCAATCCAAACCACCAATCCAAACCACCAAAACAAACCACCAAAACAAACCACCAATCCAAACCACCAATCCAAACCACCAATCCAAACCACCAATCCAAACCACCAATCCAAACCACCAATCCAAACCACCAATCCAAACCACCAACCAGACTACAACTAAAACCAGACTACAAATCCACCGACATTCCGTCCTGTATAACACATTCCCATGGTCCTACATACCAGCCTAATACTCATGCCACACACAACCGAACAGCTATAGCCGCCAGTGCCACGCTGGCGTCAGCAACAGTAGTCCTATCTCCCAGTAGCTCTCTCTCTCTCTCTCTCTCTCTCTCTCTCTCTTCCCACGGCTCATCACCCCTACACCACACTACGCTTTCCTACACCCTACACCTCTACCCCAACGCACCCCGCTGCGTCCGCCTGCATCCGCCTGCCCCCTACCCTGTCTGCACTCCGGCCGCGTATTTCGTGTTGCAACGCGATTTGTTTCACCATTTCGCGTCTAGTATGTACGGCTAATCCCGTTGGCTTTTTGCTCTTCCCGTCCTTCGTTTTCCGTCTTTCGTTTTTGCACTTCGTTCATTCCTTCTCCAATGCTCCTTTGGCTCCTGCTCTTGCTCGTGCGAGCTGTGGCGGCCGCTGTGTACATGGGCTTCCCCTTCTCAGAACAGCTCCCCAACGTGGCCCGTGTCAACCAGCCCTACACCTTCACCATGGCCAACACCACCTACAAGTCCTCGGACGGAAGTGTGCTGTACGCGGCCCTGAACCTCCCTGGCTGGTTGTCCTTCGACCCCGCCTCCAGAACCTTCTCCGGCACCCCGGCCGCCGCCGACGAGGGCACCTTCTACATCTCCCTCGCTGGCACCGACTCGGCCGACGGCTCCACCATCTCCAACAACTACTCCATGATCGTGTCCACCGACAGCGGCTTGCACTTGACGGCGCCGGACGTGATGTTCACCGAAATCGCCCGCTACGGCAACACCAACGGCCGCGAGGGCTTGGTGGTGCGCCAGGGCCAGCAGTTCAGTCTCCAGTTTGACCGGGCGGTGTTCGAGCTGGCCGCCGGCGCCACCCGCGACATCGTGGCCTACTACGGCCGCTCGCAGGACCGCGCGTCGCTCCCCAACTGGATCAGCTTCGACGCCGGCTCGTTGACCTTCTCGGGCACCGTGCCGTACGTGGCGTCCGAAAACGCCCCCTCGGTCGAGTACGGCTTCAGCTTCATCGCCTCCGACTACCGCGGCTACGCCGGCTCCGAGGGCATCTTCAAGTTGGTGGTGGGCGGCCACCAGTTGAGCACCTCGTTGAACGAGACCATCAAGCTCAACGGCACCCTCGGCAGCGCCGTCGACGTGCCGGTGCCGGTGCTCTCGGCGGTGTTTCTCGACGGCAGCCCCATCGCCCGCGCAAACATCTCCACCGCCTACGGCGCCGGCTTGCCCGACTACCTCCACTTCAACCGCGACAACCTCACCATCTCCGGCGAGTTTCCCGACACCGCCACCTTTGACAACTTCACCGTGGTGGTGCACGACGTGTACGGCAACGCGGTGGAATTGCCGTACCTGATCGACGCCATAGGCTCCGTGTTCACCGTCAGCGACCTCCCCGACGTCAACGCGACCCGCGGCCACTACTTTGACTTCCTGTTGATGCGCTCCCTCTTCACCGACTACAACGACACAGAGGTGTCGGTGTCCTTGGACAGCGACTCCTGGCTCACCTACCACCGCGACAACATGTCCTTCACCGGCCTCACGCCCCGCAACTTCGACCGCTTGACCGCGACCGTCACCGCGGCGTCGGAATACGACCGAGAAACAAAGTCGTTTGACATCAGGGGCGTCGACGGCTCCGGCTCCTCGTCCTCCTCCTCCTCCTCCAGCTCGTCCAGCACCGCTTCCTCGGCGACGCCTTCCTCCTCGTCGACTGCGGCCGCGTCCAACGGCAGCACGAATAGGAGCGCAGGCACCAACCGCCGGGCATTGGCCATCGGGCTAGGCGTGGGGATCCCCTGCTTCCTCCTCCTCCTAGCCGGCTTGGTCTTCCTCCTTTGCTTGTGCAGACGCAGAAGAAGCCAGTCCAGCGACAACGACAACCCAGAAGCCGACGTGAGTAACTCCACCGCGGCTGGCTTCGCCAACGAAAAGGCCACCTCCGAAGACACCGCCAGGCACGCCGCGGCCGCGGCATTCAAGTCGAAGCACATGGACGCCCACTCCACGTCGTCCTCCATCACCCACGTCGACTCCCACTCGGACGAGGACCGCTACTACGACGCCGCCGAAAAACCACTCAAGTCCTGGCGGGCCAACGACGTCTCCGACAACGCCGAGGCGAGCAGGGCCAACGCTGCGCTCTACCGCGCGTCCAACGCATCCATGAGCACCGTCAATACCGAACAGTTGTTCTCGGTACGGTTGATCGACGACAACTCCTACCGACAGTCGAACCAGTCGTCGCTCCCCGCGGGCCAATTCATGAGCAACGGCTCGTTGAATGCCTTGTTGAACAGGAGCGACTCCGGCAACTTCCAGCGCATCGACAGCGACGGCAACATCATCATATCCCCCAGCCAGTCGCCCAAGAAAAAGCTCTCGCGGTCGCCGTCAGACAACCTCCACGTACTCATGGAGGAATCTCGCAGCCGAGACGTCAGTGGGAATAGCGACAATGCCCGCACGCTCGAGCCCCAGGACAGGCCGAGCCAGGCCAGCAGCATGCAATTCTTGAACCACTTCAACAACTCGGAAGCAAACTCCAGCAACCCATCTGCATCTTCAAGCAACCAGCAACTCAACCAGAGCTTCGTCGGCGACTTCAAAGCTACCAGGCATCAGGATGGAACGTTCCAGTGGCTCGACAACTCCAGAGAAAACCTCTTGTCAGAAAGCCCTCCGATCTCGCCCGTCAAAGACCGGCCCGTCTCGCAACACTCGAACGGCAGCAGGATGAGCATCAACAACTACGTCGGCAACAAGGCCAAGTTGGTAGACTTCACCCGCAAGGGCAGTCTACGTGAATCTGCTTATGAGCCTGACTACCAGTACCGCGAGGAGTCGGCGCAGATCCAGGACGACAGCGATTAATGGCATTTAACGACATTTGGTTACGAGGAAAAGTGTATGTATCATTAGGTAGTAATGAATTAATATTAATTATTCTATTATTCCCGCTTAGGGCGTGGTAAAGTATCGACGAAGAGGGCAGTGTCTTGCGCTCTTCTTCTTCCGGCGACGTACTCCATCATCTCGGAATATGTTTGTGGGATCACCGAGCAGTAGCCCGGCACGTTGTCACCCAACGAGTTCTTTGGCACAAAGAAAGAGTAGATGAACGATCCAGCCTCTTTGGCGTCGCCACTGGTCAAATCCTTGATAGTGGTGTCGACCTTGACTTGAACCAACGTACCTGGCTCCGACAAGAATGCATCGGGGTTGTTGGAGAGCTTGTTGGTAGCAGGCAACTGGAAGTTGAACGGGGAGTCGGCATCGGTGTCGGTGACACCCTCGTGGATATGTTCGGTATAGGTCACTGAAGCCGACATCGAAAGCACCGAGCCGACAGGGACGGGGTTCTTGAAGGTGGTGGAATCCAAAGACACGAATCTGGGACCAGCCGAACTAAAGTCTGCAGCAGCACAGTATGCCAACTCAAAGGTTTGTCTGAGCAAGTAGCCACCAAAGATCATGTAGGAATGGCGGTTTCTGTATTGCGGCTGCATGAAGAGGGTGGACGAGACCTGGGAGTCCTTCATGAACACCAAGTCACGGTGGTTGGACGACGACGCCAATGCTTTCGACGAGTTCCACATGTCGTAGATGAGTCTGTTCTCCTCGTCCGTGGGTCTCATGATTCCGCGGTCCTTTGCAGCCATTTTCTTCTTGGAGTTGTGCGACTCGGCTCTTCTGTAGTCGATCCATTCCTGTTCAGACACCGGCAAGAGACGGTTAATGGCAAAGGACTTGTGTGTGATGGGGTTACGCGCCACAAACGTGAAGTTTGCTGTCAAGAAGACGTTCTCTTGCGGAAGCGTGCGCTCGGTGATCTCGTCGGGGACTTCGCCGTCAAACGCATAGCCCTTGACAGAAATCTCCATTGAGGAACGTCCGGTCCAGGTGACAGAGCCAGCCAAGATAAAGTTGTAGTTGACAATCTCATCCACCTTTTTCACCATGTATATTCTGTCCACCGAGGCAGTGACGTTGACAGGCTCGGCGGGAGCACAGTGACGGTATGCGATCCGGCCCGCCAAGGCATCCAAGTCCTGGAAGAGCTGGCCTGCCCTCAAACGACCAAACGCGTTGATATACGAGTCGCAAAGCCACTTGTCATCCTTAAATGGTAGATTCAAGTAGGTGAACGACTCGCTGCGGGTCTTCTCGCCCACATCATAGGTCTTTGGGGTGACATACGAGTAACTGTCCAACACCTTACCTTCAGCCAATTGCTTCTGGCGCTCTCTGAGCGCGTCTATCCACGTTGCCTTGTTGGGGATATCCTGGGAATCGTTCTTATCAGCAAGAACGGTTGCGGTGGCATCGGCAGCGGCAGAGGGGTCGTCGGAGCCGGCTCTGTCGGGCCGGTGAAAGTTGACCTTGGTGGCATTGAAACGCACAAACTGGTAGAGCGGCGCCCGCGGCACCCTTAAACGACGGAAAGCCAATGACATCAACGGTGTTCGTATAGGCTGGCCAAGGATAGCTCCACCTTTATATGCCTTATCGTTCCAGACAGCCCCGGTGGGTCACGTGACATGTCCCGTTGGGCTCCGGGCGCTCCCCGCTTTGCCGGGCCAACACCCAGCCCGCCAACAACGGAGGAAGGGAGGTGGTCGGGGCGGCTATTGCAAGCGAGCTTCGGGGAGCAAGGGGTGGTGTTATATTTCGCCCCAGAACCACCGCCACTGGAGGCTATGTAGCCTAACAACCAACCCAACAGCCGCACCGGAAAAACATGGATAAACTTGGCAGGCCAAGAAGGGGCGTCTGTGATGGCAGATAATTGTGGGTGTTTTGCAAGGAAACTAAGTGAGAAACATAAGCGTGTGTCACTATTGAAAAGAGACATGTACAGGAGGCGGCAAATTGGCTGTAATTAGTGGTTGCAAAATGGTGCGAAGGCCGGCGGCAAAGCAACCAGTAAGAAACAAAGCAAAGCAAAGCATAATAGATTCCAAAACGTATACCATAAACCTGTACACCTTCGATATTATGATTCTAGGCAAGCGCGTGCTGTTAGACTCGTCATCTGGTGTCTATACCACCAAAGCCGGAGTATACCGTTTCGCACCCGAGACACTATAAACAACATCCCGCCCCAGATCCACCAAAAGAGAAGATATCACCGCAAAAGATCTCCACGAAACACCCAACGCTCCGCTGGCCACACTCACGTGCTCCGTTCCCCTTTCTCCTTCTCCCGGCCCCTACGCCCATCATCCCCCCTCCCCGGAGAAGCAACCCGTCTTACCTAAGCCGGCGTTGAATGTCCGAGTCGTGTGCGACCGCCGGTCTTCATCGTTCCGTTCTTCTTTCCTATCACTACACCATGGCTCCAAGCAAGATCTCTGCTGTAGCCCGCACAGCCAAGCATGCCTCTGCATCGTGGCAAGCCGCCCTGACTGCCTCGGTGGCCAGAACCCTCCCTCTTGCCGGAAAGTACCAGGCATTGAGAATGGTGGGTCCCGCCAGAGCCGCCTCTTCGGGGTCTGGACCTCAAACGATGACTGTCAGAGACGCGTTGAACTCTGCGATTGCTGAGGAGTTGGACCGTGACGACGGTGTCTTCTTGATGGGTGAGGAAGTGGCCCAGTACAACGGTGCCTACAAGGTGTCGCGTGGTTTGTTGGACCGGTTCGGAGAAAGGAGAGTCATTGACACGCCCATTACCGAGATGGGATTCACCGGTTTGGCTGTCGGTGCCGCTTTGGCCGGATTGAAGCCTATTTGTGAGTTCATGACCTTCAACTTTGCCATGCAGTCGATCGACCACATCATCAACTCTGCCGCCAAGACTTACTACATGTCCGGTGGTATCCAGCCCTGTAACGTCACCTTCAGAGGCCCCAATGGTGCCGCTGCCGGTGTCGGTGCCCAGCACTCCCAGGACTACTCTGCCTGGTACGGATCCATCCCTGGTCTTAAGGTGGTCTCCCCTTACTCCGCCGAGGACTACAAGGGTTTGATGAAGGCTGCTATCAGAGACCCTAACCCCGTGGTGTTCTTGGAGAACGAGATGTTGTACGGTGAGTCGTTCGAGATGTCCGAGGAGGCATTGAGCCCAGACTTTGTCTTGCCTATAGGTAAGGCCAAGATCGAGAAGGAGGGTACTGACATCACCTTGGTGTCGCACACCAGAAACGTCGGCCACTGTTTGGAGGCTGCCGAGATCTTGCAAAAGGAATACGGTGTCAACGCCGAGGTCATCAACTTGAGATCCATCAAGCCATTGGATGTTGAGTCCATCGTCAACTCCGTCAAAAAGACCAACCACTTAATCACCGTCGAGGCCGGTTTCCCCGGTTTCGGTGTGGGTTCGGAGATCTGTGCCCAGATCATGGAGTCCGAGGCCTTTGACTACTTGGACTCTCCTGTCGAGAGAGTCACTGGTTGTGAGGTGCCTACTCCCTACGCCAAGGAATTGGAGGACTTTGCATTCCCAGATGTCGACGTGGTGATGAGAGCCAGTAGAAAAGTGTTGGGTTTATAGAGTCTAGAAAGTATTGCACCTTAATGTAAGGCACTGAGAACCATGCTCCCCTCGCCCACGTCCATATGCCTACCCCATATTTTTGCGCGAAACTCCAAGACAGCTGTTCTCGTTATGTCGAATAACATCCATAAGCGCCATGGTGAATCCGCGAGTTCCACCTCCATACATGCTGCATTCGACGAGGAGAACGACGGCTTGCTCCCCGTGTCGGTTCCTGACACCAAGTTCAGCCCGAAACTGAATACTAAAACCTCCCAAAAGTTATTGCCTATAGATCGTCCAGCATTTTTCGTGCTATGTGTCCTATATCTATTGCAAGGTGTGCCGGTGGGCCTTGCTTTCGGTTCGCTTCCATTTATTCTCAAGTCAAAAGTCTCCTATAGCCAGGTTGGTATATTCTCCCTAGCTGCATATCCATATTCACTCAAGTTGTTGTGGTCGCCGATTGTGGACGCGGTATATTCGTCCAAGATTGGACGAAGGAGATCGTGGATCATCCCGGTCCAGACCGTATCGGGCTTCACCCTCATTTTCTTGGGTTCCCGGATCGATAAGTTGATCGAAAATCCAACTGAAAACTTGGTGACCATCACCACATGCTTCTTTTTGCTTGTGCTCTTTTGTGCCACACAAGATATCGCGGTAGATGGCTGGGCACTCACGGTTTTGTCGCCTGAATGCCTCTCCTTTGCATCAACTGCTCAGACTATCGGTATCAATTGCGGCTATTTTTCATCTTTCACCGTCTTCTTGGCTCTCAGTTCGCCCGAGTTCGCCAACAGATACTTACGTTCCGAGCCATTGGACCGTGGCCTCTTCTCATTGGGTCTGTATCTAGCCTTCTGGGGATATGCTTTCCTTGTGGTAACTGCATTGCTCTATTTTGTTCCTGAGGATCCTCCGCACTTGAGACAGTTGAATCAAGCCAAGTTGTTGAACGAAAAATCAAAACTGGAAACCATTTACAACCACAAGTCTTCGTGGGCAGGCTTGATGAAAGTGTACCTGTCAATGTACCAGGTGCTCAAGCTTCGTAACGTTCAGCTCTATGTGGTGATTCTTCTCGTGGCCAAGTTCGGATTCCAAGTCAATGAGGCAGCCACAAACTTGAAACTTCTAGAGAAGGGTCTCTCTAAGGAAGACCTCTCCATCACGGTGCTCATAGATTTCCCTTTTGAGATGATCTTTGGTTACTACGCGGGTAGATGGTCCACTGGTAAGTCCCCGTTGAAGCCATGGTTACTTGGGTTTGGAGGCAGATTGGCTTCCGCCGCCATCGCCCAGCTTATTGTGTATTTCTTCCCCGAGGATGGAGTGACGACTGGATATTTCATCTTAATCATATTGCAGCACTTGATGGCCTCGTTCATGTCGACTGTCCA
This sequence comes from Meyerozyma smithsonii, assembly GCA_030570235.1. Classification (NCBI taxonomy): domain Eukaryota; kingdom Fungi; phylum Ascomycota; class Pichiomycetes; order Serinales; family Debaryomycetaceae; genus Meyerozyma; species Meyerozyma smithsonii. Next base: position 257,300 of record JAJLVE010000009.1, on the reverse strand, counting down.
GTTTGTATCGCTTTGTGCCTTCAACACACGAATCGCAGACCCAGCCATTGGCGGAACTTACTTGACAACGTTGAACACTATATCTAACTACGGTGGTACTTGGCCCCGCTTGCTTATCTTCTACTTTATCGACAAGTTGACCATCGCATCGTGTGAGGCTCCAGCGAACGCCATATCTTTAACGGACTATGGGTTTCCCGCAAATACAGAACCACTAAAGGAAAAATGCAGGCAGATTGGTGGGCATGTTACGATATTGCGAGATGGCTACTTCTACACCAACTTCTTTTGTATATCCTGTGGTGTCGTCATCCTTCTCTGGGTCAAGAGAAAACTCACGTATCTTCAAAGTCTTCCTAACAGCGCATGGAGAGTTGAGTTGTCATAGTCGTACATGTATGCATTATTTATAAGAACAAGATGCTAATTTGTATGATTTGTATAAGTTGTGTTATTTCTGCCGGAGGAGGTACCAGGGGTGGCACCAAGAAAGTCGATTGGCAGGAACGGAACCTTAGAGTCATCGAGCATTTTCTTGGACACCGACGAGTAACTCTCAACGATTGAAGGAATCAATGATGTTGATAGGTCGTTGCCTATTGGACGTGGCATGGTGGCTTTGACAGGAGAAGCAGGGTTGGAGGAGGATGGTGAGCGGCCCGAGAATGAATTTCTTGAAAAGCTCCGGATCGTGCTGGCGAGAAAATTACCGGGCGAGTTGTTAGCCTGGCTCCGCGACGATATCAGAACGTAATGCTGAGGTGGTTCCACAATAGCGGTATAGCTTTTGGGAGAGCTGAGGAGATGGCTCCGCTCGGTGGACGATGGATGGCTCTGGTCCAGGAAGGTACGTGAATGCTGGCCTTCAAAGTTGGAGGTGTACCAATCGGGTTTTTGGAAATGCAGTGGGTTGGCTGAACGAGCCGAGACGGAGACATCGGCGTAGTATATCTTTTGCAGGATAATGATAGCATCAAAAATGACGGTGCCAAAACTTCCGACCACGAAGGGAAGCTGGGACCAAAACACCGTTTCCAAGTCATCGTCGTAGTACTTTACGTAGATCAAGTACAAGTTGGTGACGATGGAGGTGGTGTACAACAAGTTGCCGGTCATGGCGAGAAGGAAAAGAAAGACAGATGTGCCCTTGGTTGACTTCAGCTTGTAGTTTTTGATGATCTGAGGAATGCGTGCCAGCAAGTAAAACACCGAGCAGATCCATGCCAGGAACACTCCCACGTCCACCAAGCTAAAGTGCAAAGAGGCGATTTGTGTGCTGGCGAGAGCCACGGGCGCGGCCTCAGCACCGGGAAGGGAGATGATGGAGGAGCCCAAGATTCTGGCCGCCAACGAGTGGGTTCCCCTGCGCTTGCGTTTGGGAGCAATGAGCTTGTCGGACTTGGCAAGCTTTCCCTGGGCCGCCAAGAAGCGTCCCTTGGGCGACTTCCAGGCGTTATTTGAGGCGCGGATTGCGTTTGGAGACTGCAACATGTTATGAGGAATGCGATGGCGGGGAAACACCTTGGTGTAGTACCAGTACTGGAGGCCCAATATGAAGTCAATGAAGCAGTAGTACGTTGCCAACGATGTCTGGAAGGGAAGGGCCTTTGTGAAAAGACAACCTATAAGGTTTGTCGCGTCGCCCAACATCCAGGACACGAGAAACAACAACGACACTCCGGAAACCGACTGGTTCATGTGGTTTTCCAAGATCTGGGGGAGCTGGGCAAAGAGCCATACTGCCACCGAGAGTATACCCAGGTAGCGAGACGCTTCTGCCAATGCGTGGAGATCTAGATTCACAAAATACGATTCTGAGTGCATGATGAAGGGGCCGCTGGGGGCGCAAGCATTGGCAAGAGGGTTCCCGGACGGGTCTGTGATGAAGGGACCAAACACAGGACTTAAGGCTGCAGCTGTGGACCAAGGTAGCCAGCGACAATGGGACAGATCGCTTATCAGAAAACTTTGTTCTGCGCAGATTACGTGCCGAAAAAGAGAAAACTGCAAAAACGGATGCGGCTGGACACCATGGGCCAGAGGAAGGATGGAAATGAAGACGCAAAGCAAAAGCAGGGCAGAAGCAGAAGCAAAGCAAAACGAAACAAAACGGGGTGTGACACAAAACCGCCGATGGGTCCCGATACCTGGCCGAGTCACTATCTGACACTGGACCAAGTACGGCTCATCGTCGTTGGTCCTATCGCCCGATTGGGCAGTGTGCGCAACCGCATCACATTTTCTTTTTCGGAGCTGGCAACAAGGGCTGGTGCAGGATAAAGCGATGATCGAGGTACAGGCCAACGACCGGCTCGGCAAGAAAATCAAGGTCAAGTGCTTGGCGGAAGACACGATCGGCGACCTCAAGAAGGTGTTGTCGCTCCAGCTCGGAACCGCGCACGAGAAGCTTGTGTTGAAAAAGGGGTACCAGGTGTACAAGGACCACATCAGCCTCGAGGACTACGAGATCCACGACGGGTTCAACTTCGAGTTGTATTACGGATAGTAGATGTACATAGTTCTATAGGAAGTACTCCACCTTCTGCGAGCGTCTGTAGAAGCCCGCAAACATGTCGGGAACCAGCCCGTCATCTTGCATGCCGTTGACACCCTTGCCGACAACGGTGTCCTCGTCGTTTTCGGGCGACGCCTCGAACACGTTGAAGTACTGGCCCGCGAACACCCCCAGCTCGTTCGGCTTGCTGTCGCTGCTGGTGCTGGTGACCTCGAGCACGCTGGCCTTGTTGCCGCAGCGGTAGCAGTAGTTGGGCGCCAGCCACACCGTGAGGCACTTGCCGCCCCAGTAGCTCACGTAGCCCTCGTTGCAGAGCTGGTGCGCGCGCACGAGCTGGGCCAACCCGTTGTCGTGGCAGAACTTGTCCATCACGTCGGCGCCGAAAAGATAGCCCGCGCCCCGCGGCGACAACTTGAAGTCGAGGATCTCGGGGTCGGGGTCCAGCCACACGAGGTCGGCCATGATGCCGTCGTGCGGGATCTCCTTGAACCGGTCGGTGGCGCGGATCTGGTCTAGTCGCTGGCAGCTGGGCGACAACCCGCCGTGCGTGGCAAACACCCGGCCGTCGATGGTGGCGCCGAGCGGAAGATAGTCAAAGAGGTCGGTGATGTACGTCCACACGTCGGAGCTGCCGTGGTACTTGTGGAGCACCTCGGTGTAGAACCCGTAGTTGGTGGTGATGGTCCGCGACTCGTGGTTGCCCCGTATGAGAAACACCCGCTGCGGGTACCGGAGCTTGAGCGCGATCAACAACAGAATCGTCTCCACCGAGTAGTAGCCTCGGTCGACGTAGTCGCCCAAGAAGAGGTAGTTGGTGTGCGGGGGGTAGCCGCCGATCTGGAAGATCTCTAATAAATCATGGTACTGCCCGTGGATGTCGCCCACCACCGTGATCGGCGACTGCACCAGGAGGATGTTGGCGTCGCCCAAAAGCTGGGTTTTGAGGGTGTGGCAGAGCTGCTGCACGGTTTCGGGCGGGAGGATGCGCGGCGGCTTGTGGTCGAGGAGCTGCGCCAAGCAGTGGTCCAAGTCGGATGTGGGGATTCGGAACGGTATCGTCATCCATAAATGTCCATAAAATCGCTGGCGAAAACTGCGCGCCTGCAATCTCTGCCGGCTGCAACTTTCGCGCTGCCGGCTGGGGCTGCCACCGGACTGCCACCGGACTGCCACCGGACTGCCACCGGACTGCTGCTACGCACACTACATGTTCTATCGTCCTGTTTTATGCCTTGCCAAAGCTCACCACCTCCTCAATCGCCTCGTCGATCACCTGGAGCCCCTCCTCTATCAACTCGTCCGGAATGTTGAGCGGCGGCACCATTCTCAACACATTCATCCCAGCACTGATCACAAGCAACCCGTGGTCCCTGCACTTTTGTACCACGTCGCCCACCTCCACCGAGCTGTTGAACTTCAACCCAAGCAACAAACCCTTGCCCTTCACCTCGCTGATGTGGTCCGGGTACTTGTTGGCAAGCTTGGCCAAGCCCTTGGTGAACTTCTCCGACTTGTGGTTCACCTCCTGCAAAAACTCCTTGTCGCTCACCTTGTCAAGCACATACGTGCCTACCCGCGACGCCAACGGGTTGCCGCCGTACGTGGTGCCGTGGTCGCCCAGCTTGAGCACCCGCTCAATCTGCTCCGAGATCATCGTGGCCCCAATGGGGAACCCGTTACCCAACGCCTTGGCCATGGTGACAATGTGCGGATGCGCTTCCGCTGGCATGTCCGAGTGTGCCCACAACGCTCCCGACCGTCCCAACCCGCACTGGATCTCGTCGTAGATGAGCACCACGTCGTGCTCGTCACAGAGCTGGCGCAACCCAATCAAAAAGTCGGTGTCCATCACAGTCACCCCGCCCTCTCCCTGGATAGGCTCGACTATAACACCACAGGTCTTCTCCTTGCTGATCACCTTTTTGACGCTCTCCAAGTCGTTGGCCTTGGCCACTTGCACGCCAGGAACGAGCGGCGCAAATGGTGCCTGGTACTTGGGGTTGGTGGTCACCGACAACGATCCCATGGTGCGTCCGTGGAACGAATTCTCAAACGCAATGATCTCAAACTTGTCATCGCTGAAACTCTTGCCGTACTTGCGGGCAAATTTCAACGCCGCTTCGTTGGCCTCGGTTCCCGAGTTGCACAAGAACACACGCTGCGCCTCGTGCATTCCGCCGGAGTTCAACGTCTTGGTCACAAGCTTGTTAGCAAGCTCTCCCGCATACATATTATAATACAAGTTGGAGCAGTGAACGAGCGTGCTTGCCTGGTTGGCAATGATCTCAGCAATCTCGCTGTTGGCATGGCCCAACGCTGTGACCGCCACACCAGCACTGAAATCAATGTATTGACGGTTCTCCAAGTCGTACAAGTGCGATCCCTTACCGTGGGTCACCACCAAGTTGGGTCTGGCATAGGTGGTAACAGTATACGGCTTGGATATGGTGTTAACATACTGTCCTGTATGGGAGTCATCGCTAGGGTCAGGATGGGTCACCTCCTTGCTTCTGGGGAAGGATTGCGAGAGGCACCGACGTTGCGTCTTTAGAAGCTGTTTTAAAGGCACCAATGCCACGAGGTTCTCAGGCACCTGCTTCGGAATCCCTTTCAACATGTTTTATCTCCTGCCCCATTTTTCGCTCGTTTTTAAGATACGCAGGTGCAGGAAAGCATTGACTCATGGGTGCCAAATACCCATTCATCTATCGATATCAATGGTGAGCTCAAGTTGCGGGCTGGAAAACTCGAGCTTGGATATCTTGCGTGAGATAAGACGGTTGATTTCGAACCGGAACCGTGACTCGTCGTCAATGCTAGCACCGAGTATCAGAATCTTCAAGCCAACCACGAATAGCCGGTGGTTGAACTTGGTGATATATAGCTTATCCACGGTAAAAGTCTTCTTGAAACCCTCAATGGTGTATATGTCGTCGATGATGTCATTTTTAAGGTTGTAGTAGTCGTAGCTCGAGTAAGGAAAGGACAACAACAAAATCGAGCCGAGCTTGCTCACAAGTCTCCATCCAGTGAAGCATAAGAGGCAAGCAATGGTCAAGGTGGATGCGTCGCTGACCTCAATGGCTATCATTGAGGTAATTGCATCAGGGACAAGTGGGAGTAATGCGAGGCCAATCGCAAAAAAGAGCGTCAAAAAATGGGTTGGGTGCTTGAATACCACCGATAACACGGGCTTTATGCGTCCCGTGGCAGCTGTTTGCTTATCAACAGAAGAAATCATATCATTGATTCGTTCTGATGCCACGATAAATCTGGACGTGCAGAGGGTCACTAATATGGTGAGACCCAAGGCAAGCTCGTAGGCAAACATGTTCTCGACGGTTCCTCCACCGTGTATATGGTGTGACAGATGCTGCAGTGCCTCGTGGTCCACGTCGGAATCTTGCACGATCCACTCTATGACAAATTCCTCGCAAAAGTGACTGATCAAGTCACAGCCAACCATGATCAACGAGGTGCTCAAGGCAAAGCCGGCAAGTACCTCAAGCCGCCCAAGTCCGAACGGATACGCGATTGAGGAGCTGCTCCACACCTCGAAATTCGACATTATGTCGACGAGCACAATGACCAATGATCCGAGGGCATCGTAGACTATAAGATGAGCAAGCGTCGACAAGGAAGCTAGCTTGAAACGGAAGCCGACAATAAATATCACAACGGCAAGCAAGAGATGGCACAAGGACCAGATTAGCTTCATCTTTTGCTGGTACGTCAAAGAAGACAACGATTCCTTGAATGTTGGAATCGGATGCAGATCAGGAATCAACGTCTGGTTTGCCGACACGGCCGCAGGCGGCGGTTCCTGAAACATATTCATCGACACTGACGAATGCTTGTACTTGTGGCCCTTTCTGTGTGCCGTTTTCACCTGGAGGGTTGGACCTGATCCATTGCCATGGACCATTAGTTCCTGGGGCTGGAAATTGAACGGCTGAGCAGACTTAGACGGAGAGGTAGACCTCCGGACAGGCGACTTGGACCTGTAGCCGCGGCCATTACGCGTGGGCGAAGTCGCCCGGACAGGAGAACTGGACCTGGATCCGGAAGGAGGAGCGATGGGTGCCGACGGAATGTACGATCTCGTGGACGCAAAGTAGGCAGAATTCCGAGCTCGTGGAGTATTATTGATGCGCTGCGATGGACTGCCGTCTTCCAGAATGACAAGCTGGCTGGTATCCATGTCGAAAACTGATTTTGGTCTTGACGACCAGGCGTTGAAAGATGTGCGTTGTGGTGAACTCAACGTTGAGTTGGAGTACCTACGCGGTATTGGGCTGGTCTGTATGTTGAATGTTGGCGTTCCGGGAACGCTGTCAGTGACAGAAACATCGATCCCATCATGGTCTCCCAACGAGTCGGTAGAGAAATTAGCACTTTGAAGGAACAGGAGATCCGGAGGATTGGCTAGACCTGGTTCATGTGTTTCCTCCTTGCGTGTGTTATCAAAAACGTCCTCAGGAGGATCGAGTTCTGGTTCCATTATGAATCGGGAGACTTGGTTAAGGTGGCTCGGTGTCTATTCCAGTCGCACAAACCACGAAACACTTCCAGAACGCGAGGTGCGGCTGAATGCTGCAAAAACCAGGGCTATGGAAAATATTTTATATGCACGAGCTAAAGGTATATCTTATGGCTACGGAGGGTTCTCCCGCAATACGTAGGCACCGAACATCAGAAGGTTGATACAGCCATCGTTGAGATCGTCTGAACCGCTGGCTGTCCCCTCGATGATTTCGAAACTTTTGATCTTGAACGGCTTCGGTTTAGAGCCGTCTGAGGCTCCTTTCTTGTCAATTGGCACTCCTACAAGTCCCAAGTCGTTAAACACAGCAAAGTCGGACCCAGTATTGAGCTCTTCTTCGTCGAGTGTTACCGAACATTCATGTAGTTCCTCCGCCTCGTAGTTCTTGAACGGGTTTGCAGTGCTTGGTTCTGGTAGGTTGAAGATGGTGGACAAAGAAGTTATAGCGTCATTCACGAAAAGTTGCTTCGTGTGCTGGTCAGATGCGGGTACTGGTGTCTCCCCCTGCGTCTCTTGGTGGCCGCTAAAGTCGTCCTGAGTTGCAGCTGGAGAGTTCTCCATCATCCCATTTGCCTCTAGGGTAAGTTCCAGCGTCAACGAGCTTTTCATGAGAAGCAAGAGATCGTATAAAAGAATCCGGAGACTCTCGTTGTTGGAAGCAAGAAAGTTGGACTTGAGTAAGGTAATCAAGCCCTTAACAAATGCAAATTTCTCTCCGTCCTTTTTGATAATCGTACCAATCAATGGCACCTTGTGGATAATAATGATTCTCAAATACACCGAAATGGCATTCTGCAAATCAAGCGCAACGTCCTCACTGATCGCTGGTGATTCTACTATTGGAAGTAGCTCTTTTAAAAACTTGCTCAAGTCTGTGAATTGATTGCTCGTGACAGTTGCTTCCCTCGTGTTAGAAACAGAAAACTTCTTAAAAAAGTCCTTTAGTATCGGGAAAAGGTTTTCACCACATTCGGATCTTAAGGTAAGCTTGCCGTCATCAAACTTTGTACAAGTAAGAAATTTCTTTTCTTGGACCCGGAGAAACATGTGCTTGTAATCGTAACTGCAATAGTTGACTATCTCCCCAAAGAAAGAGTTGTCGGCCAAGAAGTCTGTATGGAAAGAGTCCAATAGTCCCTCGGTAATTATCTCAATTTGCCGAAATGCTTCTGGGATCCCTAGATACTCCAACTCGTTCAGAGTTACTGTCTTCAATATAATTTGACAAAAACGTAAGCTAAATTCGTTAGCCACTTTGCCGAGCGCTGGAATATCATTGATCAAGCTGATCGAAGAGTCAGGAGGAATACCGGCCAACTCGTTGCAAACCTTAATGATCTCGGAATTGGTAAGTTCCCTGCCTAGCCCATCAATAAATTCCCTCATGTGGAACAAGCAACACGTTCTCAAAACAGATAGCATGTTCTCCTTACATGAAAGAGACTTTTCAGTGAAGATATTAGTCTGCAACCCTTTGAAGCTCTTAAGTATGATAGGAAGGACAGCAACAGAATTCTTTATGAGGTATGTATCACGTAGAATTTGTAACATAACCTGCTGGTTGGGGAACAAACCACTTCGAGAATTTTTGCCAAATAAAACTTGCATGATTATAATATAGTCACTCTCTACCGAGAAGCCTAAATTATCTCCCGAAAGTAGCTGGACAACATGCAGAAAGTCAATAAACTCGTAGCAGATCAATTTTTTCAAGAATAGAATACTCTCCAGTGTGTCCGCCATGTTACTAATGTGAGCCTTTAGTATTGCTATGATATCTTGCGATTCGTTAGACATTTTCAATAGTCTATCATAATGGATTTTCAAACGCATTAATGATACCTCTTCATCGTATTGAAGAGTACCAAGACTCTCATCAAATTTTTGGAGTAACTGTGAGAAGGTTTCGACCGTTGTTTTAGATCCTAAGTCAAGGTTCAATATCTTGCAGAAATCATTGTGGTCTTCTTGTTGCAATAATGCAACAGGTTCAGCAATAATGTCATCAAGCACGGTTTTAAGATCTTCTGTTGTTGGATGTGTGGTCTGTAATGGATTGGACCATTGAGCTAATATGTCTGCACAACTCAATGGAGCTGTCCCTTTATTCTTTGACTTCTGAACGTTCCTGTGATCGCTTATAGTACTATACTGCAACTCATTGGAACTTATCATATAGTCAAAAAAGATCCATACGTTCCTGAACTTGGTATAATCAAAGTCACGAGACTGAAGATCTTTATAATTGAGGATGATAAGCTTCAGAAGCTCTAGTATAGTGGGAACCTCGGTAGGAGCCGTGGTAATGTACTTGATTAGCTTAAAATGGCGCATTACCAACTTCGCAATGAGGTATAAGGAATCAAGGTAGAATATGATTATGCCCCCGTCATTCCTTAAAATAAGCTTTATGATTCCCTTAAAGAAGACAGTCAAATTATCGCAAGCACAGAAGAGGTCATAAAGGATAGCAATTGTCGAAGGGTAAACGTGAATAAGTTTTGTTGAGCTTGTGATGGTGTTCTTGAGCTGAGTAGTTAGCCAATTAATCAATAAGAATTTTAGACCCACCTCCAAATTCTGAAAGTATTCAATACTTGTTCCCTGTACAAATTCTTGTTCCTTACTCTCAAGTAGATTCTCGATGATGTTCTCTTCCAAAATGCTTTTTCCCATGTCAAACTTGGTTTTGAAATTAAAGTCATCCAGAACCCACTTTTTTAGAATACTGTCACATTGCTTATTGTTTGTCACGGGTAAGTTCTTCAATATACTCAAATGCGTTTTGATTTCGTTGCTTAGGGTGAGTTTATCGGCATCATCTTCAGGCGGAACATAAAACACACCTGACGCAATAAGTCTTCGAATATAAGATGAAATAGTGATAATCTTGAGTTGATACAATTCGTTGATCAAAACATATAGGTTATAGGTTTTGAATTTGACAGCTGGATCTGCAACCACCTGATAAATTATTTCGAGAATCTCGCTCTCAAATTCGGCCTTGGTCTGAGAGTCAATGCGTTTGTAAAGCACCTTACCCTTGATAAAGTTACAAGCAATTAATATTCCTTGGCTTGAAATAGCACTGTCTCTGTAGTCAGTGATGCACCAATGAATAATTAATTTCAAGTACGTGCGCCATCGACTGTTCTCTTTATGGGGCCGCAAAAGCAGGGCTAAGTTATCGTCCAAACGATAACGATCAAGCGAGTCGACAATCTTCAACAAATCGCCTTGGCTTCTATTAATAAACCAAAAGTCAATTTCTTTTGCCTCCTGAGAGAGCTGGTCATTCTTTGGGACATTGTACAACGACTTATTCTTCATGCTCATATCGTACTGAATGTCACTGTTTGTATCCTTAATATGCTTGTAATTTAATATCAAACTTTGGTTTCGATATTTGATGATCCTGAGTTGTTCTTTTATAAGTTGAACTTCTGTGGGATCTTTGTTGGGATCTTTATCAGAAAGTAAGATACTTGATAATTCTTCGCTGGTTAGAACCCAATAATTGGGAAGGATGAAGGTGTTGGAATTGTCTTTGAAAAGAAATGTTATTGACTGTGCGATCAGTTCAAGAATTTTCAGTTTTAGTTTGGAAGGTAATGCGTTGGAATCTTGCTTCTGTGGTGGCTGTTTCGGGTTGTATGTGGATGCACGTCTGAGAAAATAATAATTGAGAAGCAAGGCTTCGCTGAGTTCCTTGCACAAGTAGTCAAGGGATAATATTACGTTCCAAAATGACTTGATGAGCATAAGCGCGATAAATCTTTGTCCGTAGTACTTTTCGATTCCATTCAAGAAATCTAACGTTTTGTCCGATTCTTCCCAAGATTGTGAAATCAATTCAGAGACCTGTTTTGGTTCCAATGGCAACCCTTCTTTTAAAATGTTGATAATGCAGGATAAGAAGAGGCGTCTGTCCACTAGACACTCGAGATACAAAGACTGTAGGTAGCGCAACAAGTAGGACAAACGGGACATATAAGAAGCCTTTTTTTCGGGCAGGCTAATTCCATTCATTTCCCTGGCGAATTTTTGAACATAGTCGGCTACTTGCTGGGTCCATTCGTGGAGCCAATGGACCTCATAGTTTGCAACTGTCGACGTAGATTTGGAGCCTGCCAATTTCGCTTGGTATTTTTTCTTGAGCGCCTGTATTTCAGAATAAAGAATGCATTTGGTAAACCATATGGCTCGAGGTAGCGGCACATTTTTGTTGCATATGCTTTCCACCAATATCTTATTTCTTATTCCATGAGGAAGTTTGCTTGATAACTTGGATAACGGTACATCTGGGTCAGCCAAGTCTCTTAGCCAGGCCTCCTTCTTCAGAGCGGTGAGAGTGACTCGAGGGGGGATCTTGAATTGGTGACTCTCGTGCCTGATCTTGTTAATTGTTTCATTTCGTGATCTAAACGCACCAGATATTATGCGGGATAAGTCTTCTAGAACCTCGTTGGGCAGATCTTGTGATGCAAAGAGGGATGCTTGAACCAAGCTCCTCGCGGAAGAGTATTCGTTTGGAACTGCCGGAGCTTCATAGTATCCCTTGTTCAAGTAGGAAGCATTATTCTCTTTCAGTGCTTCAGCATCGTTGAAGCTTCCGGGATCCATAGCAGTGCTCTCCTTCCATGGTTTAAAATCGGGATAGGCATGTTTTACGGTTCCATGTTTCTTATCTTCTGTGCCAACGCTCAATGGATATATATCGAGACTTGGCTTGTCCATCAGAAATTTCATAGCCATCAACTCATCTTTATCGCTTCCAGCTTGAGTAGATCGGCTGCTGCTGAAGAGCAAACTATTTCTGCTTTTATTCTTCGACATAGCTGTAATGTATCATGTATTTTCCAATCGTTTTAAATGTAGTAATGGTTTTTCTGGGGAACTTCAGTATGGGTGTATCGGAAGTCCGCCTCTTCAGAAAGATAGTTGTGACCGTACTTGCTGACACGTTACTGGCGAACTGCACCTACAGAGACGTCTGTCGACAGTAAAAATGCAATAGCTGGTTGTCTAGTATTTGTACCCTTTGAATTGAGTTTTTCAGTTTTCAAGTTTTTCAATTTACAAAAATTACATTTTTCATATATTTTACATTTTAAATATTTCTACTACCAGTCATCATCATCCTCCTCCTCTTCATCATCACTATCTCTTGTTGCAGACCTCTTTTTGAGAGCATCCGCAATCGAACCGGCAAGAGTAGTCTCCTCGTTCTTTTTAGCAAGAAGAGCTCCTGCTAGTCCGTTAGAGAGACCGCCTTCTGGCTGGGTCTGAGAAGAAGAGACGGTCGAAGTTCTGGCTGGTTGTGGCGCAGCCTTTTGTGAAGATACAGCGGCAGGAGGAGGTGGAGGGGGAGGCGATTTGGCACCTCCAAGGTTCAGGGGTGGCGGACATTCTGAAATATATGCAGCTGGAACCCAACCCTCCTTCGATTCATCCAACGACTTGGCCAAAGACCACTGTCCATTGTTCTGCGTGATATAGACAACATCGTTAGCAGCTAGCGCCATAGAGCCACTCACAGAACCATCGTAGTCATAGTTTGCCTTGAATGTGGGCCATTTCGGTTTGGCGGCTGACAAGGATGGCGGAGGAGGTGGGGCAGTTTTTTTAGCTGGTGGAGCTGGTGCTGCCTTTTTAGCTGGTCTGGAAGGCGCAATTGGGTTGTTGTTTTGCACCTGTGATACAGGCTGTTGAATACTTGTATGGCTCATGGCAGCCGTCGCAGCTGAGACCGCTGTGTCATGGTTATTGTTCAAGGACGGAGCGGGTGGAGGTGCTTTTCGTGTCTGGTGAGCCTGTGGATGCGCTGGGACGACAGGCGTACTAGGTTGGTACGATGTTTGCTGTTGAGTCACATGGCTTGGTGGAGCAATATGGGTCCTCTGCTGGTACGAGGGCTGTGCTGGTGGGACTGTACGAGCTGGAGCAAGACGGCCACCGCGGTTATAGTACTTGCTATAGTCAACCTTGGAAGACACACCTCTGGGACGCTTTGGATTCTGACTGTCGGGTGAAAGTCCCGGGCGCACAGTGACCGTACCTGATTTGTAGACGTCACTGTTTACTGGAATCGTACTCACATCACTTCTGGTAAACTTCACTGTATGGTACTTGCCTGGCTTCTTTTGATATTCAATAGTAGGTCCGATTTTAATTGTCAAACCAGGGTTGAGTTTCTTCAAATGAGTAACCAATTCAGTCTTGAAGTCGAGATTGATAAGCACATCTGGAGTGGTTGGCGTTGGTGAATGAAGGGACACAGCCAACCAATTATCTTGAAATGCTGAAAGACCAACATAGTTGATGCTGTTGATAGGGATCACAAACTCCTTCAGTAACTGGAGTCGTTTCTCCACAAGATTTTCTGCAATAATGTAAAGCGAGGATCTTCCCAAAACAAAAATTCTTGGAAGTCGCTTAGACGATCTTCCAAACTTGGATAAAAGAATCTCACCCTTTCCTGAGAACACTACCTGCTCGTTGAGTCCAGTTTGGCTCAAAACAAACCTTCCGAATCCCGAACTATAGTTGCAACCCAAATAGTCACCCATAAATGCTCTTGAACCGAGCATTGACATTCTTCTTCTCTCCTTTCTGCCTTGCAACAACCCATTACCGTAGTCACGGAGTTGTTCAAATTGGTTTCCATGCTTTTTAACTTTCCAAGCATTTTGGATAAGTCTTGCGGCATCGTCTTTCCGCTTCACATAGCGGCGCCATGCTCTTTGAATACGCGCGGCCATATTGTGCCAGTACTTGTCACGCATGTCTTCCATAGCAAAAAGTGTTTCTGGGGTTTTGATAAAAACTTTCGAAGTTCCCATTTGGAACTCAGTATCGGGAATATGACAAGATCTGAGAATTTCTCTCACGGCAGAAATATCGTCACCAGTCCAGATATAATCACCCGCATAACCAGTCTTGGGGGAAAGAAGATAGAAACGTTGAACAAACTTATCAAATGTTGTACGGTAAGCGAATCCAGCTCTTCTAATCCGGACGTTTTCCTTCAAACCCAAATACTTGACTTGATGTAAAACTTGAGCATTATCATACTCCTTGGGCCTCTTAGTTTGATTTGGCTTGATGGTTCTGATATAAGAAGGCTGACACTGGGAGAGAGTATCCACCAAAACGTTAGCACTCTTTTTGATCTTTGCAGACGCTGTCTCGGGTCTTTTCTTCTTATCGTTTAAAATTGCCAACAAGTCTGGTGGGAAGAGCACCAGATTAACAAAAGAATTCTGAGATGTAGCCAACATTTCCAAGAGATCACGTAACATAGCATCCTTGTTCTTATCAGTCATACCTGCTACGTCGTAAGCCACATCTCCGGCATAATGCTTAATGATGAATTTACCCTTACGGTCCTCGAAGTGGCGATTGTTAGCACCGACCATACTGAGTCTCTGAGCAAACACCTGGTCTGCAGCATCAGAGTCAGCGTGAGCAGTTTTGATAGAATCGTCCAAGGCAGCAAAAAGACCAGGTTGGGGACGGGTTGCTTCTATAAGATCACACACGACTTCGTTGTTGAAGTAATCAATTGGTGTCCATTTGATCTGCTCTTGCACATACTCGTCTTGTTCAGCTTTTAAGGTCAATTGGATGAAAATTTGCTGAAGTTTCTCGTTCACATAGTTGATACAAATCTGCTCAAAAGAGTTTTGTTCGAAAATTTCAAAACCATAAATATCCAAGATACCGATGGTCTTCTTTTCCATTGCCTCTGCATGGCCGCGAAGAGAAATATTCACACGCTCCACGATCCAGTCAAACAAGTAGTTGTAAATGCCCTTCGCCAAGGCGTCTCGCAGAGCGGTAGCTTGGACAATGTTCAAGGGCACATGGTACGTTGAACCTCGTCTCATACCATGGCTGGTTTCAATGACTCTTTCAAGGATGGACTTCTTTAGGATGGTAGGGTCCACTTCTAACAAGTATGCCACGAAGGTGGTGACGGTGTCGTCGCGGATGGCAGCGTTGCCGTCCTCATTTTCCACGAACGAGATATTACCTATCCACAAGATCAGGGCCAACGAACGGAAAATGTTGTCTTGTTCCGCTTTGCTCAACCCGATGGTGTTCATAGCCTGCAAGGTGTCAGCAAAGTCCCTGTTGTCGTTGATACCGTCAACATCAATACATTTTGCCGCCGAGGTGTAGACGTATGTCTCGGGGCCATGAAGACCAAACTGCTGCTTGTACTCTGGAGGGCACAGCTTCGTCAATTGGTAGAATATATGGAAGTTCCGCTCGTTGGTGATTTGCGACACCACTCGCTGCTTCTCTAAAAGGTAGTTTGTGATGTGGGCCGCCACAGGCTGGTAGTTGGATGGGTTGAAGAAGATCTCGAGGTATTTACCATGGCGAGAGGAATTGTTGTTTCTCAAGGTCTTGGCACATCCAAACGACTCCAAGAGCGGGTTTGTGGCTAGCACCATGTCCTTGATTTGGGTGATTTCCGACGAGGTGTTGGCCTTATCGTTCACCGACACGTTGGCAATGTATTGCATGATCTGCTTGGCAGCCTCGGTCTTGCCAGCGCCAGACTCGCCGGAAATGATCACACACTGGCTCTCTCCGTACGATTTGAGATGGTAGTACATGCTCTCGGCAATGGCAAACACATGTGGCGGAACCTCAAGTCTGTTCTTGCCCTTGTACAAGTCGAGATACTCCTTGGTATATATGCCCAAGTCCTGGAATGGGTTGACCGAGATCAACACATGGCCAATGTAGGTGTAGATGGTGTTATTCATGAACCGCTTGTGCAAGTTGTCGTTGATAGCATCGTCACTGATCTTGGATAAAAGCGTCAAATCCGAAACTCCGACCTCCTTCTTTTTGTGGATGTCAAATTCGGCCTTCTTGATGCCCGACTTGGCTGGAGCCTGCTGCTTCGCCTTGGTCCGACCACCACGTTTCACGATGGCCATTTCTGCAACTTGTTGTTCGGGAAGGGTGAAGGCAAGTAGTGGGTGTTCGGCGTTCGCGGATGACTTTTGGGCTGTGTATGGGTGGAGGGGTGGACAGGCCAGGAAGAGGCAGGCGAAGACGACGAACATACAACTTTACAAAAAACGGCTCTTTTCCTCTATTGTACATAGCACTAGTTTGTCCAGATGCGCACCATCTTGTCTTTACCTCCAGAGGCAACTCTCTTTCCGTCAACACTCCAGTCGACTGCGTACACCTCATCGGCATGGCCTGGCAAGTCCACCGAAAGCTTTCTGGTCCGCACGTCCCACACCTTCAATGTAGTATCCTTGGAACAACTGACAAGGAGACGGCTGTCGGGAGACCATGCTGTTTGGTAAACCGGTGCCACATGTCCGCGGAAGGTGCCGATAAAGGTACCTTTGATTCCATCCCAGAGCTTGATGGAGTTGTCGAACGAGCTGGACACAACGTATCTTCCATCAGGAGAGAAGGACACATGGTTGACGAGTTTCTGGTGCCCAGTCATTCTGCACACCGGCTTGGACGACTTGAGAGGCTCCCACAAGTACATGGTGAAGTCGTCACTGGCCGTAACGAGTCTCTCACGCTCACTTCCGTTGAGAACAACCGCTTTCTGGTAGTGCTCCTTGGCCTTGGCAATGAGTTCTGCCTGTGACAACTTCGCTGCTCCTCCGTTGTGGTCGAAGCCACCTCTTCTGAGGGCGTGGTCTGTAGAAATGGCAAGATGGTTGACCCAGTGAGCGTGGCTCTTCAAGATCTGCAAACACTTTCCTCCCGCGGAGATGTCCCACGCCCGTATCGTCTTATCATGAGATGCACTGTATACCAAGTTGGAACCCGACCACTTGACACACGAGACCGAGTTGGTGTGGCCGCTCAAAGTCAACAAGCACACCCGGCGACTAGTGTCCCAAACCTTGACACAGCCGTCTTTCGAACCGGAAGCCAAGCGCGGCAGGTTTCCAGGAGACACCAAGTGGAGGGGCTCCCAGGTCAAGCTCGAAACCCACTTGGAGTGTCCGGTCAATGCCGATCCCAATGCGGCACCCAGCTTGGCATCCCAGAGCCGGATGGTATTGTCCATGGAGCCTGTGGCGATCATTGTTCCACAGGGAGAATATGCGACACAGAGTACCCAGTTGGAGTGGCCAGAAAGGGTCTTGAATGGAGTGTGGGTGTTGCAGTCCCAGATCCTGGCAGTCGAGTCACCGGCCCCGGTGCACATTCTGCCCGAGTCGTCGGGAGCAAACTGACAACACAAAATGGTAGAACCATGTCCGGCAATCGCGTTGCTCGACCTTGTCACGGGCCGCACTTTAAACACAGCCCTGGGCGTATACACCATGGTGAGGAAGTCTTCGGTAGTCTTGATCTTGGGTTTCAAGATCGAACTGTATAAGTTATCTTTCACGTCGACGGTCTTATCGTCATCCACAACGGCAAATGTATAGGGCACTGGCTCGTCCTCGCCAAGAAGCTGGTTGAGAAGCTGCTCCAATTGCTTCTCGGTGATTCCTCCAGGAACACGAAGAGAGCCGCCAACCGACTCTCCAGTGTCCGAGGCCTGGAATTTTATCATGACATGCGGAAGATCCGCGGGAACGATGTCCACGTCACGGACTTTCTGCGCCTCCTTTTTCTGTTTCTTTGAGGGGGGAGGGACTACGGTAGCCATGGTGAATTATTCCTCTGGCCCCATCTCATCGCTGGTCATCGGGTTCGTGGTGTACGGATGTTTCACCATGGGAGGGTAGCTGCAGGACGGGATCGAGCGGCTGCAAGAGCGACGGCTCGTCGTCGGACGCTTCGATTTCCAGGGAAAAGTCAGGGATGAGGTGTCGGAGCTGCGATTCGGACACCTCGGGGGACGACGGAAGCGTTTGTGAGTTTTGAGGTGCATTTTCGACATCCGACAAATTGATGAAGGTGTAGGCCTTTGGTTGTGGTTCCGGAGTGCTGCTATCTAGGTGGTGGTAGAAGTCCTGATCAAAATCAAAGTAGAATAGCTTTCTTGACGCTACAGAGTGCGGGAGTCGTACTTCGACAGCGTTGACGAGTCGCAAGTATTTAGAACCTGAGGATATTTGTTCTGAGACGTAAGCGTTGAAGTGTGGGGAGCGGTGGTACCAGTCTCTGTAGAAGACGATTCTAGCAGCGATATAGTTGGAGAAGGCATCCTTGACGTGGACCGAGTTATCGGAGTCGTCTAGCGACGGTATTAGGACGGGCCGAGTCTGACGTTTGTATGGCTGCGAAAAGGCCCCAGACTGGGTGGAGCTGGGGACGGACTGGGAGCTGTGAGGTCGCTGGGAGAAGCTGACAAACGACGAATCTGGTGTTTCTCGCGTGTACGGCAAGTATTTGGTGACGAGAAAGCCCGTCAAGACGCACACCAGGTCGCTGGCATGGGCATACTGGGCAATGAGGCTGGTTAGGCCGGATATGTGGGACTGAAATTTGAGCGACGGATTTTCTCGAAGCAAGCCCGAGGACTGCGGGAGCTCCGGGAGGTGTTTCAGGTGCGATAGAGCCGCGGAGTTCCTGGCGATGTGGAACTTTAGGAGCGCCTCTTCGTAGGCCGCGGAAAGCTGCAACTTGTAGAGTTGTGCAGTTTCATGGAAATTAGCCACTATGACCAACGCATTCCTCTGCGCTGCTGGCTGGAGCCTGTCTGTACTGAATAGAGCAAAGAGCTCCGCAAACGTTTTGGTGACGAAGCAGCGGACGCGGTCTGAGGTCCATTGTGGCTGGTAGGACGGATGGTTGTGGAGCCACAGCCAAGGGAATGGGTGGAGGGTCTGCACCACGACGACCGTGTGGGATTCATCAGCCCGTAGGTGAGCCACAATAAGGTTTGCAAGCACGGCCTGGATGCCGGTGTTGGCAGGGGTGGTCTGCAAGTCGTATACCGCGTTAGTGAAGTCGATTCCCACGAACGGAAGAGCAGCATTTAGGTGGCTGAACCGTCGTACGCGTTGCTGTAGCTCTAAAAGGGTCACCATTCTGCAAAAAACACCCTGTATTCTCGAGCCATGCCTGGTGCTCCTTCCGTGTTGCTCCGGCACACACGTCTCGCCGCCTGTCGATGGCAGTCGCGGCGCCCCACACAGGTAGTGAGACTTTCGCTCACGCTACTCTACAACCCCCACGAATCATCTTCACAGTGATGGGCACATCTGGCCGGTTTGGAA
Source organism: Meyerozyma smithsonii (assembly GCA_030570235.1). Classification (NCBI taxonomy): domain Eukaryota; kingdom Fungi; phylum Ascomycota; class Pichiomycetes; order Serinales; family Debaryomycetaceae; genus Meyerozyma; species Meyerozyma smithsonii. The sequence goes on along the minus strand of JAJLVE010000009.1, from coordinate 238,069 downwards.
GATTGGATGTGGGTGCCAACGGGAACCCGAACCCAGCGGCGACAAACAGAAGGCCCTCTCTTCTCAAAAAACCTTCCAACTCAGCACTCGCATCCGCGGCAGCAACCCAGGCTCAAGGTACCAGTCAGGCGTCGATGAATGGCGGTGGTTCGAGTTCCAATTCGTCAGGAGGACACACCACCAACCCTGGGCTCCCAGTAGCCACCAAAAGGCTGCTGCTGTCAGGCGCCATACCGGAACCAGGAAATGCCGCTTCCCACCAAACCTCGACGGCCAACTCGGGCCCTGCTGGAAGTGGGTCTCAGAACCATGGACATATGCCCCAAAGCAACCGGAACAGATCCCGCTCCTTGAGCAAGAACCAGCATAGCTCCACCCATACGCCGCAGTACTGGGCACAAGAAAAAGTCTACTTGAAGAAGCTCCGCAATCAAACCATCGACGACTACTACACCAAGGGCATCAACGGCGGCAACAACGAGGGAGACGAGGAGTCCACGGTCAACGACCTGGAGGAGGAGGAAGACACCACACAAGAGTCAAAGGACATCCTCGCCGACAAGGACGACGACAAGTACCAAATAGACCTCAGTTTGGCATTCTCCATGGTCAAGGACGGCGTCGTGAATCCCAACAAGGACATCTCGCAGCTCAGTCTCGACTCGAGCGACGACCCTGCCGTGATAGAGCGGTTGGAGTGGCAGTCAATGTTGACCTCAGTGCTCACCGGCGACGTCGTCACCTCCGAGAAGACCAAAATTATAGACAGCAACCCGCTGGGCCGCAACTACGAACTGTCCCAGTTTGTAACCTACAAGGACAACTTGTGGTATGGCATCAAAGCCAAACTTCTTGGCCGTACCGACGACGACGAACGGAAACTAATTGCATACAGAAGAACGTTGGTCGACACTCTCATCGACGACATCCTCACATACGAAATCGTGGACGAGCTGGACCCCATAGTGGGAAGCCCCAGATCGCAGGTCATAAAAGTTCTTGAGAGATATGAAAAGTGCTGCGAGCTCTGGAAGACATTGGAAGACATGCGCCAGGACAAGCCGTTGTGTCGCAGCCATGACTTTGTCGATAGAATCGACGCTCTCAATGCGTGGTTGACAATTACCGACGCCATCGAGAGAGAAAGCAATTCTCTTCGAATGTGGATTGGCAACGACGAACTTGACATCACAAAAAGCCCAGTCAACACTCCAAACTCCGAATCCCCCGTCACCACCCCTACCAAGGTGGTTAAAAAGATCTTTGACGAGGACAATAAGTCTTTGGCAGAGAGATTAATGAAGGAAAAAGACGTGCATACCATATTCAAACACCGAATATTTGTTCCACTTGCTCCATGGATGATCAAGGCTAAAGACACTTACATCCACTTGAAGCATATTTTCGAGTCAATCAAGCTCCCCGACTACATCCATAGTCTCATCCAATTGTGTTTAGTTCCTATGAAGCTTATTAAAGAGATTATCAATGTCAGATTGAAATATGCCATGAAGCTTCAAAATCCAACATTGATGATGATTGATCAAATGCTTGACGATTTCAAATCATACATCACAATAGCTTTAGAAGTAAAGCTGGGGTTTATGCAATACTTTAGACCCGATGCCAGCAGAACTTGGATGCTACAGGAATTGTTTGAAAGCGAATATCTAGAATTCGATAAGGCTGTCTTGAGCTGTGTGGATTACTTCTTAGTCTTATTGAGTAAGAAACTTTTGGATGGTTCGAGATCGTCCACAAATTTCCGGACCTTCAAAGAACCGGAAGAGTTAGAAGAGGCATGGAGCTTCTTGAGGTGGCTCGGTGACTACGTGGATGGTGGCAGTCCCGTGGTTTCCGTGCTGTTTACACATTTAACACTGAAGTTGATCCACAGACTTCTTGCTTACTTCAATCATCAGATAAGATCACCTCCTCCAAATCTCAAGTCCAATAGCGCCGAGCTTATTCGCTGGTATAGCTCCACCAGTGAACATTTTGGACAGTTGAGAAGAAAATTGTCTCGTTTTGCCGGAGAAATCTCCAGAACATTCACCAACTCAATAGTATACGAAATCTCAGGTAATCAAGGTCAACTCAACAAAGAGTTACTTGACGTTCTTCGAGATTCAGAACACTTTTTGGTGTACACTGGAACTGTCGAATCTCAAGGTACCTACTTCTTTGCCAGCCCTGAACTAATGGGACGCGAGACCGAGATATACCGTATGATTCACGGATCTTACATCGGACTCAGTACAAGTGACTCAAATCAATTTGATACTTTCTTGAACATTCTCAACATGGACGAGGAACCCAGTGAAGTGGAAGATCTTGACAACAATGTTGCTTTACCGTTGACTTCACAATCTAATGACCTAGCATACATCCTAGCTATATGTCCAGCTAAACCTATTGTTTGGGAAGGAGAGGTTGTCCGAATCAATATCGACGAGGTACCAATCAATGATCTTAAAGTCGGGCAAGTACTTCTTGTTACTACAACCCCGTTCTACAGCTTGGACATAATCAAAGAAAGGTTTATCGGCATCTTCGACAGTTCCAAAAAAATTTCTTCTGCTTTGAAGGAGCAGGAGGTACGCTGCTCCCTTGCTCGCGTACATTACGATTTATTAAAGATAAACCGCTTGTTCTTCAAAATGACGTTGGCAGTTCTAGATTCCGTTAGAATTGTTAGAAGCAAATGTCTTACTATGGCACCGGAAAACGACTTCCAAGAACTTATCAACAACTACTTCATTTTTGCTCGTGACTACGGCAGGATATCCATCAAAAACCTTGATAACTCAAGAAAATCCACAGTTATCATGAAATTGATCCAGTTATCTATTGAATGGGTTAGTTTTATCAGTGATGACTGTATCCCCACTGACAGAAAGACGTTCCGTTGGTGTGTATTAGCACTCGAATTTGCAATGGATATGACTCGTGGGTTTAACGTTCTTGTGTTAGACGAGGATCAATTCTATAAGCTCAGATTGAAGGTTGCAAGGTGCATGTCTTTGTTGATTTCACATTTCGATATTATGGGAGCCAGGTCTAGTGAGGCCGAGAAGAAGAAGCTTTTGAAATGGACTGCTCTGAGACATAGGATTGAAAACAGTGCAGACGACGAGTTAATCTTGCAGGCTTACCGCGATGATGTGATGGAACAGATTGAAACTATCGAGGAATACAGAAGAGAGCTCCAGGATGGCCTTCTGACAGCTGGTCGTGTGTTGGAGGTGACAGATCTGGAATACCAGTTCGTCACGTTGCTTGCATCGTCGTTCTCGAGCGTGTCTATCAGATGGCAGAAGGGCCGGTTTATTGGTGGAGGAACATTTGGCAGTGTATTCTCGGCCGTCAATTTGGACACGGGAGGAGTTATGGCTGTTAAAGAAATCAGGTTCCACGACAGTCAGTCCATCAAAAACATCGTTCCATCCATTAAGGATGAGATGACCGTTTTGGAGATGTTGAACCACCCCAACATTGTCCAGTATTTCGGAGTCGAAGTCCACAGAGACAAGGTATACATTTTCATGGAGTTCTGCGAGGGAGGTTCGCTCTCCAGTTTATTGACTCACGGGCGGATTGAGGATGAGATGGTGATCCAAGTGTACACCTTGCAAATGCTCGAAGGGTTGGCGTATCTCCACCAGTCCGGGGTGGTTCATCGTGACTTGAAGCCAGAGAATATCTTGTTGGACCACAATGGTGTCATTAAGTTTGTTGACTTTGGAGCCGCCAAGGTGATAGCTACTAGTGGCAGGACCAGACCTAGTGGCGGCATGTCTCGTAGGCCAAGTGCCGATGGCGGAGACCATGATCGATTGAACTCCATGACCGGTACTCCGATGTACATGTCGCCAGAAGTGATCACAGGGTCGTCCAGCAGTAAGAGCGGAGTGGTGGATATCTGGTCTCTCGGGTGCTGTGTCCTCGAGATGGCTACAGGAAGACGTCCATGGGCCAACCTCGATAACGAATGGGCCATAATGTACCATATTGCTGCTGGCCACCAGCCCCAACTTCCGTCGCCAGACCAACTTAGTGCCGAAGGATGCAAATTCCTTTCCAGATGCCTCGAGCACGACCCCGCCAAACGACCCAGTGCCATGGAGTTGTTGGCCGATCCTTGGATTGTTCAGATACGACTCGCTGCCTTTGATTCTTCCGAAGCGTCCAGTACGCCCTCTTCCGAACTAGCACCGGACATCAACTAATGACTACATGATAGTTACCGAATATGTATGTTCTATATTCTGGATGTTTCCGTCATACGTTATGGTTCTCCTCGAGGACCTTCATCACCTCTGCCACAACATCACCTTTGATGTTCGCGTAGCCTGCCAACCGGTTGACCACAATGTTTTGTGGTTTTATGTGGGGCAAGGTAGCAAGCAAATCAGCTTTAAATCTATATACATCTCCCTGAATTCTCTTCACTTCCGTGGTAGTCTTGGTGTTCTGGACCTTCTTGTACACGGGCCAATGGCCAAACTTTGTCTTGTGGATCCAGTATGAGTTTTTGCCGAAGCTATTGTTCACGAGCTCGTCAGGTGATATACTGGAAAGCTTGGGGAATTCATAGCGTGCATGCACAGGTCCCGAGTTTTTCACTCTGACTGCTTTGCTGAGTAGGGAACTGGGCTTCATGAAGAACCAGGTTGGGTTGAAAAATTGAGACGGTGGCTGCGACGGTTCTACCTGCAGGACAAGAGGAGGACAAGGTGGGGACCCCAGTGGGTAAGCGTCAATTCATATATAGATACCGCTAGCTAGCTTTTATGGCGTCCTCGATGGGTAGGAAACCAGACTCTTCGTGCTTGTTGCTTTTGTAGTGCACCTTCATGTGTTTGGTCAAGTTGGACGATTCTCGGAACCGCTGTCCGCAGCCGGGCCACTTGCACACAAGCGGCTTTTCGCCGGTGTGAACACGATTGTGGATGGAGAGACTGGAGCTGGTGGAGAACTGCTTGCCGCAGACACTACACGAGTATGGCTTTTCTCCCGAGTGTGTTCTCATGTGCTGTTTGAGCATGTTGGCCACCGCAAACCGGGCGCCGCAAATGTTGCACACGCAGGGCCGGTGCTTTGTATGTATAAATAGGTGTCTGACAAGCTTCTGCCGCTGGCGGAAGTTCTTGCCGTTGTGACGGTCACAGCCGATCCAGCAGCAGTCGTACAGTCTCTGGCCGGATTTGAGGTGCTCTTCAAGAAGATGCTCGTGGAGATCAGCCGCCGATGCATGGGGCTTGCCGCATGGAACTGGGTGGCCGTTCTCGGTGTGGGTTTCCCAGTAGCAGGTGAACGTGGGGTCCTCGATGTGGTTGCAGTGCAGGTGGGCGTTCGTGGGCCGGATCTGCATTTCTGTGATGTTGTAGTTGGAGGCCAGGCTCAAAGGTCGGATGTCCAAATGCTGGTCGGAGTACGGAGGCTTGGTGTCGACTGGGGACGAGTTGGCCGAGAGCTCCGACGAATTCGGCGTCAACACGTTGCTCGTCTTGGCCTCCGGGCCCATCTTGTGGGTGCTGACATGGTCTATCAATGAGTCGAGGTCGGAGTCGACAAAGTTGCACGAGTTCCACTCGCAGTAGAAGGGAGCGTCGCTCTTGGCGCTGGCGCGGGAGTATTCCTGGCCAATGTGGTTCTCCAAGAGATGCAGTAGAAGGGTTTTGTTGGAGACTGTTTTCTGGCAGTTTTCCCACCTGCACAAGTACTCGGGGCAGGGAGTGTCGGCGATGGGTTTGAGCGACTTGAGCGACTCGTTGAAGTTGTTGAACTGGACGTAAAAGTCAAAGTCGGACATCACCGGGTCGGTTTCCACCGACGCATTGGGGATGGTGGTGTGGAAGCACGACTGGTGGATGTGGTGGTGGTTGACAGAGCACGGCTCCGCTCCCAGCAGACACTTGACGGCGGCGCCAGCCTCGGGTCCGGGATGGCACTCGTGCGGAAAATGGAGCTGCCACTTGGGCTCGGCGGCCGGGCCGGTGCGGAGTCGTTTTCGCGGCTGGTCGGGGCAGATGCCGCTGTGCACGTTGTTGATCAAGTTCTCGAAAATGGGTCTTTTCGAGAGCTGGAGGTCGCACAAGTTGTTCTCGTGTTCGTGGTGGCCCGAGCACAGCGCGTCGTTGCACACCAAGCTGGGACACACCGAGTCGGCCGGCTCACAGGAGGGGTCCTCGCAGCAGGACACGCAGTCGTAGGACGAGTAGCCAGCGTCGTCGTAGCACTCGTGGTCGGGGCACTGGACCCTGGTGTCCTGGCAGTTGGTGAAGAGACAGTCGTCGAGCTCGTTGCAGAAGATCTCGTTGCAGAGCGCCAACTCCTCTGATTCCGGGCAGAGCTCCACCTTGTCAGCAGCCTCGGCCACTGCATGGTGGTGGTCGTGGTCGTGGTTGTGGATGTGGCCATGGATATGGGTGTGGTCCTTGTGCTTGTGGATGTGGCCATGGACAAAGCCGTGCGTAAGGACCTTCTCAGCCAGGATTTCTTGCATTAACTGAAGGAGAAAATTGCTCCCCCAACGACGATCTGACCAGCCGTACAACAAGCACCCTTGTGGTTATCTGACCACATGACAAAACATCAGGTGACAAAACCCAGACGTGACAACGGCGTGACCACGGTGGTGATGCTGGTGGAACGTGACCAAAACGTGACTATAATCAGCATCGCCTGCCTGCCAATTGTTCTGGGTATTAACGCTGCATGGATTGGTAGGCCATGCATATGCAGCGAGGGCTAGAATCCGCCCCTTTAGAAATCCCTGGTGCGCCGTAAGCGATCGCTGCATGTACGCGCACGGCTCATCTGGAGTTAATTACGCTGCATGCGCGGGCAACGCACTCGTGCTTTTTACGCTGCATTCACGAGTTCGCAAAACCTGGCGGTCACAGGGGACGACCAATAAATCTTGCAGCAACGGGCTATCTGCAGTCCACCATCCGTCCCAAATAGGCAATGCGTAAACACCAGTGATCTTGAGCTGCACCTCTAATCCCGAGATTTGGCGGGAGATTGAAGATCTTCCCGTCTAGCAGAAGCGTGGCAGCATACCGACAGAAGTACGAGAGCGATATTATTTAGGGTCTAGTATCACTCCATGGTCCCAGCGCCAAGAAAGAGAACTGGGTGAAGGGCTCTGGCAAGTATATTTATCCCACCGTGCAGACGCAGATATATGCAGAGGCTGCAGTGCGTTAGCAACCCTTGGTTCACAGAACAATAACTGAGACTTCTTAATTTCCCTACACGTCGAAGTGCGCTATAGAAGGTGTGCTTTAGTCACACAATAGACCCGGAACAATAGTTGTTTACTTTCGCAGCTTCTTCCCTCCACAGATATACTTTCCGGACGAACCGTATAGAATATATTAGCGTTTCACCTACTATCGTCGCTCTGTTTTGCAAAACACCACCATGCAAATACGGTTGTTGGAGCGGTGGAAGCACCGGTCAAATGTGCACCCGGCCAATACCATCCGCAAGTCCAAGTCGCGGGACTTCTTGAACAAGGTGCTTGGCCACAAACAGTCACACCCGCAGTTGCAGCCTCCTTTCCACACAGAACCAATAATCAAGGAGGAAATAGAAGCCCAGAAACAACCCACCCTCGATGACAAGCCCCGCTACTCCTTGGTACTGGACCCCAACGGCCTAACATCTATCCTTTCGCCATATGGAGACTTGCCCCAACAACAAGACATAACCCTCGATGGCTTTGCCTTGGTCCTGACCCCGCCCCAAGAACGCAACTCAATCGCGGAACCGCTTCCAATACGCACAACAGTCTTTGCCGAAGACATCGATAATCTCTCGTTCTTGCAAGACAACGAAGACTGCGTGTCTCACAGCACCTCCTGCAACTCCATCCATAACTACTCCATCCAAGCTGAGCCCGAAGAGCTGACCGACGTGGGCTCGGTCACTAATGCCAAAATCCAGACCTTCAAGCCACACCGCAGCTCGCGTCGGAGCCTCAAGCTCGTGTCTCCCTTTACTCCGTCTCCCACTTTCAAGTGCATAGAAGAGGTGGAGAAGATAGAGAACCATGTCACCGAACCAACAAGCCCCCCAAAGCAACCCATTGCTGCGGAGTTTGATACCCAGAGCCCCATAATACGCTCACCACTCTTGGGAACCGAGAATAGCGAATCTGCAACGAGTGAACTCTACCGCCACGAGATGGTGGAGCTTGTCAACAACAACCGTGCTCTCCTAGAAAAAAAGGAGCGGGAAATAGCCGTGTTAAAAGACCTCCTCCAACAAGAAAGGCGTATAAACTCGTACCTTTCGTCGCCCCACCAAAAGAGTAGAACCCCAACCACGCCTGCTCGGAAATTTCGCTCAAGATTTATACCCTTGGATATCAGCATCCCCGACTCTGAACCAACTGCTCATCATACCCACAACAATTCACAACTAATGGAACCCTTCGACCCTCGCCCATTCGAAATAACACTGAAACAGGCGGCTTCTCCTGAGGATATACCCCCGGATAGTCGGATGTCCATGGCATCCTCTGTTTACTTCTCTGCATCTGATGACACTATGGCTCCTTTAATGCCAGTGGATTCACAATCCTTTCAGGAGAGCAATGCCCTGGGAAGCACGAGGAAGAACTCGAACCTGGAGGTTCAAAGTTCAGACAACACCTACACACTTTCGGCCGAATCGCTCGGATTTCAAAGAAAAGGATCTACCAGCACTATAGCTTCTGAATTACTAGATATTAGCCTTTCGTTCAAAAATATTTAATAGATACCAGTTATTGTATAAATTTGTGTCACTCGACCATTATTTATTGTAGTTCTTTGATCTCGGTTTCGTCTGCAACCAAGCCCATAACCACCAAGTACATATTCAAATTGTTCAAAAGGTTCTGTTTCTTGTAAAGATTAGCCAAGTCAGAATTGTCAATGGCCTTAGCTCTGCTCATTACGCCAAAGATCTCATCTCTAACCTCGTCGACGATTATTCTCTGATGGCTCAACTTACCACCCAACGAAAGAGTGGCCAAAAATTGCCAAACGTAGTTTTCACGCGATGACCCATCATCGACATCCTCAGGATGGGGAGGAAAGATGGCAGCAATTCTCGATTCCAAGTTGGAGAAGAGTTCATCGTAACACGATGACCATTCAGACAAGTCAGTGGCAGAAATTTGTCCCTCGCCTTTAATTAACTCTGCTCGAGATAACAAGGTGGTGATAACGGACAAACCTATCTTGGTGGTGGAGACGAATGAGATATTGTTGTGTTCGATAAGAATCATCAACAAACCAATGATCTCATTAAATTTGAATTCTTGGACAGCATTCATCAACACCTTGGAGAATGTCAATGTGTAGTGCTCGACCAACTTCAAAATCTTAGGTGGCACGACCTGGTCAGGATAAGTGGTGTATGATCCGTTTTTGATAACCAGTAAATTTTCAAGGTTGGACATGATCAAAGTAGATATCGTCAAAACCTGTTCACGAGTCAAAAACTTGAACAACCGCGGTAAAATCTTGAGCATCTTGTTGAAGTTCAACGCCTGAATAAACGGATTAATCGTGGACTCCTCGTCACCAGAAGTTGAAGGATGGTCAAGGATGTGCAAGGATTCCCAGAGATTGCTGGTGTCCACTTCTGGACTGGTTCTCGAGGCGCTTTCTATCGTCATAATGTTGTTGATAACGTCTTCAATGATACTCATAATGTCCTTGTGTGTGTGGGTCTTTCTCAGGTGAGTGTTGGTCAGTTTCACGCCGCCCTCAGCCTCACTCTTTTCTCTTTGAGCCGCCTTACTGAGGATCTCCAACTGTTGTCTTGGCTTCTTACCACTGCCGAAAGAAATCTTTCCCAAAGCACCTTCTCTGGCATATTGAGTCAATTTTGGTCTTTCCTTGGCCACAGTAACAGCCTTTTGAATCTGTTGCTGCATTCTCTGAAGAGCAACGTCAGCTCTCTTGTAACGGCCTCCCAATCTGTGGCCAGACTGGTCCAAGTAAGCCTGGGCAATAGAGTTGTTTTGGTCGGCTTGCTGCTGCAGAGGGTTTGCATTAGCCTTGGGGTGAATTACCTTGAAGACTTGCGCGTAGAAGTCCTCGTTGTAGGGGTCGTCGGTGACAATTTGCGACAACTGGAATCTGGTAACAAAGTCCTTGTCCTTTGGATTCATGATACCCGAGTAGTTCATGATACGAGCAACCTTTTCGTGCCTTTTGGTAGCCTTTGCCTGTTGCTCAGGAGTCATTTCGGCAAAGCTCAAACGGCGAGGAGCTGGCTTGCTCGACAGCTTGGCACCCAAAATGGGGAACTGGTTCAAATCTCTGGGCTCGGTGTGAGCAGCCGTCGACAGAGCAGGCACGTCAGCCGCAGAGACCGGACTCGAGATTACTACCAGAGAAGACTCAACTGTCGATTTTTCAGGAATTGTGGGTTGCTCGCGAGCGACCGGTGCCAGCTGGGGCACAGTTGGCTGGACCTGAGGTTGAACCTGTTGAGGAGGCACTTGCTGGGGCAATTGCTGAGGCACCGGTTGGGAGTGAGGGGGCACCTGGTGGGGTTGGTGCAACTGCTGAGCCTGGGGAGGAGCCTGGGGATGGCCCTGGGGATGGCCCTGGGACATTGGCATTGGCATCTGCTGGTGCATCTGCTGAGCAGGAGGGATATGCTGCTGCATAGGGTAACCAAACTGGCCGGGAGGAGGCATGTATGAGCCCATAGGCATCATATAGCCACCGTAGCCCGGAGGAAGCATTCCACCCATCATGTATGGATGAGGTTGCGGAGGCTGGGCTGGCTGTTGACGGTGGTCAATAGCGGTCAATTGCGCCTCAATATCGTCCAAAGACAACACATTCCGTTCCGCGTGTTGTCCCTGCTGCTGCTGCTGTTGCTGCACAGGAGCAGGCTGACGGGGCTGCGTAGCGGGAGCATTGCCAGCACCCCAAAGATCGTTCATGAACTCGTCATCGTTGGTAGGATGAGTGGCTGCTTGAGCATAGCTGAGGGTTTGGGCAGGCAAGGGCGCGGGCCGGGCATGGTTCCCGTTACCAAAAGCAAAGTCGTTACCGACTTCTGCACTTCCAAAGGTTTCATCGTTCAACGCATCTTCTTGAGTACCATCTCCCAATCCATCATAGGTGTCCTGGAAGTCGTAACTCTCCTGGTTCTGGTTCTGTTGGCGTAGATGCGGAGGTACGCTAGGATCAAACCCAAAAAAAGACATTGTGGTTCAACGTATACCTGGGATGATTGTCGGCAGAAACGTAAATTGTCCTTTGTCATGTCGACAATTTTCCGGCGTGCACACAACCCAACCCGGTCCGGATTAGGAAGGTGTCTTGTGGGTACGCCTCTAAGGCTGCCTCGGCTGCAAATCCTACGACCCGGCTTTCATGCGTCTATAGGTTTATAAGAACTATCTATGTAATGCTAGGATGCTCAGGCTATGTTCAGGTAAACGACAGAAGTGCACTCGTGAGTTTCACCTCCATCTCATCCCACTCGGCTTGTTCTTCACTGAGAACAGTGATGGCTCCTCCAGCGCCAATGCGCCATTGCTTGTAGTGTTCCAGGTTGTGCTTGTCGTCGGTGTAGTGGAAAACAGACCGTATAATCACCGACCAGTCAGCCTCATCGGTGACAGACCAGTAGCCACAAACTCCACTGTACACTCCTCGTCTGCCGCCAGGAGTGGTTGACTGGAGACCTTCGATGTCCTGAAGCAACTCGACAGATCTCTTTTTGGGTGCTCCGGTCATGGATCCTGGTGGAAGCGAGCACTGAAGCACGTCAATGCCGTACTCGTGCTCAATGTGGCCGCGGATTACACTGACCAACTGGAATACCGTGCTGTATTCTTCCACCGACATGAGCAGCGACACTTCCACCTTGTCGACATACAGATAGAGGTCGTGACGAATGAGATCCACAATCATAAGGTTCTCCCCCATCTCTTTTGGTGTACGCAAAATCGCGGTGGCAGCCTCAAGGTCGACGCCCGGTGCTTTCTTGACGGTGCCCTTGATAGGACGGAACTCGACGGCTCTTTTGGTCCCACCAGCCTGCTGCCACGAAAGAAATCGTTCTGGAGACGAAGAAATAAGCGTTACATCGTCAAACAGCATGAAACAGGAGTAGGGCGATGGGTTCTTGCGGAGGGTAAGAACGAGGTAGATTTCCCACGGATGGATCTTGGCGGGGAGTTTTATTTTCAGTTGTGTCGTCAAGCAGAGCTCATAGGAGTATCCGCTGTGGAGGTACTCCTGGCACTTTTGAAATTGGTCTTTGTAGACGCCTCTGTCCGGGAACTCAATGTCGATGTTCTTGTCGTCCGAGAGGTCTTTTACCGACGAAGCAATGGTTTTCATATCGATAGTAAGCTTGTTGTCCTCCTCAGCAGAAAGCAACTCCTGCGATATTTCTTTGCACCACTGTGCGTCGTCTGGCCGTATGCTGATCAAGAACCACTGCTTATTCTCGTGGTCGTACACCAAACTACGTTCAATGTGGATCAACTTGAGGTCGGGACTGGACCCATTCGTGAACGAGCTCAACTTGTCAAACTTGATGTGCTGTCCCTCCTCGTAGGAAAACAAGCCCATGTACCCACCATAGAACGGAAGTTTGTGGTGCTTGGCGAAAGTAGCCGGAGGAACATACGCATTCTCAAACGTCTTTTTGACATAGGACCAGATGTCACCATATCCAGACGCCGCGAGGTCCACACGTTTCTTTCCAGAAGAGCCGTAGTTTTCCAACTCCACAATATTTCTTTCTTCAGTAGAGTGTGTGATCACACGAGTCTCCCCAGCTATGGGGAAGCCGATAATGGACCACTGGCAAGGACTGGACGCTGAGTTCAAGAGGAAGAAATCGGTCTTGCCGGTTTTCTTGTAGAAATAGTTGCAGATGGCCACGGCCAGGGCAGACGGCAATGGTAACGGGGTGATGGAAAACGACGCACTATTCGAGGGAGCTGGGGAGGCAAGTTTTTCCTCCTTTCTGTATCTAATGTCGAACCTGCGGATCTCGTTGAGCAATTGCGGCGAAGTCTCTGGACTTGGTTGGTGAAACTCTTTTGCTATCGAATGGAAGTTTTGAACCAATTCTGCACCAAAAGAAGAGCAAATAGATTCTGGATGGTACTGAACGCCGTAAATGGGAAGCGACTTGTGCCTTCCGGCCATTAGGATCTTTCTGGTTTCCGAACCAAGGTCGTCGTCACAGTATGCCAATGGCACGATATCGCCCGTGAGCCTCTCCCACGGAACGTGTAAGGAATGGTATCTGACACAGGGAATCTTATTCTTTGCTGGAAAGAGTTTCTGGGAAACAACAGAGCTTGTGTCCTCTAGTGGAATCGTTTCATACACCTGCCCGTGTCGAACCACATCCAAGCGGTTAACCTCGTTTCCGAACTCGTAGCACATACTTTGGAAACCAAGACATACGCCAAGAATTGGAACTAACAGTTGTCCCTCGCTTTTCTTGTAGTGCTTGAAAAGCCATCCCACAATCCCCACGTCTTCTTCGTTGCCCGGATGGCCCGGTCCTGGTCCTACCACCACGTAATCAAACTGTGGAAGATAGGCTTTTACAAACAGCTGGTATTCTTCTGGGGCAAAAGTGTCATTGTGGATGGTTATCACCTCCTCCCCCGTGCTGTGGGCTATTAACAGACGTAGATTGTTGGTGAACGAGTCGTAGGAGTCTATGAGAAGAATCATGTCTCTTGCTCAGTTGCGTAAACCGTTATGAAAATTTACGTGCTCAGCCGCACCAACTGATTCTGTACGAACAACTATAGATCGTAAATATTTTGGCTGAAATTGGTGCCGTTGAGTTCTTTGCCGAGATTGAAGACTGCTCCGTTCAAGCCAATCTTTCCAAGCACCGACGCTCCTCCGTAGTCTGTACCTCCATCATTGAGCTCGTCAGCTTTGCCAATTTCGATGTCCTCGGCATCACCTCTGTTCAAGTAGATCATTCTTCTCACCACATTGTCCCAGTAATGCGACACCGACTTGGAAATGTCAGCGAGCGTCAACAAGTCGGAACCCTTGAACTTGCACTCCGCCTTCTGTTTCGCCTCCACCTCGTCGTCGTCGTACTCGGTTCCTTCATATATGTGATGGCCAAGGCAGCGGAAGGGACCCCAGCCAGGAACCTCGTGAAGGTCCCATTCAACCTGACAGAGAGGAAACCGGCTGTAGTCCAAGTCACAACCACCGGGGCTTATTCTTCCTGTAAGTTTACCGGCAATAGCCGTCATTAATTGGCTGGTGGTCAAGTCCTTGAGCCGGCCAAGCTGCTTGTTGAAGTATTGGTGCAGCATGAGAAAGTCGTCCAACAAGTCGAGTGTCTTTGAGCAGTGGTCACATTTGCACCCATTCCACAACATGTTGTTCATGGCCTGTTCGTAGCACGCAAACAGATGGAAAAGATTAGGGAACACCAAGATGGGATGCACGGCAAATACCGTGTTTTCCTCGCCCTTTGCAACATGTCGAATGGCATCGGGCAACGTCTCAGTGAACAACTTGCGGCGACGAAGATAGTTTCCTTCCAAGCCATCCTCCAAGATTCCGTTCTCCGGAGGGCTGTGGCGGATCGAGACAAACCAAAGACGGAAGAACTGATGAAGAAATGAAAAGGCTATGACGTCGAAGTTCTCACAGAACTTGTGGACAAACGTATGACTGGCATGGTTTTTCTGTATTATGGCAATGGAGGAAAGCGGTGCCGCTGGCGGAATCTGGCCCAAGAACTCAGAGAGACAGTCCTGGTTGCATTTTTCGTTGTCGCAGCCCAAGACGAACTGGGCGCTTTGCACTTTGAACCAATTAATGGGTAATGGCGGTGTCTTATTGCCTTCACTATCATGATAGTGCACGACAGAGAGCTTTTTCGGGGTGATCTTGACATTGAGAGCGGCGACAGCATGCGCCACCAAGCGCTGGGCCAGCACGGTTTCGATTATTAGCGATTCAAGTTGTCCTAGAACCACTCCTGCTTTGGGTGGAACAGCATTGCCCATTTCCCTCTTTTCCGAGGGAGACGCAAACGTGATCTCCTTAGCGTTCACAGCTGCAGCCAATTGTGCATAGCTGTCCACGACGAGCCCGTTCCACCTAGCAAAATCAACGGCGAGCTTGCTGCAGAGCTGGGGCAGATTAATGTGCAACTTGCGATGCAATTCTTTTGGGCTGGCAGGAGACTGGGGCTCGAGTTGCTGTATCTGGTCGACCAAGAGCTGGAGGGCTTCAACAACGCTCTCGTCCTGTAGATCACTCGTGACATTCAACTCGCAAATATAGGTTGCAAGTTCTGGATTGACGGTGAGCGATTCCACTATTGTACGGAGCCTAGCGTCAATCATGCCGTAGTGGTGGCTGCGGGAGAGTGTGGGGTTCCGAAATCCACAGATCACAGTCTGAGTACCTTCTAGAAAGTCGA
Source organism: Meyerozyma smithsonii (assembly GCA_030570235.1). Taxonomy (NCBI): domain Eukaryota; kingdom Fungi; phylum Ascomycota; class Pichiomycetes; order Serinales; family Debaryomycetaceae; genus Meyerozyma; species Meyerozyma smithsonii. Next base: position 222,607 of record JAJLVE010000009.1, on the reverse strand, counting down.
TCTGACGATGGCATGTGGGGCGTAACACCGGCTCGACTCGTACCGTTAATCGTTTGTAGAGCTTTTTGCAGCACGGATGGTAGAAACGAAAGTTTGTTTGCATCAAGGAGAGGATATCCTGCTGCGGAAGAAGCTCCAAGATGCGGTCGAGCACGTCATCTGGAACCCGCTGAAGTGGCATTGAAGAGAACTGTTGGGTGCGCGGAGATGTTGGAGTTGGGGCAGCAGCAGAAAACCGGCAGGACGCTAAAAACGGTAGGGGGGAAAATGGCCCGAACAAACGGTGTAGATAACCAAAGGCAATACGCTGTGCATTGCTATACAGACAAATCGACAGAAATCGACAGAAACCAAAAACCAAAAACCAAAAACCAAACAGGAACAACAGCTGTATTTAGTATGAGAAGCAGCACCAACCAGACCAACCCTTTCCCTATCCCTCTTCGCCAAACACCATACTACATCTCACCTCTTATATCCTCATTTATTACTCCTATACAGCGTCAGCCATGCAATTACTCGTCCTTGATGCCGAGAATAGCCCGTCCAGTGTAGTACAATGGGAAAACAGTGCTCACAGTGAACAAAGCGTAGAATGGAAACACAACAAACTTGGAGTGCTTTCCACGCAACCACAAACGCTTGTCCGAAGTTTGGTAGAGCTTTTGCAATTCGATGATTCTCTGTGGGTTCATGGTGATGTTAATCAGTTCATTTTTTGCGCTCGTCAATTGGCTCACCTCGCTTACGTAATGGTGCACGTGATCCGACTCACGTGCACCATTCCCGCCGTGCCTGCCCGGCTCCGTCCTAGTCCAGGTCCAGGTCCACCTGGATGACCCGGGGCCGTCGCCCGATCAACTCGTCGGTGTTCTCCGAGTCGTTGTCCTCGTCGTTGTACTCGTCATAATTGGCGTTGTGGAATTCGTCGAGCGCTCGCTCGAGGTCGTCGCGGTCAGACGCTTGTTCTTCGCCGCTTTCAAAGCCATGCCATTCGTCGCTGTCGCTGCGGAGGTCCGCGTTGATGTCGGAGAGCTCGCGTGCATCTAAAAAGCTGTCGTCGCTGTCGTATTCGTTGGGCCCAAGCTCCTCGTCGCGGCCATGGATCACGATTTCTTCGTCGTCTTCGTTGTATGCGTCGCCGTCGTCCGAGTCGTAGTAGTCGTCGTCGCGCGGGATGCGGAACTGGGCCCCGCAGAACAAACAGCGGCTTCCGTGGGCTTCCCAGTGGCAGTTTCCGCACCGCGGCACTCCATCGGACCGGTCTATAAGCGTCAATGCCGACTCGAATGCTTCTCCAAATAGCTTTTTCCGGTCGTAGTCATGCCGGTAGCCCTTGACGGCTTCTTCGCGCTGGCTCTGGATTGCGTCTGCGTCTTCGCCGAGCGCAATAAGACCGTCGCTGATGTTGTGGCTGATTTCTTGGAGCTGCACATTCAAGATCGGGGGGTGTTCCAAGTCCCGGCGACACGTGGGACAATTGACCTTGTTGGTGAACCAGCTGGAAAGGCATGCATAGCAAAAAGAATGCCCACAACTGGCCAAAAACGGAACGTGCATGATCTCAGAACACACCGCACACTCCACGGTTCTTTGGGCTTGGGCAACTATACCAACCAACATTGTGGGATCCTGTGTTAGAACTGGCCAGGGTGGTGCTTTGTGGCACTTACCATCTTGTCCCATATTCGGATGTATTCATCGAGAGACGTCATGGCAATAGGATAAGAAGAGATATTGTATTATTATATACAGGTAATGATGATGAGGGTGGTGTGGGGTGCGATGACGGTATGGTGGAGAAGGCATGGGAGGTCTATGATGGAGGTGGGGAGTCGCTGATGCTATCTTGTGGGTGGAGTTGGTTCCAGAGCCTGCATCCTAGTTCTTGCGGATGTCGTCGGCCATCCACTGGCTGAGCCAATGGAACATATCTTGCACCTTGCTGTTGACGTCTTCCTTATCGTGGTCGAGCCGCATTCGTATGTCTCCAAGCAAGCCCCTCACTGACGCTACGGCACGGTTGCCTTCCGCTAGCTGCTGCTTGTCGCTGCACCTGTTGAGCCGTTTCATTAGATCCTGCTCTATGAAGCAACACTGCTTGTACAAGTAAGGACTGAGCACCACTTCGTCCACCGGGAAACTGTTGATGGTGTCTATCATGCGGGTATAATGTCCCTGCTTCAAGTAGTTGCGGAGTTGGAGATTGAGCAACACCATGTATGTGCGGTCGTTCATCTCTGTGGGTCTAATCGAGTTGAGAAGCTTGTTGTTGAGTCGATATAACGAATTGTTCAAAAGCATCCGTCCTAGCATCACGATGTTGTTGGCGTTGAGGTCCTCCAACGGCTGGGCCTTAACGTACTCCTCGAGCATGCGTTTGTCCTTGCTCAACTGCAAGTTGAGAATCGCAAGCTTGTCGTAATCACGAGCAGGGAACCTCATTGCCCTCAAGAACTCCAAAATCTTGGCCCGGTTCGACGGGTTCAGTCGTCTAAATGTGGTTTCAATCACCTTGTAGTCTGGCTTCACGCCCTTGCGCATAACGTCGCGGAACCCCCGACTGATGCGGAAATCAACCTGGATGGTAGCACTCTGGTGTCGTCCACCAGTTGACTTTTTCCATTCTATCCGCTTCCAGTTCGACGACTCGTACTTGCGGCTGTCGAAACTTTCAGGCTCCAAGCAGCATGGAGTAAGCTGGGAGTCTATACTCTTGACTTGAAGCGCCTTAGAGATACCCTCTAATGTAGATGGAGTGAAATAGCCACACAGGCCCACAAACTGTTGGAATTGTTCGGCAAACTCATGTGCTTGATAAGGATAGGTCTTGACAAACGAGGCAAACAAGTCTCTCATGTAAGAGACATCAAATCGCGCACCAGACTGCTGGAGGTAGTCCAACAACGGAAGGAACTGATCGTGGCGAACGAAATATTTGCTGATCACCTTGTGGAGGGTATCATCGTGGATGTAATCATCCTTCAGTCTCGAAATGAACGTTTGTACCATCGCCAAGTTGGAAAACTTGGAGAAGAACAAAACCATCAGGTGGAAGAAATACTTGACTTCGTCTTGGTCGCCGCCTCGCTTGACGAGGTGGAGGATGTCCTCCACTGTATTGAGGTCTTCGTTGGTGATAGTCTTCTTGAAATGCGTTGGTTCTCTCATGATGATGGAAGACTGGAGGTCCGCAAGGCGGACATGCAAATTGTTATCGAGACCCAACTGAGTGATTATCAGTCTCAAGGTTTCAATTTCGTGCTCGTCGCCGTATTTGACATACTGGTGGATTAAGATGGCAAATGTCTTTGGGGTTGGGACTGCAAAGGGCGACCTTAACCACTCTTGGAATACATGCACAACGTTTTCGAAGAGAGCCAGTACCGACACAAGCTGAGAAATCACCACTTCCAAGAGGATGGGGTCTACTGGCCGTCCAAGCGACAACAAGTTTGAAAATAAGCCTTTGGCAAATTCAACCTCGTAGTTTCGTATCAACGAGGTAAAGATGTAGGTGAGTGTCGTCAGGTCGTAAGTGTCGTGATTCAAATAGGAGAAAAGCAACTGCTGGATCTTGTCCACGTCGTTCTTGTGATAGCATATGCGGACGTAGAGCTCCTGGAACTCTTTGTGGCCAAACAGCTTCGTCTCGTATAGTTGGCATATATCGTACAACACCGGTATTCGAGCCCGGAGAGACGAGTAGTAGGGAGTAAAGTAGTCAAGCAGCCGGTCCAGCTCGCAGAGAGCATGCTCAGGAAGCTTGTCAGCATTAGTCTTCAAGTAGTCTCTAATTATGGCCACGAGCAGGTCTGTGTCTATGTGTTGACCGCTGTCAGCATGCAGTTTGAGGCTAGAAGCAAAGTCTTGAATGGTGCCGGCGTGGTAAATTCTCAACAAGTTTGACTTGAATGCAGTTTTGGCTGACGCTTCATGCTCTGCCACAGTCTCCTCCCAGCTGTGATGGTGCGCCAGACCTGTAAATGCCATAGAAGAAGCCGGAACGGCCACCCATTTTTCCGTGCCTCGGGCCTGCTCGTACTGACGGTCCAGAGTCTCCGTTAGCTGGGTGATGATCTTGGAAGGGATCTCCTTGGAGGCATTTTTGAACCACTGTGAGTATGATGCCTCCAATAGCTGGGAATTTGTGCAAAAAGGGTGATTGGAAGACTGGAATGTGGGTCTGAGGTGGGCAGACTTGTAGTTTTTGATGTTAAAATGAAGGTTCCGAAGCGTTTTTGCAAGCGGCAACCGTCGCATTGTTATGTGTGTGAATGTAATGCAAACAAAAAGGACAGGTCACCCGATCAGAGAAGCACCATGTGTTGAATAGCGATGTCTTCTGTTAGGGCTCCTGTAACTGGCTGTTTTGGCGACTAAAATTTGTCGCCATGTACAGGATGGTGCGATTTGGCTTCACAGGCAAACGGGACGGCTGAGGAACGGGTCTGGGAAGAACGCAAATACGGTAGGAATGCCGTATTTTCAACACGACACAGGTAGTTAAGCATGTACCAAATTATTTCTGTTGTGAACAGGTAGTGAATACCGTAGGAATTGCTGTTTTGGAGCGTAAAGATCCATTCAGCATGCTTTTCGAAGTTTCTACACCTCAAGACCCAACTAGAGCGTATCTCAAACCCCACCACATCTTCATTCACCCTCCCCGTACCGTGTACACCCTCTTCCTTCACCATTCTCTCCCGTCCCAGGTTCGTTTGCCTGCAGGAAACCCTCGGTTCTACCCCAGAACCCCACCTGAACCATATGCGCTTACTCTTTGTATCATGAGTGGATGGCAAAACCGGCTTGGTCCGCAAGGACGAGCGTTACTTAATGGTAGAAAAATCATCACAGCGAGCTCTGGCAACCTGTTTGAGCCTTCAGCTCCTTCTGCGTACCCTCAGGACTTGGACTTTCTTGTCAACGATTTGAGAAACCCTCCAAAAGACGCTACTGTTCGTCATTTATTGAGTTACTTGTACCAGTATGTTCCATACGTGAAGAACCAGCACAATCTCCGCGTCATAATCGCCAGCTTTCTCAACAACCCATTGTGTTTTGGTCCCAGTGCAGACTTTGAGAACAACTACTTGATTATCGAAGTGTTCAAGTTGATCACCGACACCAAATTGAAGGTATCAAGACCCACGTTGACCGTTAAGGACTGGTACATCATTTTTGCACGGGAGTTGACCAACTTTGTGCTGTTTTCGCCACAAGAAAACGGATGGAAAGTGCTTCCTATTATTGCTGGTATCTGTCTCTCCAACAAGCTGAGAGACGAGTTGTATACCAACGCCAATATCTTGCAGTACAAGTGGTTCTTCAACGAATGGGACGACCGTATGCATTCTCTTTTCAGGAAGAGTTTGGAATATTCCCTCTCTTCCTCGCTTCCTGCAACCATTACCAAGTTGAGTCTCATCTCGCTCGCGGTGAAATACAACAAAGACGAGAACGTGAAAAAGTATATTCACAAGGACAGGATACCCTACATCGTGGCTGGCTTGTCAGATCTCATCTTGTCAAACATCGATGTCTACCAGAACTTCTTCCATCTTAACAGCGTTCTGGATCCCGAGGAGTTCGTCAACAAGGAAATCTTGCAGAAAGCGGTTCCAAAGAATCTCAATCGCTTGTCGTTTCTCTTGGAGGGATGCCTCAGTGAACTCTCCATTAATGATGGATGCAATGAATTGATCCTTCACGTCCTCGACAACATAATAGCTTACAACAGAAATCTCAATCTTTTGACACAGCGTTCACACTTCAATAAGCCTCCCGTACCCACGACAGGCGATCCTGGGCCAGAAGAGCACTTCTGGCACCATATGAAGACCATTTTATTTGGAGAAATACTCATTTTCCAAGGAATTTTGAACCGGTTTCTCAAATCGAGCACGGATAGTGGCTTAACTTTCTTTGCAAACCCATTCAAGAGACACTTGCCATACATCGTGGAAGGACAGTACCGAGAGATCGCCTTGAAAATCTTGCACAACCTCTACTACATCAACCACATACTTGTGTCCATCGGCCAAGGCGGATTCGACAGCTACAATTTTGTCTACTACTTATCTCTCGAGTTGGCACTCAGTGAAGAGGATTCCACGAGGAGGTTCGAGCAGTTGACTCGCTTCTTGATAAGCAACTATGAGGAAATCAACTCCAACCCCGAGGTGCTTAACCAAGACTATGTTGCCCGGGCAAAAATTCTCTTCGTGTTTGGTTTATGGGAAAACTACTTGCAACAAAACAAAAAGAATGCTCGTTACATCCACGAGGTGATTTATGAAACGACTCTCCATCTTGTAAGGGCAGATCGGTATACAGACGATTCAATGATTGAGGCCGGCCACTCGGTATTGCTTAACTACTTTTCTTACAAGCGTGACATCGTGGATATAAACGAGTCGATTGGCTACATGAAATTGCTCTTCCTGCAGTTTCCTTCGATCCTTTCAGCAAACCAGTTGAGCATTGCTATTGAAACGTTGGGTAAGAAGGTGCTCTCCAACCCAGTGGTGCAAGAAAAGGGTCCATTTAAGAACTCTGTGGACGAATTCCTCTATTTCTTGTTAGCTGAATGCAGTGCAACGCCTAGTGGAATGTCCGTGACGTCAAAAGACAAGGCATTTTCGTCGGCCCAGCCTGTTTCTGAAATAGATGCGGCTTCTACCATGAGCCATATTGACGGCAAGCGTCACGCATCAACAGACATTATCGACCAGAACAAGAAGAAGAAACCAAAGGACAGAGTCAAGTATGCATTCCTTCCTCCCAAACCCAAGTATCGTCCTACGCACCGTACTGCTTCAGAAACTTCCCGCGAAGCACTTATATCATCGTTCATCAACTTGGTGCCATACTTTCCACTTTCTACCTTTACCTTTTGGTTGAACGAGGGCAAGAAGCAGATTGACGTCAGTAGTGATGTCGAGCGGGATTACCTTACTGGAGTCTTGTGGAAGGTGTTGAGCGAGAATTTAGATTTGAACAGATGCGCCATTGCATTCGAGTGGTGGTACGAGGAGAACAGGGCTGTCGAGAGCTACGAAGAAGAGGCCAAGTTATAATGGGATTGGTATAGTCTTTGATATGCTGAACTGTGACCAATTATCGACACCGAGCAGCTATTGTCGGATTAATAGCTCATGTTTGCGGTTTTAGGTCCGACGACAGAGCGTTTCAAGACAATCTGGAGTATGTGGGACGTATATAGAATAGACGTAACTGAACCATCCAGAGAGGGTCTCCATAGAAGTGAGCAATGTGCAGTACAGTTATATTATGCGATGAGCGATGAGCTTCGATCAGCACCAAGTGAACATGGCACGGAAAAAGTCCGCGGCAAAAAAAGCCAGAGAAGAGGCTGAGAAGAAGCTCGGAGACTCCACGAAGACACCAGAGGTGAAGGAGAACAGCAAGGAGAAGAAAACTGTACAGATCGTTGAGAATCTGGAATCCGAAGATGAGAGCTCGTCAGAGGAAGAAGACGAATATGGAGAATTGATCACGGAGGATGTGGAACAAGGAATCAACAACGTTCTTGAAGCAATCAGAAACAATCCAGACCGTTTGCTTGACCTGAAAGTCAAGTTTTTCGACGATAATGTGGAGCAAGCAGAGGGGGTGGAGAAGAAGGAGAAGCCCATGTATTTGAAGGATTACCACCGAATGAATTTGCTCAGTGGAGGCTACAAAGACAACGACGACGAAGGCGAGAACGAGTACGGAACAGTGGATGGAGAAAAGCCATTTGCTGTTGCGCAGAGAGAGGAGAGAAACCAGCTCTTGTCCGACATTAAGAATGCCGTTGAAGACGGCAGCGACGACGACGACGATTTCTTGGTCAAGAAGGGCCAGGAAGACACCCAGGAGGACGATATACATGTGACCAAGTTGCCTGACACCGGCAACCAGCAGGAATTTCTCCGGCTGTTTTTTGACCAGCAGGCGTGGATTCCTCGTAAGAACGACAGGGTTATCAATTTGGACAAGATTGACCAGGAGGACGAGGAGGAGTTTGACAATGCGGTGGAGAAGGTGGAGCACGCCTACAACTTCCGGTACGAGGAAGAGAACTCTGCTGAGATTCTCTCGTATGCCCGTAGCCAGGCTACGTTACGGCGATCGAACACCAACTCGCGGAAGAGACAGAGAGAGAAGAAGCAGGAAGAGAGAGCCAAAGAGGAGTCCGAGAAGCAGGAGGAGCTCAAGAAGAGAAAGCTAGCCAAGGCCAACAAGGTTATGGACCGGTTGAAGCAGATCAAGGAAGCGGTTGGGGACGAGGTTCCGGACGAGGTGATCGACAAGGTGTTTGGCGACTCGTTGCTCAATGACGATTTCGACGATGCTGACTGGGATAGCAAGATGGCCGAGATATTCAACGAACAGTACTACGGCTCGGAGCTCCAGAAGCCCGAGTGGGACGACGAGGACGACATAATGGTCGGATATAAAGACAATGATGTGGCTTCTGACAGCGAGGGTTCGGACGCAGAAGCAGAAGCAGACGCAACAGAAGCCTCGGCCGAGCTTACAGCCGACGCAAGCGCCGTTGACACTGCCAAGGCCAAAACGCGCAAAGACAAAAAGTCCGACAAGAAAAAAGCCAAGAGCGACAAAAAGTCGCTCAAGGAGAAGGCATTGAGCATGGTCGAGGCCAGGGCCACCCAGATCCTCGAGGAGATCGAAGAGGAACGCGGCCGCGCGAAGACCGATGAGGTCAAGTTCCGGTACCGGGAGGTGTCGCCGGAGTCGTTCGGACTCACCACGCGGGACATCATTGTGGCGGACGACAGTCAATTGAACAACTACATCGGCCTCAAGAAGTTTGCACCATACAGACCCAAGGAGTTGCGGATGAAGGACAAGCGCAAGTACACCAAGAAGAAGCAGCTCCAGCAGTGGCGGCGAGAGGTGCTTAGAGGCAGGCACGACATCAAGGGCGATGAGGCTGAGATCTGGATCCCGCAGGACGACACGGGGAAGAAGAGGAGCAAGAAGCACGCGAAGCACACGAAGCTCGCGAAACATTGAGTATATAGGACAGCCAGTAGCTAAGAATAGCACATAGAACGGGAACGACATTAGCATGCAGCATGGCTGGAACCGGATTGTGCTCGCGTGGCGGGTGCAGGATCCGGCTGCGAAATATCCGGATGTTAGGCTAACATCCGAACCGAAGCGCAAATCGGAGTGCTGCCAAACGTGGCATTGAGCGACGGAGCAAGCGGACGTCGGAACGGTTGACGGAGATACGACGCATTGACGTGTTGCGCATAACGGCGTTACTTACTAATGGCGCATGAGCAAGGGCACCTTCGGATGCAGACGAGGCCCGCGCTATCTACAGGAAAATAGGTTATCTAGGCCGCTCGCAGCTGGGCCGATGGGCAGTGCTAGGTACGTTCCAGGTGGGTGTCCGCGGTGGAACAGCACACGGGCAATGGCCATGGGAGATGACTGGAGGCATAGCCGCATGTGTGTTCCACATGGCGCCACAATGTGTAGCGACGGCTTTTTTGTGTTTCCCTGAATAGCACGGTGCGAATATACGACGGCCACTCAGCCGAGATAGTCCAGGGAGACAAACGCAGCCCAAAATAGTCGTTTCGCATCGTAGAAGCGTATTGCCGCGCCACACGATTATGCACGAAAATGCACCAAACCCAAACACACAAACGCACCCCCGGACACCGGTGCATATCTAGTCGCCGGGGGTTGCTGAATAGGCTTAATTCCGCGAGCTATTTTCTTTTTCTTTGGGTGCGGCACAGCGAGTCTTGGTGGGGGCCCGAATTTATAAGGGTCATGTCCGCGAGCTTCCCCACTACTTTTCAAACGTCGCGCCGCTAATTGGACACCTGTTATACCCCGGCCCACTGCCATACTCCCCTGTACCAGTAGCGTGTGAAGTTTGTTAGCCATGTCTCACAGCGACGAGGAGATCGCCAGGTACGAGTCCAAGTACTCCGATGCCTCGTCTAACAACGAGGTGGAGGAGTACCAGGGTTTCGACGATGCCGCCGACAAGTCTATCCGAGAGTTGGCCAGAACCATCACCAATACCAGTATCAACATGTCCAAGACCAAGAGCAGCGAGGACCTTATCAGGTACTTGTCGCACATGTCGCAGGTGCCCGGAGTACAGCCGTACGACCACGAAACAATTGAAGACTCGCTCAACCCGGAGTCGGACATGTTCGACGCCAAGTTCTGGGTCAAGAACGTGCGCAAGTTGCTCGATTCCGACCCCGACTACTACAAACCCACCTCGTTGGGGGTGGCATACCGCAACTTGCGAGCCTACGGTATCGCCACCGACTCCGACTACCAGCCCACAGTGGCGTCGGCCTTGTTCAAGTACGGCCGCGACTACGTCAGGTCGTTGCGCAAGCCCGATCCTTCCATCTACTTTGACATCTTGAAGAGCATGGACGCCTACATGAAGCCCGGCGAACTCACGGTGGTGCTTGGCAGACCCGGTTCTGGCTGTTCCACCTTGTTGAAGACCATTTCTGCCCACACCTACGGTTTCCACATCGGCGAGGAGTCCAAGATCACCTACGATGGCTTGACGCCCAACGACATCGAGAAGCACTACCGTGGTGACGTGATCTACTCGGCCGAAACAGACGTCCACTTCCCCCACTTGTCTGTGGGTGACACCTTGGAGTTTGCTGCCCGGTTGAGAACGCCCCAGAACAGAGGCAACGTCGACAGAGAGACCTACGCCCGCCACATGGCCAGCGTCTACATGGCCACCTACGGCTTGTCCCACACCCGCAACACTAAAGTTGGTAACGATTTCATCAGAGGTGTTTCCGGTGGTGAGCGTAAGCGTGTGTCCATCGCCGAGGTCTCCTTGAGTGGTGCCAACTTGCAGTGTTGGGATAATGCCACCAGAGGTTTGGATTCCGCCACTGCCCTCGAGTTTATCAGAGCCTTGAAGACCTCCGCCACCATTCTCGACTCTACCCCCATGATTGCCATCTACCAGTGTTCGCAAGATGCATACGATTTGTTCGACAATGTGGTGGTGTTGTACGAGGGAAGACAGATCTTCTTCGGTAGGAGTGACATCGCCAAATCCTACTTCATGGACATGGGCTACGACTGCCCTCAACGTCAAACCACCGCTGACTATTTGACCTCGTTGACCAACCCAGCAGAAAGAGTGGTGTTCCCCGGGTACGAGGACAAAGTGCCAAGAACCTCGCTCGAGTTTGAAGAGTACTGGAAAAAGTCCCCCCAATACGCCGAATTAGTCGACAAAATTGACACTCATATGGCCACCGTTGAAACTGAAAACCGCAAGTCGGACTACCACGACTCGCATGTGGCCAGGCAATCGAAGCATCTTTCTCCAAAATCCCCCTACACTGTATCCTTCATGATGCAGACCAAGTACATCATGCATAGAAACTACTTGAGAATGAAAGGTGATCCCTCGATCCCCATCTTCTCTGTTTTTGGTCAGGGTGTCATGGGTTTGATTCTTTCCTCGGTGTTTTACAATCTTCCTGCAACCACCGGCTCCTTCTACTACCGTACCTCTGCCATGTTCTTTGCTGTGTTGTTCAACGCCTTTTCTTCTTTGCTTGAAATTATGTCCCTTTTCGAAGCCAGGCCTATTGTTGAAAAGCATAAGAAATATGCTTTGTATCGTCCAGCCTCAGATGCCCTTGCAAGTATCATCAGTGAATTGCCAGTCAAGGCAGCCATGTCCATGTCCTTTAACTTTATTTTCTACTTTATGGTCAACTTTAGAAGAAACCCTGGTCGTTTCTTCTTTTATTGGTTGTTCTGTGTGGTTTGTACTTTGGTCATGTCCCATTTGTTCCGTTCCTTGGGTGCGGTCTCTACTTCTTTGGCTGGTGCCATGACTCCAGCAACCGTGATCTTGATGGCTATGGTGATTTACACCGGTTTCGTTATCCCCACCCCCAAGATGTTGGGATGGAGTAGATGGATCAATTACATCAACCCTGTTGGATATGTTTTTGAGGCTTTGATGGCAAACGAATTCAGTGGTCGTGACTTTGAATGTTCTCAACTCGTTCCTTCCGGAGGACAGTATGACAGTGCTCCGTTAGCGCAGAGAGTCTGCAATACCGTGGGACTGAGACCAGGTACAACCATGGTTTCTGGTTCCTTATACATCGCTGAACAGTACGAGTACTATTCAAGCCACAGATGGAGAAACTTTGGTATCGCAGTTGCCTTTGTTATCGTCTTCTTGGCGGTCTACGTCATGTTGACAGAGATCAACAAGGGTGCCATGCAAAAGGGTGAGATTGTTTTGTTCTTGAGGGGTTCTTTGAAGAAGCACAAGAGAGAAAATGAAGCTAAGAAGAGCGCTGCAAAAGATATTGAAGCTGCTCCAACCGATGAGAAAGTCGACTTGAAGGACCACTTGGATTCTCAAAAACAGACCTCTGAAGGTTCCTCGAGTGAGATTACGACTCCTGCAAACCGTCACATTTTCCATTGGCGTGACTTGACGTACGAAGTCAAGATCAAGTCTGAAAACAGAGTCATTTTGGACCATGTGGATGGATGGGTTAAGCCTGGTGAATTGACTGCCTTGATGGGTTCTTCGGGTGCTGGTAAAACAACCCTTTTGAACTGTTTGTCAGAACGTGTGACTACTGGTATTGTTTCAGATGGTGTGAGAATGGTGAATGGCCACTCTTTGGATTCATCATTCCAGAGATCCATTGGTTACGTTCAGCAACAGGATTTGCATTTGCCAACCTCAACTGTCCGTGAAGCATTGCAATTCTCTGCTTATTTGAGACAACCTAATTCTGTTTCGAAGGCCGAAAAGACCGAGTATGTTGAGTATGTTATTGATTTGTTGGATATGACTACTTATGCTGACGCCTTGGTGGGTGTCGCTGGTGAAGGTTTGAACGTGGAACAACGTAAGCGTTTGACCATTGGTGTTGAATTGGTTGCAAAGCCAAAATTGTTGTTGTTCTTGGATGAGCCAACATCTGGTCTCGATTCCCAAACTGCTTGGTCCATTTGTCAGTTGATGAGAAAGCTCGCCGATCGTGGACAAGCTATTTTGTGTACTATCCATCAGCCATCAGCCATCTTGTTGAAAGAATTCGACCGGTTGCTTTTCTTGCAAAAAGGAGGAAGAACCGTGTACTTCGGTGATTTGGGAGAGAACTGTTCTACTTTAATCAACTACTTCGAGAAGTATGGCGCTGACCCTTGTCCAAAGGAAGCCAACCCAGCAGAGTGGATGTTGCAAGTTGTTGGTGCCGCCCCTGGATCTCACGCCAAGCAAGATTACTACGAAGTTTGGAGAAATTCGACAGAGTACCAGGCAGTGAACAGTGAATTGGATGAAATGGAGACTGAATTGGTGAAGCTTCCTAGAGATGATACTGCTGAGGCTCACAAGTCCTATGCCACACCAATCTGGACACAATATATTCACGTCACCACGAGAGTTATCGTTCAAAATTGGAGAACGCCCGGTTACATTTACTCCAAGTTCTTCTTGGCCGTTTCTTCTTCGTTGTTCAACGGATTCTCGTTCTTCAAAGCTAATAAGTCGCAACAAGGATTGCAGAACCAAATGTTCTCGGTTTTCATGTACATGATTCCATTCAACACGTTGGTGCAACAAATGTTGACATACTTTGTGAGACAAAGAGAGGTGTACGAAGTGAGAGAGGCACCCTCCAAGACTTTCAGTTGGTTGGCATTCATCACTGGACAAATCACCTCTGAAATGCCCTACCAGATCGTGGTGGGTACGATTTCGTTCTTCTGCTGGTATTATCCCGTTGGACTCTACCAGAATGCCGTGCCTACGGACACTGTGGATGAGCGTGGTGCCTTGATGTGGTTACTCTTGACGGCTTTCTACGTGTACACCTCAACCATGGGACAATTGTGTATCTCGTTCATCGAACTTGCCGACAATGCTGCCAACTTGGCTACGTTGTTGTTCACCATGTGTTTGAACTTCTGTGGTGTGTTGGCTACCCCCGATGCCATGCCTGGATTCTGGATTTTCATGTACAGAGTGAACCCCTTCACTTACTTGATTCAAGCTATTCTTTCTACTGGTTTGGCTAACTCGGATGTCGAGTGCGCCAGCACCGAACTTCTTCGGTTCGAGCCTCCTAGCGGACAGACCTGTTACGAGTATATGGATGCTTACAGGAGTATGGCCGGAGGCTACTTGATCGATGGAAACTCTACAACCCAATGTCAGTTTTGTCCTGTGGCCAGCACCAATGTTTTCTTGGATTCCATGAATGCGCTTTACAGCGAGAAATGGAGAAACTTTGGAATCTACATTGCATTTATTGCCATCAACATCCTTTTAACCGTCTTCTTCTACTGGTTGGCCAGAGTGCCAAAGGGTAACAGAGAGAAGAAGAGGAAGTAAACTGAATTATCATATAATAGAAAATCTATGTTTATAATACAACTCAATATGTGAACCCACTTGGCGCGCGGTTGGCGAGCCGAGGAGCCGACTTTGTACGTTTTTTTCGCTACCCCGGCCCCACGCTGCACGTGAAGTCCTGGCTACAAAGTAGCGGTTGTACCGATACGGTAGTTAATCGTATTCTGTTATTCCTAGGACACGAAGAGCTTCACCGTGGCTGTTGTTGGCTTGATGAGTCCCGAGGAGTCCCCAGAACAGCGACCCAGGAGCCCAACCTACTCGTTGGCATCTATTGACTCACTGGTGGAAAATGACGTTGGCTCACGCAACCAAGAAAATGACCCACATAGACTTGAACAGGACTTGGAAGCACTGACAAGTGCCCCGTATGCTGTCTCGAACGACGCCCTAGCCAGCCGCATACAATCTGCATTATCCACAAAAAGTAAAAGGGTTCCTGTCAAGCAACGACGAGGGCTCTTGGGCTGGATTACCTTAATCCCGGAGTACGAAGATGCTCGGGACTACCCAAACAAGTTGAAAGCAGTTATCGTGTTCATTATTGCATTTGTTGCCACCACAGGTCCCATGGGAACTTCCATCTTGATGCCAGCCATCGACGACGTTGTGGAAGACTTGGACACCAGCGTGGCCGTCGTCAACGTATCGGTGGGTGTGTATTTATTGGCGTTGGGAATCTTCCCCATGTGGTGGTCCACGTTCAGTGAGCGGTTTGGCAGAAGAAGCATCTACATTGTGTCTTTCGTTTTGTTCTGTGCGTTCTCCATCGGAGCCGCTCTTTCGCCCACGGTGCTGTCGTTGATCGGATTCAGAGTATTGTGTGGCATGGCTTCTTCATCGGTGCAGGCAGTAGGAGCAGGGACCATTGGAGACTTGTATGACCAGCGAGAAAGAGGCCGAGCTATGGGTGTCTTTTACTTGGGGCCGTTGATGGGTCCGTTTCTTGCACCCATTCTAGGAGGAGCTGTTGCTCAGGCGTGGGGCTGGCGTGCTACCCAGTGGTTGCTAGTCATATTCTCCGGCTGCAGTGCCGTCTTCATTATATTTGGTCTTCCAGAAACCCTCCGGGTTCAAGATTCTCTCACTGCTGTGCGGGACATGCTTGCAAAAAATGAATCTGACGGAGGATCGTCTGACGACGTTGAGCTCGGTATTCCCGCCAATATTACCAATACTCCTGGAAACCACGATCAGTTTGGCAGACAGCTCCTGAGAAACATATCACGCATGTCAGAAGAGGTATCGAGAGCTCAGTCGCTCAACATCGACAACGACGGGTTCAACGACGCCATCACCGATACCGTCATGCCCACTTTGACCAGACTCACAACCAATCGGTCCTCCTACTCGAGAAGAATTGCCCAGGAAGCATACCAAGAGAAACTCGAGAAAATCGGAAACACCCACACGGGCAGCCATGCACTGCTTGAAAACAAGAAGATGACCTGGAAGGATATAAGGGTTGCGACGTATGATATCATAGTGCGCCCCCTTCATTCCCTTGTTCTTCTTACATACCCTCCAGTCATACTTGTGATAGCGTATTCTGCTATATCATTTGCTGTGGTCTACTTCTTCAACATGACCATCACCTACGAATATGGCCGTGAGCCATACAATTTTTCAACGATTATCGTGGGTCTCATGTATATTCCAAATTCATTGACCTACGTCATAGCATCGATCCTAGGAGGACGATGGAATGATAAACTATTAAAAGACTACGCAGAGGCCTACGACGGTGATTTGGTACCAGAATCACGAATTTCATGGAACGTTGTTCTTGCAGTTATTCTCTTTTTCCCAGCCTGTCTTATTTTTGGATGGTGTCTCAAATACGGGGAACATTGGGTTACTCCTTTGGTGGGAACTGCGATTTTCGGATTTGCTTCCATGTTGGTAATCGGTACAACGGTTACTTACTTGGTGGATACGTTACCAGGAAAGGGTGCAACAGGAGTGGCCTTGAATAATTTGTGTAGACAAATTCTTGCTGCCACTGCCACGTTCGTTGTTGAACCGGCTCTCAGCACCATTGGACCGGGAATTTTGTTCAGCATTCTCTTGGGAATTATGACACTTGCAGCAGGTACTGTTGTTTATCTCAAGAAACACGGAGAGTATTTCAGGGAAAATTACGACTTGGCAAAGTACTATGATAAACTATAGACATTATCTATCTCCAATACAATCCAAAATATCACTGAAAAGGAAATCGATATTAACTCCCACATCTTTGAGCTGGCTTAGTTGGGGGTTTAATACCCCGAGAAACTTATCAAACAACTCCCTGTCTTTTACCTTGTAGATCTTTTCTTCTGTATCCAAGTCGGTTCTTTCATGGGCTAGTAAATTGCCATATAGATGCTTCTTCACGATGTCTACTAGTCTTGAGACTTCCTCGATACACCAGTCAATCACTATACTCAGGTCAACTTTTCCTTGCTTGTCTTTCTTAATGATAGGTACAATACTCTGTTCATAGTTGGTGACTACCCGTTTCAAAACAGATGAATAAATTATGACCAAGTTTGACAAGTAATTCACAATGTCCAATTTGGTCGATCCCTGTACCCCAACAATCGAACGTGAAACATTGGTTGAGAGATATGACGACATAGCTTGCAAGTAGACGTTGACACCCTGGTCAAGTTCGTCAAAGCTAGCGAAGTACTCGATGATTTCGCCGATATCTTTTTGGCCGAGTCTTGAAATGTTATGGTTCAAGTCAAAGGCGAGGCATCGCTGTACTTTCACCTTCCGATTATCTATCTTGATCTTTATGACATCAATGAGGAGCCTAAGCTCGTCGACAGAGGCCATTGCTTCTGTGTTTCGTTTCATTTCATTCGAATTAATGCTGTTTTCAACATTAGACAATTTGTGTTCAATGTGTCGAATCAAACCCACCAACTCGGCGTATCTGTTATGTGCAATTTCAATGTCTATTTCATCCAACTTGTCTTCAATCTTCTTCAATTCGTTGAAATGCTGTACTTTTTCGGCATTCTTGTTGTCGAGTGACTTAAAATCGATAGACCGATTTCTAGAATGCACACGGGAACTGATGTCTTGTAGAACCACGTCCATACTGTGTCTTTGAGAACTGCGGCGTTTGGCTTTCTCGTCGATGCTATCAGCACTTTCGAAATTCTTAAAGGAGTCTCTCAACTGGCGTTTTTCTTCCTTGTGGTCAACCTGCTCATTGAAGTCAATCGACTTCCTATTATCAAGCACACGGTCCCGTTCAAACAATTCCTTCTTTCCCTTATTGTATGCTTCCAAGATCTTTTTGAAGTGGTCATAACGGTCCGTTTGGTAAACGTAACTGAGCGACTTTGCCTTCACGTTGATCAAGTAGATCTTTTTATCGTCTTTCTCGCTGCGATGAGAAGATGGCTTGTTGACTTCTGTCATACTGACTTCGTTTAGCGGCCAGCAGTGGGTTGCTTGCAACCGTGTTTTAGCGCTGGTGCCCTCTTGCATAGCAGATGTCTTCTTAGTTGCTATCAAAATAAGATCATTGAGCACCACCAAGTGGACAGTCTTTGTTGGTTTCCAGTTACCCACATTTATCTCGTGCCACCTGCCGCTCTCGGTGAGAACATGGCGGCCGGGAAGCGGCTGGATGAACTTGGAGGCACCTTCAACGTGCCTGAAGAGCGACTTGAGTTCGGATTTCCACATTTTTTCAAGCACCATGATGGAGGAGCGGTCCTTTCTGCGGGACAGGATCAGCAATCCCTGCGACGTGGTCAGCTGTGACTGGGTGCTGCTCGACGCCGACGAAGATGGCACCTCGTGCTCGAGTTCTATGCGGCGTTCGGCGGTCTCTTTGAACTCGTCCAAGATTTCGTAAAGCTCTTTTGTGGTGACTCGCAACTGCAAAAGCTCTTCCTTGGTATCCTTGAGGTCCTGGGTGAGTTCCAAGATGTAGCGCTGGTTCTGGTTGATATTGTCCTTGATTTCCTTGGTGAGCACCGCCTTTTTCTGCTGGAGAACCTTGAAGTAATCGTCGATTTCCTTGGCGGTGCCACTTCCAAGAATCTTGTAGATCTGTTCTTCTGGATCGTCGTCTTTTTCCTCCACAAACAGCACCGCTCCGGACCCGTTGGTGAGTGTTTTGGAGAGCTGGGGCAAAGGAGGAGCGCCATTCGCCTGCGAAAATGACTTCCTGTGGGGTCCAGAAGCAGCCGCCATGGCCGAGGCGTGTATGCTGAGTCTTCTGTTGTTCTTCCGAGCCGTAGCGGCCGGATTCTGGGGGGTGGAAGACCCGTACGGCATGCTGGGAACGTGTAGCTGGTCGTTATCGGCCGATGTGTTGGCATTTGCATAGGGATTGGTGGTCTTGTGTGCCTGCAGGGCCCGCTGCCACGGAGCACGGCTCTTACGGTACGCCGCCTTCACGTTGAATTCCATTCCCAGCGCTGGCAGTTGTTGTGCTGGAGCCGCCCTCAGTGATCCACTCTGGGTGTGCGGGTCCTTGGTGCACGGGTGTCCGTTCCAATCAAGCCAGCGATGGTCTCAAACAATTTTACTGAGTCATGTCCATCACCAGCAACGAGTTGAACTACTTGGTGTGGCGGTATCTAGAGGAATCCGGTCATGACTTGGCGGCGTATGCACTAAATAAGCTGTCCAGGTGCGCAGAAGCGCCCGAAATGAAAGCAATGGCGAACAACATCCAGCCGGGCAGTTTGGTGGAGTTGGTTCAGAAAGGCATATTGTACGGACTAGTGGAGAAAGACGCCCGCAAAGGGGCCGAGTACAGCCTATGGGGCGCACTAGCAGAAAACGAACTTGCCCGACTAAATGGAACCACGATTGTGGAGACGAAAGTGAAGAGCGATCCCGAGGATGTGGAAATGAACGGAGACACAAACACAGAAGAGGCCCAGGACAGCAGCGAGCAGCCCCAGAAAAAGCCCATCATCAAATTGACCCTGAAGGTGACTTTCAGCGAGACAGTAACTTGTCTGTGGCACCCATTGACCGAGGTGTTGGCCTACGGCCAGAAGGACCTGACGGCAGTAATCAGCGCGTTCAATGGCGACAAGATCGCCGAGTCGGTCGAGCTCTGCCACCCGATCATATCTGACACAAAACCCGAGATCAATATTGTGTCGTGGTCCCCGCTGGGCACGGTAATAATATCCGCGGCTACCAACGGAGAGCTCCGCGCGTGGCTGCCTGACGGCAAGCTCAAGAACATTGCTACGGTGCCCGGTGACGGTGCCAGGGTGGTGTGCACCCTCGTGTGGAATACTACTGGGCAGTACCTCATTTCCATAGACATGAACAACGAGGTGTGCTTGTGGGACGGGAACCTCCAGTTGCTCCAGCAGATACAGCAGCCTGCTCCGTCGGCGCTGCCCACGTCGTCAATCGAGGCCTGCTGGCTCGACGAGTTCAAGTTTGCCGTGACTTCTGCCAGACGGTCTATAAAGATCTACTCGGTCACCCCGTCGGGCGTGACTCCTGTCACCAAGCCTATCGGGTCCCTTGCCGGCCATGAAAACGGTGCCACGATGTTGAGCTTCGACCTGGCGTCGAGATTTCTCGCTTCTGCTTCCGACTACGACTACCTCATAAAGATATGGCACAGCAACTCGTCGCACGATGCACTTACGTTGAACGGACAGGACAAACCGGTGGCGCATCGCCATGCGTCGCCGCTCGTGCGTCTTTCGTGGATCGCGCCGTCGGTGTTGCTCAGCGTGCTGATGGACGGCATTGTCAATATCTGGGACGCCAAGAGCGGCGACAACAAGTCCAGCAGCCGTCTCTTAGACGTGCACGACGGACGCATACTTTTCAACGCCGAGGTGTCGCCCAATGCCCGGTTCTTGGCCTGTGGAGACAACCATGGTTGTATCAGCGTATGGCAGGTATCAGACAACGAGGTTAGCCAGCGAGGCGTGTTTGAGGCTGAGGCGGAGAGTGCCAGTGTCTGCGACCTCAAGTGGAGCAAGCACTCGCACAAGCTCTGTGTATCTTACAACAACGGACCCAGCGTCGTGTTGGACTGGGACGAAAACTAGGCTGGCAAGGCCATGTACAATAGTGTATTAGTATAATATAGTTAATTATTTATTTTGTTGCCAGGGACACCGCCAGCGTCACCAGCGAGGCTGCGTTGGCCAAGATGCTCTGCTTGGCAGCAGGGCTGGTGTTGGGGAAGAACAAGTCCAAGTAGCAGGTACCCAAAGACACGAGTGCGAACACAATTCGCAAGAAAGGAGGCTGGGCGTCTGCCGCCTTCTCGGCGTTGATGGGCTCGTTCAAGTACGACTGGACAGCGAGGAACAAGGAGGCCCACGACAACAACTTGTTTCTCATGAACATGGCGGCCATGGGCAACGACTGGGCGATCATGCCCGAAGCCTCATTTCTGGCCTTTGCGGGCACGTGTTTGTATCTGGTGTTAGTGGCATTCGCTGTAGCTGCCGCGAGAAGGCCAGGACTTACGGAACAACCAAGTCAGAACGGACGACGCTGGAGGACATGGTGAGAATTGGTGGACAAGAATTGAGGGCGCCCTTGGGTGGGTAATATGCAGGCAGCGGAGTTGCAAGACGGACGGCGGGCAGGGCCAAGGTGTGGCTTGTGTGGGTGGGTGGGAAGCGCTAGAGGTCAATGGCGTCGATTTCCAGAAGGAGGTCCTGCTGGCCGTAGTAGATGCCGGCTATGGCCACGAGATAGCCGACGGTGTACTTGGTGGTGGTGTCGAGCTGGGCTGCGGCACGGCTGTAGATCCGGATGGCCTTTTTGGCAGCTTCTCGGAGGATGGCGGTCTCTGTATGGTCCAACGGGGTGTCGAGTCGCACTAGCAAGGTGAAGAGCCATAGCGAGAGGTTGGAGGACGTGTTTGCGCTGAGCCATTTGGTGACGTAGACGATGAGCTTCAACACGGTGGAGTGGGGAAGAGCCGCAAAGTACAGAAAATCGGGTGGTTCTGAACCCATGATGAGGGTTCGCCATGCGCCGGCGGTGGCTGGGGTCGGGGCCTCGTTTCTGGCCGGGAATTGTCTCTGTTTCATCTCCTTTTTTGTCGCCAAAAACTGCTCCATCACCGTCTGGGCCCAGCTGCGGAACTTGTCGTTCGGAGTGGGTGTGGGTATTGCCTCAGCCTGCTGTATTATTCCGGGCTGTTTCTCTCTCCTAGCGAAACTCACAGCTTCGCTGCCCAAAGCTTCCTGGCGGACCCCCTTCAAGTAGTTTGTCACGTCGCTGTCGCCGTCCAAGGGAAGCACTGGATGCGAGCCAAACACGTCGTCTAGCGGTCCCTGGGTGTATCTGCCAAACGCATCGTCCTGTTCTGGGGCTCGGTGCCGTTTTGCGCCGCCGGATCTTGCGTCCCCGACGCGTTTGCTCATGCTGTTGTTCTCGCTACCTTCTCCAGACTGGGACACAGACCGGGGCCCGTTCCTGCACCGGGCCCGCGATGGCCCAGCCCAAGCCCAAGCCCCAGCCTGAGATCGCGCGAAGTGCTTCTATGGATGCCATAGCCGATCGGGTCGTCACCGACTTTGGACACCAGGAGACGTTCAGCGATGATCCATCGCTCCTCACCATCATCTTGGATCTCAACCCCCTCGGGTGGTACAATATCCGCACCAGAACCACGGTTCAGGAAGTCACCAAGTCGTTGGTGGTGTTCTTGAACGCCCACCTCTCGTTGAACAACGCTAACAGAGTGGCGTTTCTCGCAGCATCGCCCACGGGCGCCCGCTTCTTGTACCCAACCACCCTGGCCGAACAAAAGGAAACGTGTACGTTTGTCAACCAGGGCATGTACCGCCAGTTCCGCGTCGTCGACGAGACGGTGCTTACGGAACTCAACGCCGAGTTTGAAGCGATAGCGAAACGGGACAGCGCCGACAGCCGCTCGTCGGTGTCGGGCGCCTTGAGCTTGGCCCTCACGTATACGCACCGCATGCTCACGTTGGACGAGTCCATCCTGACCACCACTGCATCGGCCATCAGCGCCTCCACCAACGCCGCTTCCAACACCGCCGGCAGTGGCGCGGGCTCCGGTGCTGCCAGCCTCACCTCCATCAAGTCGCGGCTCCTCGTGGTGTCGCCGGACGACAACGACGACATCAGATACATCCCCATCATGAACGCCATCTTCGCGGCCCAGAAAATGAAGGTGTCCATCGACGTGGTCAAGCTCGGCACCAAAGACGTGTCGTACCTCCAGCAGGCCGTGGACGCTACCAACGGCGTGTACTTGCACGTGCAGAACCCCGAGGGCCTCATCCAGGTGCTTTCCACCGCCTACTTCATCGAGCCGTCGCTCCGGCCGCTCGTGGTGCTTCCCACCAGCTCCAACGTCAACTACCGGGCCTCGTGCTTCATCACCGGCAAGTCCATCGACCTCGGCTACGTGTGCTCCGTGTGTCTCTGCATCATCAGCATCATCCCGGCCCTGGGCAAGTGCCCCACCTGCCAGTCCGAGTTCGACCCCAACATATTAGCCCAGCTCCGCCGCTCGCCGGCCGTGTTGCCGCGGAAAAAGAGAAAGGTGGACCCGCCAAACGGTAGCTAGCTTATTCCGTGGTCGACAATCCCAAACTGGAAGTCCCGGGGATACCCATGTTTGTCGATCATATGTAGCCGTCGTTTCTGACGATCAATGCACACCTTCTTGCACCCGCCAGCGTGCTCGAGACACCGGTATACCTTCTGGCCCTGCTCGCGTTTGATCTGGAAGAACGGGTCGTGGTTCTCCTCAATGTGGACTGCCAAGTATGCTTCGCTGGGGAATCTACGCTTGCACTGGTTGCACCGGTGGTAGTGGTGCCCGAGAACATGGGCCTCGTACTGTTCTTGCGTGTGGAATACCACGTTTTTCTGGTTGCACTCGACGAATGGACACGAAACGCCCGTGTTGGGGACCCTCAGCTGTTCTGGAACGTCATTTGGCACCTCGTCATCTCTGGCTCTCTTCATAATTTTGGCCCTCTTCGCAGTCGCTACCACTGCTCTCCATACAGGCTCTACACGAAGGTGCTTGTTCTAATAGTATTACTTGTTACAGTTGAATGCTACGTACTGTCGGGACACCCAGCCCTACACAGAGGCCACGCCTTGCGCCTTATACGCCGATATCCTCGTTCCAGTCCTGGGGCCTTTCCTTGATAAACCGCGCCATCAAGTCTTTGCACTCTTGATTATCGAGATTCACCACCTCAATACCCTGTTTGCTGAGCCAGTCTTCGGCTCCCATGAACGTCTCGTTCTCGCCAACCACAACACGCTTGATGCCGTACATGATACAGGCCCCAGAGCACATGGAACATGGAGACAAAGTGGTGTACATGGTGCAGTTCTTGTAGACGCTGCCCTTGAGACGGCCGGCGTTCTCCAACGTGGAAATCTCGCCGTGCAAGGTGGCTGAGTCCTTCTGGAATCGCATATTGTGTCCTCTGCCGAGAACAGTTCCGTCCTCGCTGATCAACGCTCCTCCAATGGGAACTCCATGTTCTTCATAGCCTTCAGTTAGCAAAAATGATCCAAAACAGCACCCGAAACGATATTGTACCCACCCTTTTTGGCTTCCTCGATGGCAATAGCCATGCCTTTCACGTCGTCGAAAGCCATCTTTTCTGGTTTAGATCTTTCGAAATTTAGTTTAAAAGCCGTTGGACTGTATCTAGCGCGCGCAATTCGCTGCCTCAATCTGGAAATCCACGTCGCAGAGCTTATTTGAACCCATTGATTCGCCCCATCCGGTCGACTGTAATCACCAACCCGTCTTTGGTCATGGCCGCGGCGGTGACAATGTCATCGTGGTAGCGTTTGTCCTCGCTGATTTCTCTCTCCTGCCGCTTTTCGTTGGTAATCTGCATGGTGGAGTTTATCCGTGTCGTCGTAAATATTGCGCTCGATGAGATTGCTTTGGAGCGAGTAGGCTCGTCCAAGTTCCATACCACAATGTTTCCATCTGGAGTACTCGTGATGATGTAATGCGCCTGGCCAAGCGTGACATGCTTAAGTTCCGTCATTGTCTCCGTTGCATGCGTCGTCAAATTCATCACATCTTCCACCAACTGCTCGAGCCGGATTTCTCTTCTCGCCTTGTCCATTGGGAGTAACTGATAAGACTTGAGCTGGGGATAGGGAACGTAGGAGCTGTAGATCTGCCGACATTCTAACTTTGGTACCTGCCAAATAGAAAAATCGGCCTCATGATCACCTGCAACCATGGCAAAATACTCTTCTCCGTCTCGACCATAGTCGACAAGCGACTGCAACTTTTTGATGGGAAACCTCCTGCCAAGCTCGCTACTCTCGTCAACATCGAAATCCATATCGAGGCGCCACGTTCGTACCTCAATATGGAATCTGAGGTCCCATAAGGCAAGTATACCCATACTGGTTCCCGCAATAAGCCACGAGAAATCCGTGCCCACGAAGAATGTATTTATGGCCCCGTACTCCAACTTGCTTTGAAGCTCGTATTGCTTTTCCATCTTTATTACGTCAAATGCAAGGAATTTGGCAGCTGTAGTAGATGCAATGAGAAGATCTCCTTCCTTGTTTCCAATCTCAAGTTGGGTCACATACCCATCGGCATCTGCGTCTATATCAAAGCTTCTTATTTGCTTCAACGCATGGTATCTGACTGGCTTCTTGTTACCACCACCCATGACTTCTATTCTGAAGAGTAAAACTCGCCCATCCACTGTTGCAACAGCAACAACATAACGGTCGGGGAGAAACTTGAGCGACGTGATCAGTGAGCCTAACTTTGCCACGAGAGACGAACTTCGTACCGACACTTCCTTTTCAAGTTTGGACGTATCCCATACACGGAGCATCCCCGAGTCACTACCAGTAACAAAAAATTCCGACTTGGGACTAACTTCCAAACATCTTATGGCATCGACAGCACCTAAACTAGATTGAGAATTGATCTGGGATATGAGAGTCCCGCCAAACGCCCAATCCTTATCAATGGAATCGGCAGGCTTTTTAACCACCTTGCCGAATTCTGGGAAACTGTTCATGACGGGGGTGATTTCTACTCCATTTAGAAAGCTAAGCACATTGGGGTTGGTGCCATCATAGCTGTGCTTCACATTGGCTGTGATGATTTTTTGCTTGTTTATGTTGAAAACGTGGTGGCTGCTACTAGTCTCCCTCGTAGAATGCAAATGGTGGTGATGGCTAGAATTCTTATCGACACTGACTTCTATTTCGCCGTAGACGTTCGCTTGTACCGTCTCTAACGAGGCTTTGACCGTCTTAAAATTAGGAAGAATTAGCGAGTTTGACTCACGACGATCCATGTCTTGCAATTTTTTGCCATTGATACCCAAATCGAATGAATCACTGCTGGTTTCCTTTCTGTTGCTTTCGGCAACTTGCTCGGTCTTGTAGCACACTTCGAAAAACACATTGTGTGGAGTGATATTCACCTTGGTGTAATCGTATTGCTTTCTTTTCGACGATGAGTAGTTGAATCGACTGACATGATACACGTATTCACGAACTGCTAAGACTTTCCATGAATCGCGTTCTTCGAGACCAGTTGCCTTGAGTTTGAGTAGCCACTGCTTATCTTCTGCAGATAATGGAAGACTATTGCGAAGCGCCAAGGTATCGTCCCGTCCGGTTTTTGGGATATAAACTGACTTGCCAGGAGATTTCGTAAATGGAATGGTTGTCTTGGATATCCTGTTTCCGAATGCGCCTGATAACTGCGAGAACGTACTTTGTTGCCAGAATAAAGATTTGGCCGTCGCATTAAGAGACCAAGTGATAATTAGATCAAAAACTTGCCTGCTCAACGGTTTCACTAAGCAAGGATATAAAGTGCCCCATGTGATCTCTGCAAGGTCAAACAAAAGATATTCTTTCATGATTGGATACAAAAAAGTATACCTGTCAGCGTACAGTAGATTGTCACTAATCGCAAGCACCAATGACACTGCTGATTGACGGATCCATTCGTTGGGATGGAGAAGCAAAATTATGCTGCTGGTTAGCATTTCCTTGTAAATCGAGAGGGAGTTAAAATCGGCCTTAGGGTTAATAATTCGACTTTTGACAAATGTTGAAAACACTTCTAGCACCTTGATTACTACCAACTGTTCTGAATCACCTAATGTTTGGACGAGAAGAGGAAGTAAATACTGATGAAACGTAATGACTCCTAAGAATGGGCCCACTTCCAAGATGGAATCAAGAAAAGCTGCACGAAGATCTTCACTAGGGTCATTGAGGAAGGTTATTAAATGTGGTAATATGATATCGTTAGACTTGGCTGATCCAAAGAATTCACACATTGGAAAGATGTTCTTCACAAAAGCAATCTTGACGCTGGCGTCCAGATCAGTCAAAAGCAGCAATGCTAAGGCTTCGAAATCGCCGTCAAGTTGAGCCTTTGGAATGATAAGCTTGTTGCTCATTTGAGCTTCCGCAGAGAAATACTGGCTAGTCTTTTTGACGGAGCTGCTCTTGAAATTCTTGGCCATCATGGCAAACTTTCTCGATATACTTGCTAAGATTGGCAAGCATGAAGCAAAGGTTATCCTGATAAGACTAAGTTCTGGCTTCGAATTACTGCAACTGAGTAAGCTTGAGAATTTCGGTATCAAGTACTCGGGAAACATATGCAAGTCAATCGGCGGAATAGCCGAGCATGATTGGAGTATTGTTGTGATCGAAACTAGGGCCTTACATACCACCTTGGCCGCATAAGTATCAATATTAGATTTTGGAACGCTCTCCTCGATCCTTTGAGAGGCTGAAGAACTCACTCGCTCAGTAAATTCGTCGATAAAGCTGCAAAGGTAGGGTATCGAGCAATCAAGTTTACAATCGTCACTTACCCTCTCAGAAAGAGCCATAATAAGATCGCAAGCTTTTAGCTTTGAGTCTGGTTGTTTCAAAGTCCTCATCAACGAATATACTAGTTTGAGGATTATAATGGCTCCATGGTCGGGGACACTTAGCAGACCAGAGGGTTTGATTTGATAGTTCTGGGGTACGCCAGGTAGGACGAGGCGAGTGGGCACCATATCATTTGAAGGTTGATAGTGGTGAGGCTCTTCATCGTAATGAAAGCCCAATGCAGTTGATATAGCTTCGAAGCTGTCGAAGATCTCATTAATCTTATGATCGCTAATGGTGAAGTTCTCATCAGGCTTGTATCCCTTGTAATTGTTCAAATTCATGCGGGCCATAAAGTCGTATAGGAAGTTGTAAAAGTAAGCCGGGAATCCAGATCCCCTATGATCTTCTAGGATTGCTTTGGCTGACGGCCGTTTAGCAGGTGTCCTGTCCACCAATGCTGTAACTATTTTCTTCACGTGTGGATCTGAAAGGCCGGAGAAGTCTGGCTGGTAGGAATTCTTCAAGTATTGGAACATTTGTGACAAGGTGAACGTGGGCTCACCGTCGTTGTACAACTCCGCGATCAGGCATCCCAAGGCAAAGAGATCCATTTCGTCGGTGAGCATGTCCTTACCGCTGTACTCTCCTTCGTCATTAATGTTGGAGACTTTTTTGGGGTCGCCCGGGCCGTAGAATCTTTCGGGAGCAAGGTAGCAGACCCTGCGGCCATTGGTGTCGAAATAAAGGGAGAACTGGTTGGGGTTATCTTCTGGAATGAAGGTGGGCTTCAAGTTGCCGGAAAAATCGGAGATGGCGACCCAGTTGCAAGACGAAACGAGGGCATTTTCCAACTTGAGATCACCATGGTGGAGATGAAGGGTATCGTGTAGGTACATGACAGCCTGGAGTAACTGGAAGGTGATGAATAGCTTCTCTATGGGCTCCAAAAACGGCCGGATGGACAATCTGTCGTACAAATTTGTTTTCATAAACTGCCTGATCAAGTAGCCAGCCCTGTCTGTTTCGATGATTTTGTGCCACGGAAGAACATTATTGGCACCCGCTAACAAGGAGGCTTCTTTGGCAGTCAATTCCGTGATCTTCCCTAGCTGGAGGTTGTAGTTTGATGTGGTCAAGGACGGTTTTATGAAGATCTTGATAACCACCAACTGGCCCGACACGGTGTCGATCGCCCTGATGGTCTTGAGAAAGCGGGAGTTGGTCACGATATCCACGTAGCGCCAGTCGCCAAGCACATCCACGTACGAGGATATAGCCACAGTGGGAGCCGAAGGCGCCAACAACGACAAGCGTGCCCCCATGATAGTGGTTAAACAGAAGAAAACGCGAACGGCTGCCACAGGTGGCTACACAAAATGACTACGTTTCATGACATTACTAAATTAAATAGATTGATTATACATTTAACTTAGTTGACCAAAGCAGAAGCAGTGGCAGACTCGTACTTCCAGTTAGGAGGCAAGACGGCGACGGTTCTGTAGTATCTGGCCAATCTGTGGATTCTGGATTCGATCAAAATCAATCTGAACTTGGAGTCCTTGTCCTTTCTGTTTCTCTCCAAGTGCTTTCTGACAGCGACAGCCTTCTTGATCAAGTAGTACAAGTCTTCTGGGATCTCTGGAGCCAAACCGTTGGACTTCAAGATTCTCAAGATCTTGTTACCGGTGACAATCTTGGACTGGGAAACACCGTGGGCATCTCTCAAGATAACACCAATCTGGGAAGGAGTCAAACCCTTTCTGGCGTACTTGATCACCTGCTCGACGACATCGTCAGCAGACAACTTGAACCAAGCTGGAGCGTTTCTCGAGTAAGGAGTAGCGGAGGAAGAAATTCCCTTTCCCTGCAAGTTAGTAAGAGTCTACGGTGGGAGAGCATGAGGAGGGGCACGGCCCTGCCTCAACACTATGGCTCCCATGAGAAAACGGTGGCAGTTCCAGCATCAAGAAAAGAGCGTACCAGTCGAATATGAAAAACGACATGCTCTTGAAAAGACCCAGAACTGTTGTAGCCACCGTTGCCAAGGTGCTAGTACTAGCACCACATAAGCATACATACATTAGAATGCATACGACCCATGGCGACTGTTTTTTGTTAATGAAGAAAACTGAAAAATTTTTTCGCAGGTAAAAGTTGCACGCTCATGGCCGGGTAAGCTAGGTGGTTTGTGTGCAGGATGATGGGACGGTTGTGGTTGTATGCAGGCGTAATTGACCGGAAGATGGAGACAGGTCCGATGGAGACCAGAACCTGGCTCGGCAAAGCTGAAGGTGCGTAGGTAAATGTGTGTCGATTGCTTATGTAGTACAGTCTATCTGGACGATGTCTATTTCGTCAAAAGATCCTCAAAGTCATCAAACTCGTCCTCTTCCTCGATTTCCAAAAGCCTGTGTTAGTTTTTCTCTTTCCAATGCCCGCGCTATACTTACTGTGATACCCCGGCCTTGTCTCTCATCAACTCCACGGCCCCGGCATACAACATCTTGGATTCCTGGCCCGACGTACGGGGCCGCCAGTACACCAATACTAAAGGGGTTTTCAACCGTCCGTCGGCGGTTTTCATGGGATAGGACACCACTATATAACGTGGCGTGTTGTCGGGCAACTCCTCCACGAGCTCTTCTACGGAGTCGTACACCTGGTCGTCCTCTTTCTTGATTTCGTAGCTCTGTTTGTCGATGACGTAGATGACAGCTTGCATCAGGGAGACCCTGGAGCTGCCAAACCTGAACTTCCGGAGTTCGGAGAGGGTTTCCGACGAAAAGTCATACAAGGAAGGCTGTGTTAGACACAAGTTGCCGTGAGGGGACACGCCAGGAGAACGGCACTTACCATTAGAAGGAGCGGTTGTATCTGCAGTACGCTTCTGTGGAAGTAACCGCCCCGGTGCACCCGTCTCACGTCTGGTTTGCGGGGCCGTGTGCAGGCGGCACATAAACAGCAAAATCAAAACATCCGGGCATCGAAGCTGTAACAACGATAATTTGTTGTTTCAGAGCCTAGCCGAATTACACCATGCCTCGCAACAGGATCAACGTTCCTTTGATTGAGTTTTTGAGAAGTAAGTACAACATGCTTTGTGCAACACATCCGGCTTGTATTCGGCCACCGTGTATTTGCACCCGTCAACTTTGGGACTCTCGTGTACACGAAACGCACAATCCGGCGGTTTAAACGTTTGGATATCTTGACTCGTTACTGACACAGACCGAATCTATCTTGGTGCTTACGACTACGCTCCTACTGATACCAAAGACCTCGTGTACTTCACCGTCGAAGATGCCCTTCCTTACAACGCCTTCCATCTTGACTTTGGCCCGCTCCACATCGGCAGCCTTTACCGCTTTGCTGTAGTCCTCCACAACATCCTCAATGAAGACAGCAACCAAGGGAAGGCCATTGTGTTCTACAGTTCTACCTCCCCCAAGGAGAGATCCAACGCAGCTTGTCTTCTCTGTTGTTACATGGTGTTGGTGCAGCTGTGGTCCCCCCACCAGGTGCTCCAGCCACTTGCCCAGATTGACCCGCCATTCCAAGGCTTCCGTGACGCCGGCTACTCCAACGCCGACTTTGAAATAACCATCCAAGACATCGTGTACGCCATGTGGAGAGCAAAGGAACGGAGCATGATCGACCTCACCACCTTCAACTTGGAGGAATACGAGCAGTACGAACGGGTGGACCAGGGAGACTTCAACGTCATTTCCAAAGACTTTATTGCATTCGCATCGCCCCAAAGCCGTAAGGGACTCAACGAGCCGTTCAAGAAGGTGCTCAACTTCTTCCTTGCCAACGACGTGCAGCTCGTCGTCAGACTCAACTCGCATCTCTATGACGCGGCCGAGTTCACCCGCCGCGGGATCCAGCACATTGACATGATCTTTGACGATGGAACTTGTCCTACCCTAGAGTACGTTCAGAAGTTCATCGGAGCAGCTGAGAGCGTTATCCACAACGGCGGCAAAATTGCGGTCCACTGTAAGGCTGGCCTTGGCCGCACTGGCTGTCTTATCGGAGCCCATCTTATCTATACCCATGGCTTCACTGCAAACGAGTGTATCGCCTACATGCGCATGGTGCGTCCAGGAATGGTGGTTGGCCCGCAACAGCACTGGCTCTATCTTCACCAGAATGCCTTCAGAGACTGGCGCCACACCATGTGCTTGGACAATCGTCCCGATAGCTTCATTGGTGGTCTCTTCCCCTTGGTGTCGTACGACGAATTCAAAACCAGAATGAAGAACGAGAGAAAGAAGCAGCAGCGGCTCCATGCGGCTCCAAACTCGTCGTTCGTGGCCGACTCGTCGTTCAATACCCCAATCCGACGCAGAAAGATCTCCGGAGCTCTTACGGCCAAGATCCAAACTGCGGTGCCCCAAGAACTGCCAGGACAACCACGCAAGTATAGAGAGAGCAGACAAGAGTACCCCACACATGTGAACAACTCGGACGAAGAAAACGAAATGGCGGACGTGAGGTCGCAGAACCAGACATTTGCCGACACCGAGGTGGATGATGAGATTAATAATGTGGACGGAGTGGTGATATATAATAGGGACGAGAACTCGCCTCGCAGAGACGCCTCTGACTGGAAGGTGCTCCGCTCCATATCAGTCAACAGCCAGCAACTGCCGGTGCTGCTTACCAAAACCACCACTACCACCACCACCAGAACCGTCAGCACCACCCTCTCATCGTCACCCTCGTCGCCAGGAATCAAAACGCCAAAGCCCAGGACTGTGTCTCGAGCGGGTACAACCCCCAAGCAGAGAATGGTCTCTGGTGGGGTGAGGAAAGTCAGTGGAGGCAAGAAGATTGCATGAGAAGTGTAACAGCAACGAAACTACAATGTAGACATATCAATTTATTCTTGCTCGTCGTAGGCGGCTTCCACCACCTGGAAGTCGGGGTCGTCCGTGCACTTGAACGCTACGATGTCGTAGTCTGTGAACGTTACTCCGGCCAATGTGCTTTCGTCTACCTCGATCCAGTTATTCTCGTAAGGTGCAGACTTGTCCTTGGGCAAGGCGATACTCAATTCTTCCAACTCCACGGTTCTTCCCGATTCTCCGGTGGGTTCTTCTTCGGCTAGTTCGTCAGCAAACTCAGACTTCGGTATATCTATATCATCCTCGTCTTTCACCATGTCATTGTCGTCGTCTCCGTAGTCGTCACTCTTGAGTCCTCCGGATTCATTGATTATGTGGACCAATTGTTGCTTGATCAAGTCATGGGTTGAATTGCCAGGTGCAAAGGGGAGGGCTAAAAGGTAGGTTGTTTTGCCTCGTTTGAGTCTTAGAATGGTTATATCTGCCGTCTTCTTCTGCTTGGGAGGCTGTTGTTAGTGTGGTGTTTTGGGATGGATGCAATAAACATACCATTGCAGCTAAGGAAAACAAGTTGAAATTTCGCAACTTTGGATAAATCTCTTCAGTAGACATAATTGTGACCCACTCATGGATGGCGTATCTTGGCTTGAAACATCGCCAGTCTACTTTGCGCCTATATAGGACCCTACTACGTGGCGCAAACCAGCTTAAGAAGGCTAATTTTGCGGATTTCGTTGCTACCAATGACCAAGTCAACGTGGAGCTACACAAGATGAAACTGGATCCCGTGTCGTATCGGTCTTTTTTGAGTCTGGAGGTGAAGTACACGGTCCAGGAAGAATTCCACACCTCCGCCGGACTTCATAAGGCTTCAGTTTTGCGGAATCGAATAGAATATGCTGTGGTTGCCAGTGACACAATAGCCCATATCCGCCAGTCCCACGGAAGCCAGGAGGCATGGACATCGTTATTGGAGCTCCTAGTCACCCATCGAGCCCGAACATTCCAGAAACAGCAATGGCGTGCCGAAGACATACGGTTGAAGGACGAACTAGCGGCAGCCAAGTTTCCTACACTTTCACCTACGAAGCAGAAACGAATGGCACTAAGGACAGCTCGTCAGCACCGGCATCCTGGAGCAGCAGGCAAGCAGCATAACCAGAACCAGAACAGAAAACCGGACGAAAAACACTCGGCCCATTTGTTGCGGCGATATTTGAAGACCCTACAGCTCCGCAAAGAAATACCGCTTCCACATCTTTTGCCGTACACACTTATAGAACGGCCGTATACGTCACGTACGCCGTCCACGTCCATCATAATTCCCGGGTCTACCAAGCAAAGCGCCATCGAGAGCGCCTATGACGCTGAATACATCGAGAGCATAGTCATACCAGGATTGGAATATGACATCAACAAGCACCACTACTTGGAGGATCTCCGGCTAATTGTCGAGGAACGAGGACCGTTCAAAGTCAACATCAACTACACGAATGCTGGGCCCATGCCCATGCCGTACATCCGAATGCCGTACCGTCGTCTTGGACCTATGAAGGAAGTTGCCATGGATATCAAGAAGCTGATGGCACTCATGCGTATCAACGCGGTTTGGAACATGGACAGCTCCGGTGCTGCGACGCTGGAAGTTCGTCAGAAGGATGGCAGCTATGCTATCAAGGGGAGCCAGGGCTTTGGACCCGACGAACGAATCTTCCCCAAAAGTTACTACGAGGATCTAGCCCAGCAGGAAGCTTTGTACGAGCATATATTGGCACAGCAAAGCGGGCAGAAGTCGTCCCGAGCGAAAACCGCAGCACAGTGGACCTCGTTCGTGGACCAGACCAGCGTCTTTCTTCGGGACCAAGTGCA
The DNA here is from genome assembly GCA_030570235.1 of Meyerozyma smithsonii. Taxonomy (NCBI): domain Eukaryota; kingdom Fungi; phylum Ascomycota; class Pichiomycetes; order Serinales; family Debaryomycetaceae; genus Meyerozyma; species Meyerozyma smithsonii. Next base: position 188,590 of record JAJLVE010000009.1, on the reverse strand, counting down.
GCAGTACTTTCAGAAGTACCGGTGGTTGAGGTCCAGCGAGTCGCCGCTTCTCCGAGAGCAGCAGCAGCTCCAGCAGCAGCAGCTCGAGCACTACGACCGCCAGGCTGCCACGTACCGTGCCATTGTTGAGCAGCTCAACCGGGACCAGGTGTTCAAGCACAGCGAGCTCTGCAACCGCCGCGACGTGACAACCACCTACAGCGACTATGCTGGGGCCGAGGACGTCCCTCTCCACGAGCGGACCGGAATGGGCAGGCTGTTGGCGGACTATCTCCAAGACCACGGCCACCGGTACTTCAAGTGGGGCATGGACTTCCGCAAGCGGTTCAGGTTCTAGGGTTGTAAGTCGTGAATCATGCTAGCTATACTACGTAGCCTCCGAAGCTCTTGTTTGAGGTGACGTACCCGTCGATGCTGTGGGATAAGTTGGTGCCAAAGAGAGCCTGGGTTGCAGCGTCTGCATCGTTCTCGTTCTCGTTCTCGTTCTCGTCGTCCTCGTCCTCGTCCACGAATGCACTGTCGCCGTCGAGGCCACCTTCCTTCTCGACAATGTCAAAGTCCTCGAGAAGCTTGATCAAGTTGGAAGTGTCTGGGTTGTCGTTGTCGTTGTCTGCAAGATGCATGCCGTTCATCATGGTGATGACGTCGCCGAGCGTCTTGCCCAGGTCCTTCAATTCTTCGTGTTTCTGGAGCACCTCTTCCAAGAGCTTGATGCCGTTCTCGTACCAGTGCGGCGGCGCGTCCGGCGAGAACGGCAGCGCCGAGAGGATGTTTTCTCGGGCAAAGAGAGCCTCGTCTCTGAGCTGGTTGCGGTAGAAAAGCGACGCCTGGTAGTGTTCCTTGCAGCAGAACTGGCTCAGGTAGGTGTTGGGGAGGATGATCGACGGCTTCCTGTTGTAGATCTGGAAGCGGGTGGTGGCCAGCGGGTCGCCGTCGGCCGTGGTGGTTCCATTACTGTTGGCCGAGAGCCGGCGAAGCAGTCTTTTCGGCGACTGGTCACACACTATGTAGCCGCACTCGTGCTCGATGTTGCGCTCCTCGATGAGCTCGTCGTAGCTCTGCGGCGTGAGGAACCGGCTCAAAAACTTGAGGAGACAGTAGTCGACGTTGTGGTCGAGCATGAGCTCGGTGATCATCAACGTGAGTTTGGAGGCGTTTGCCGGCGAGAGAACGGTGCTGGTGACATACGCGGCCACGTGCGGTGCGAAATCAGCGATCGTGAGCTGTTTCATGGTAGTGCATCAGGGGGATGGTGAAGATTTGTGTTGGGGCTATCCTGCTGGTGTATTGCTGTGCTGCTGTCTGGAGAACAAGCGGTGATAGTTCCTGCACGCCAGCGGTGCGTGGATGCGCCCTCTACGCACTACCCTCTACGCACTACCCTCTACACACTACACTCACACCTCACTACTCACACCTCACTACTCACACCTCACTACTCGAATCACACTTTCTCGCATCTCCGCATACATCTAGATGGGTCGTGAGCGATCACACAAACCTCGCACCGGCCCCGCCTCCCGCTCCCGTTCCCGTTCCCGTTCCCATTCCCATTCCCATTCCAGATCCTCATCGTCTTCCCGCTTTCTGCTGGTCCTGCCTGCACTTGGTCTTCGTCAACGGTCCGCCACAACTGGTTCGTTCTTGGACTTTATCGCTAGCGGCCGCAGCCATGGCCACACGGGAACTGCACACGCAAAGCTGCAGCACCGCTTCTACTCCTTGTACCGGCTCATGGTGCTAGAGCTCAACTTGCCCACAGGATCCCTGCTGAACGACGTGCCGCGGCCGCCGGAAAATGACGAAACCTTGGAACAGGTGGTCAACATGCTCAAGGTGCCATTGGTGTTGGAACGCTTCATGGTGTTCGGCCTCATGGTGTGTCTCAATTCGTTTCTCACCATCTTCACCTTGGTGCCGTTGAAGATCTGCATCGTGGCCTGGAGAACCATCGACAGCTTGATCCAGCGAGGCCAGAACCTCGACGTGGCGCCGCAGCTCAGAAACAAGAAAAACGGCCACTACGCCCAGCGCCTGTACAGTGCCATTGTGGCGGAGAACTTTCGCTACGTCAAGAAGGACTTGTACACCACCGGCATCATCGCCGCGTCGCTCTTCATCCTCTCGTTGCCGTACTTTGACATCTCCCGGCTCTACCACGATGTCCGCGGACAGGCCCACATCAAGCTCTACGTCATGTTCGGCGTGCTCGAGGTGGCCGACAAACTCCTCTCCTCAATTGGCCAGGACTTGTTCAACATCCTCCACAGCTTGACGTTCGGCTGCAAGCTCAGATCCGCTGCCTCCGTCGCCCTATTCTTCACCCTCTCAACCATCTACCTTGCACTCCATTCATACGTGCTTATCTACCAGGCGGTGTCCCTCAATGTTGCCGCAAACTCATACTCCAACGCCTTGCTCACCCTTCTTCTTTCCAACCAGTTTGCCGAATTGAAGAGCTCGGTATTCAAGAAGTTTGACCGCGAGGGCTTGTTCCAGGTCACCATGGCCGACTTGACCGAACGGTTCCAGCTCTCGCTCATGGTGGCCATCATCGCCATCCGCAACTTGCTTCAGCTCAACGGCAAGTCTATGGGCCTCATTCCCAACAGTTGGAAGAGCTGGAACACCTGGATCGGCGCCATCTTCGGCCCCAGTACAGTGGTCATTGGAAGTGAGATACTCGTCGATTGGCTCAAGCACTGCTACATTGGCAAATTCAACAAGGTGCGCCCAAGAGTATACAACAACTTTTTGTACGTTTTGAGTTTTGACTTTGTTGAGGTCTTCAAGTCCGCTCCCAACTTCTCCGCCGCTCCCCTGCGTGAGTTGACCGACTATATTGTTCTCACCAAACGTATCGGATTGCCTCTCTTGGCTTGCATTGTTTGCTTCTTACGCATGACGCTACCTGACTTGAAGCGCTTCTTTCTCTTCAGTGACTCCTTGACATACTCGATCCTCACCAGTGTTGGTCTTATCGTGGTCGCCTTCTTAACCTTACTTTTTGCCCGGTTGGTCTTGGGCCTTTGCATCTTGAAGTGGGCCAACAAGATCAAGACCGAACACCAGCAAGCCCAACTGCTTCTTGTCCCTCAAGAGAAGCCAGCTGCTTCCGCTGCCAGAATACTCAATAGCCTGAACATTTCGCTCGATCGACAACCGGCCGAAAGCGAATCGGATATAGGCTCTGAAACTGAGGAGTATTTGCCGTCACCACGTTCGCCTAATGCTTCCTTCTTCCCTGGAATACCGAACACAGAAGCCTCCTCTATAAATCCCCTTTCCCGGTCATACTTGTACGATGCTGGAGAACTCATTCCTCCCACGGTAGAAGAGACAAGAAACAAAAATGACAAGGGCGATAAGGGCTTGGAGGATGTAATGAGATACGAAATGTCTAGTAAACGGATCTGGTAATATATACATGATCTATGTGAATTATATACAATGCATTACTTTAAAAGTGCCTTTTTCATGGTTTCGTTAATGTAGGCCACGGCTTGTGGGCGTGGGCGCTTGAGACGAGCAGAAAACATGAGACATCCGGTGAGTAATGCCAATGCTCCGGCTTGATGGGCAGCGGCCAATGGAATTGGCACAAGGTAGATCAAGGTGCTGACTCCGAGTGACACTTGGAGAAGTGCCAACCCCATCACGCCTCGAAGGGCACGCTGGGCTGGAGGAGGGACAATCGCCGTTTTCCTGTTAGCATAGATGTGAGCAGCCAAGATACTGAAGAAGGCTGTGGTTGCAAAGATGCGGTGCACCAACTGGACTGTAGTTGGGTTCTCGAGAATATTTCTCCACCACAAGTCTGAGAGGTCTTCTTTGCGGGCGAAAACTGGAGACATCAACTCCAGGGAGCTGGGCAAGTAGTCGTCTCCCATGTGAGGGAAGGTGTTGTAGATAAGACCAGCATCCAAACCAGCAACCATACCGCCCGAAAGAGCGGTCACAAATGTCAATCCAAGCAAACCAAGACCAATCTTTCTGAGGGGAGCGACTTTGGTGCTGTGGAGTTGAGCAAAGATTTTCAGCACCTGTTCAGGAGACTTGGCGGCCTGCTTTACCCATCTGTTTTCGTTGAGAACCTCGAAGGCCAGCCATAAGACGCCCAAGTAGAGAAGGAATGCTGCCCCCAAATGGGTGGTGAGTCTGTATTGGGAAACCGTGGGCTTCGATCTTCTCTCTGTCAATTGTTCTTCGTCCAAGCCTGAGCGCACCATCCACCATCCTATGGCGCCCTGCAAGCCCAAGAGAAGTGTGAGTCCAACCGACAACCGCTTAATGCGGGAACTGAATCTTCCGGTAGCCCAAAAGTAGAGGCCGGGCAAAATGAAAACCATGCCAATGGCTCTTCCGACAAGCCGGTGTCCCCATTCCATGCTGTAAATGAACTTGAACTCTTCCAAAGTGATGTGGGAGTTCAACAACTTGAACTCTGGCGAGTCCTGGTACTTGGCAAACTCGGCTTCCCACTGCTGCTCGTTCAACGGTGGGAGTGTGCCGGTCACAGGTTTCCACTCTGTAATCGACAAGCCAGATTCCGTGAGTCTGGTCAATCCTCCGAGCACCACGATGCCAAAAATGAGCCCCGAAGTGCCAATAAGCCAGTATCCCACAACCTTGTCGGTGATGATCTTTGGTGGTTTGATCTTTGGGACACTTGCTTCGGTGTAGATTTCCTTGGACTTCATCAGGAGTGTTGTGTAGAGCCTTCTGCCATTGACAAGAGGCTTTCTGGGAGCCAGGACCGTGGAGAAGGCTCTTTTGTTCGTCAAATTCTTCCAGAAACGAACCATCCACTCGGAAGAAAGCGACTTATACTGGGGTTTGGGAGACCCTAGAAGACAAGGACGACATCCCTTGGTCTGTGAGAGCGTCCGGAGCACAGAGGAATTTCCCGAAAAGAAAAACCGAGACCTCGAAAGCATTTGCACAACGCGCCAGTAAAGATCAAGAAATTTGTCACCCGATACAGCTGGTGCACGGGTGTGTGGTGGGGCGGGCGAGGCTGGAGGCAGCACGAGTTGCAACCACAAACGCACTAGCGCTGAGTACAAGTGGAGTGGTAGTTAAAGTGAGAACTAGAGTTGAAAGACACTTGAGATAGTTGGGATAAGTCACAAGCACTCGACATTGGAATATTTTGTTATTCTGCAACAATAATGGATTTTGCAGTTACGCCTGAGGAGGCAATCATACTACGCGAAGCAGGGGTAATTTATGGCGTTTTGTTTTTGGGAACGGTGATTGCTGGCGGGATATTGTATGCCATTCGGCAGCTAACAGCCGCTCCCAAACCGGTTATTGAACCAGATTTCCCCCAAGTTGAGGCCCGGGATGTTGAACTCAAGACTATGGCAACAAGCACTTCCTCGCCATCCGCGACTAACCAAATTCAACCAGAAGAAGATACCCCGGTGGCCGATACCATTCGAATACGGCTATTGGAGTCAGGCAACACACTACAGCAGAGTCCAGTCCGGTTTTCGCCCGTGTCAGAGCCGTACGCTGGTAGTGGGCTGGTCAACTTGCACCACGACGAAGTGCCATGGCTGCCAGATCTGCGGCAGAATATGTGGTTGCAGGACCTCTACGATGTGCAGAAGAGCATGGCCCTGCAGTCACTCGCACTCCAGGAAGACCTACAGGCACTCAAGTATATCAAACTCTCCCAGTGTGTGAACCCGTCGGTGGTGATTCCACCAATCAAGTACGTGTCGGTGTGGCGGGGGGAGCAGGCGGTCGAGGAACTAAAGGCAGTGCTTACGGATGGGGAGGTGGACAGCTCGACGAAAGCCATAGGGTTGGTGCGACTCGCAGGGCTTGCAGCCGCCAAGGCTACTAATTGGGCTGTGGACCCGTTCCACTTGTATGGGTTCCAGGACCTCGTTGAGCAGCTTGTGGACTCTGGGTTGGTGTTCCAGATTATTTCAGCTCTGCCCCGGCCCAAGTACAGCATGCTTCTAGTAGTAGACACTGTCACCAGCTACAGTTGGCATGTCTGGAGTGCCAGTCAGCGCCAACCAGCAGGATATGCCCGGACCCGGCAGCTGGTGATGCGCACGTTCTGCAACCTACATTTGGGTTTAGACGGAGAATGCACACCGCAGTTTGTGCAAATGAAGCTCAGTGTGATCATGGAAAGGATGGTCAGCACCAGCCGGTGCCACGAGTACCTTGTGGTTGTACCCATGCTCGCCCAGGCCATAGCGCTTGCGGTCCGCGGCCGCACGAAAACCGTTTTCTACGATGCCCTCTACGTGTTGTTGGCAAAACACAGCAGCTGTTGCATCGAGCAGGAGTACCTCGAGCAGAACAGCCTGCTCAAGCGAGCCATCCGCGACGGAATGGACAGCCACAGTGCCAAGGAGCGCGAGAAGGCTGCGCGGTTGAGTGGCCAGACAGGCGCAGATTTCGCAGCCACTGGAACCGCGGATGCTGGGCATGCAGACCCGTGCACCCACGCAAGTGCCGGGTGATAGGAACCAGACCCTGGGGTTAGCTGCAGGACAACTGTTACGTTCATGTGATGGGGTAGAGGAGTACGCTGGAGTGACAGCCAGAACCAGCAGCAGACGGGGGGAATTGGAGGGCAATGGCACATAGTACATGCGCGCTACAGATTTAGCATCGACAGCAGCGGCGTCAAAGTGACCCAAGATTTTTTTTTGCAGGCACCTCCCCCCACCTTCCTGCCCACTGGGGCAATTTACATATGCTTCTCATCCTGCGGAGACGCTCGATATAAAAAGTGGGGCTGCCGGTACCAATTGCGATTAGCTTATGAGTGGGTTTGAAATGGCTGCTGCAGCCGTGCTAGGCTCGCAGTTGTTAGATGCACGGTACCATGTCAAGGAAGACTTGCTCCTTACCCAACACGTCATTCGTCATGCAGTTCCATACCTCATCGGTTGTGCCCGGGGTAAGGCGTCGTTTTGGTATTACTTTGAACAAACTGCGTTGAAGTATCCCAAAAACAGAGCCGTGTCGTTCCCCAGACCACGCAAGGATGCTCCTCCTGTGTCGGTTGATGCCCAAGGGTTCAACATTTACGACGACCAGTTTGTTCTCGAGACTTACACCTACAAGGAGTTGTATGAAATGGTGTTGCGATTCTCCTACATTTTGAAGAACGACTACGGTGTCACTGCCGACCAAACCATCTCCGTCGACTGTATGAATAAGCCTCTTTTCATCATCTTGTGGTTGTCGTTGTGGAACATTGGTGCGATACCAGCATTCTTGAACTTTAACACCCAGGGCAAGCCTTTGGTGCACTGTATCAAGATTGTCAATGCCACCATGGTGTTCATCGACCCCGATTGCGCTGGTCCTATCCGCGAGACCGAGGACAAGATCCACGAGGAATTGCCCCAGGTCAAGTTGCACTACCTTAACGAGCCTGAACTTCTTCGTGTCCTTGCGGACAAGTCCAGACCCAAGTTCAGGGCTCCCGACAACACCAGAAGACCTGAGGACAAGGACCACTCATGCTGTGCCTTGATCTACACTTCTGGTACTACTGGTTTGCCCAAGAGTGCCATCATGTCCTGGAGAAAGGCTTTCATGGCCGCGGCATTCTTTGGCTACATTATGAAGATCAAGCTGACGTCAACAGTGTTGACAGCCATGCCTTTGTATCATTCCACCGCTGCCATGTTGGGCGTCTGCCCAACATTGTTACTTGGTGGCTGTGTGTCTGTGTCCCAGAAGTTCTCGGCCACCACATTTTGGACCCAAGCCAAGTTGTCGGGTGCTACCCACGTCCAGTACGTGGGTGAGGTGTGCCGTTACTTGTTGCAGGCTAAGCCCCATCCCGATCAGCAGGCTCACAATGTGAGAATCGCTTACGGAAATGGTTTACGGAGAGACATTTGGCTCGACTTCAAGCAACGGTACCACATTGACGCTGTTGGTGAGTTCTACGCCTCCACCGAATCGCCAATTGCCACCACCAACCTCCAGTATGGTACCTTTGGTGTCGGTGCTTGTCGTAAGTACGGCGGCTTGATCAACTTGTTGCTCTCTGTTCAGCAGCGTTTAGTCAAGATGGACAAAGACGACGAGAACGAGATATGGCGTGATCCCAAGACCGGATATGCTGTCAAGGCAGGCTACGACGAGCCCGGTGAGTTGTTGATGAAAATCTTGAATGCCAAAAAGCCCGAAGAATCTTTCCAAGGATACTACGGTAACAACAAGGCCACCTCGTCCAAACTTATCCGGAGCGTGTTTAAGAAGGACGACGCCTGGTTCAGAACTGGCGATTTGCTTAAGATGGACCAGGACGGATTGTTGTACTTTGTTGATAGATTGGGAGACACCTTCCGGTGGAAGTCGGAGAATGTGTCTGCCACCGAAGTCGAAAATGAGTTGATGGCTTCTCGGGCCATGAAGCAGTCTGTGGTGGTTGGTGTCCGTGTGCCTAACCACGAAGGTAGAGCAGGCTTTGCTGTCATTGACCTCATTGACGACTTCAGCGACCAGGCGCTGCACCCACAAGCGTTGGCACAGATATACAACCATGTTAGCAAGTCGCTTCCAAAATATGCCATTCCTCAGTTCATCAAGTTGGGATCTGAGATCCAGGCGTCCCACAACCACAAGGTGCCCAAGAACCAGTTTAAGAACCAGAAGCTCCCCAAGGGCGAGAACGGCACGGACCTCATCTACTGGTTGAACGGCGACAAGTACGAAGAGTTGACCGAAGAAAGCTGGGCGCTGATCATGAGCGGCAAATCCAAGTTGTAGTTTATGTATAGCAAATAACGACGTATATTCTTACTGCTTGTCGGAGATGGCAACTACACCGGGCAATTCCTTACCTTCCAACAATTCCAAAGAGGCTCCACCACCAGTAGAGACATGAGACAATTTTTCAACGACACCAAACTTCTTGGCAACGGTGGCAGTGTCACCACCACCGATGATGACGGTGTTGCCAGCCTCGGCAGACTTGACGGCGGCGTCCAACATGGACTTGGTACCCTGGGCGAACTTGTCGAACTCGAACACACCTGGAGGACCGTTCCAGACAATGGTCTTGGCCTTGGCAATGGTCTCAGCGAACAAGGCGTTGGACTTTGGACCGGCGTCCAAGCCCATCCAGTTGTCTGGGATGCCCTCTTCCTGGGAAGCGGTGGAGGTCTCGGCGTTCTTGTCAAACTTGTCAGCGGTGACAAAGTCAACAGGCAACACAATCTCAACGTTGTTCTTCTTGGCCTTGGCCACGAGGTTCTCCACGTTCTTGGCACCAGCCTCGTCGAAAAGCGAGTCGCCGATGGACATGTTGTCCAACACCTTCTTGAAGGTGAAGGCCATACCGCCACCCACGATCAACAAGTCCACCTTGTCCAAGAGGTTGTCGATCAATTGGATCTTGTCGGACACCTTGGCACCACCCAAGATGGCCAAGAATGGTCTGGTTGGGTTCTCCAATGCCTTGGCAAAGTACTCCAACTCCTTGGCCATCAAGAAACCAGCAGCCTTTTGGGGCAACTCGAAGCCAACCATGGACGAGTGGGCTCTGTGGGCAGTGCCGAACGCATCGTTGACGTAGACGTCAGCCAAGGCCGTCAACTGGCCTCTGAACTTCTTGACGTCTTCGGCGCTGGCCTTGACCTTCTGGCCGTCCACCTTCTTGGAGCCCTCCTCCTCGATGTGGAATCTCAAGTTCTCCAACAAGAACACCTGGCCATCCGAGCCGGCATTGACGGCAGCCTCCACCTCGGGGCCGACACTGTCGGACAAGAAGGAAACCTTCTGGCCCAAGAGCTTCTCCAACTCTTCAGCCACAGGAGCCAACGAGTACTTGTCGACCTTGTCACCGTTGGGACGGCCCAAGTGGGAAGCCAAGATCACCGCCTTTGGCTTGTTCTCCAAAACATACTTGATGGTAGGCAAGGCAGCGACAATACGCTGGTTGTTGGTGATGGTTTTTCCGTCCAAAGGAACGTTGAAGTCGACACGGATGAAGACACGCTTTCCAGACACATCGAGGTCCTTGACGGACAATTTGTTAGACAATGACATGATAACTCTAGCAATTGATCGGATTATAGTCAGGAACTGGATCCAGGAGCAACACCCGTTTATATACCGCACCACCGGATCTCGCCATTTGGGGCCCGGACGCGACCCCCCCGGGTGGGTGGCCCTGGAAATGATGGAGGCCGGCACCCGCACACCCGAACATTCTCGAATATTCTGCGCGCCTGGTGTGCGGCTGGTATTTAACAAGCAGCCTTTCCAGCAGCCCTTCAGCAAGCCCGTAACACATCGCCATGGAGAAATTGTTGCAGTGGTCTATAGCCCAGCAGTCGGGCGACAAGGAGGCCATGGCCAAGATCGGCCAGCCAGACCCCAAAATGCTCGAGCAGCTTTTTGGCGGCCCCGACGAACCGGCTCTCATGACCCATGCGATGACCTTGATCGCCAGCGACGAGGCCCTGCACGAGAACAAGGAGGTTGCGTTTGAGAACTTTGAGATGCTCATCGAGAACATGGATAACGCAAATAATATCGAAAACTTGAAACTTTGGCCCAGCTTGATCGCACAGTTGGACCCCAAGGTACCGGACTCGTTGCGCATCTACGCTGCCTCTTCCATCGGAATTGCGGTCCAGAACAACCCCAAGGCACAGGACGACTTTCTCCTCCACGAGGACGGCTTGAAGCGTGTCTTGGCTCTTGCAGAAGATGACACCGTCAACAAGGAATTGCATTTGAAGTGCCTTTCGGCCATTTCCTCGCTCTTGAGAAACCACGACGAGGCATACAAGAAGTTCGACGAGCTCGAGGGATGGAAAATCCTCAGGTTCAACAAGGCCGCCGACCACAAGTCGAAGATCCGGGTCCTTTCCATCATGTCGGCCGTGCTCTCCACCGGCCTCGATGCCACCAAGTCGAAGCATGTTGAAGAAGACGGATTGGTGGACTTCATTGTCTCGCTCATGCAAAAGGATGGCCACATCGGCTGCATCGACAAGTCGCTCAACATCATCACCCAATTGTCACAGCTCAAGTACCCGTTCTCAGCCACGGAAATCAGTGACTTGGTGCAGGGCTTGGAACGTGTGGAAGAGCTCAAGGACCAGTTGACCTTGGACGACCTACACGCCGCAAAGCAAGTAGTTTCCTGAATTTTCTTCCTGAAGTTGTACTAACATTAGCACCCATCTCACGAAAGAGTATATCGGCTCGCTTGATAATGAGAAATGAATACACACACCCCGTTAAGATATCCTAGCCTTCGTACACAACCTCGTCTGGATCGTTGGAGCTGAAGAACACCTTCATGGCCGCGTGCACCGACGGAGGAACAATGTTCTTCCCATTGGCATCTTGCCCCAACGTTCCATGCATGTTGAGCTGTTCGCAAATGCGCTTTAGCCCCGGGTAGTGCTCGGCTAGTCGCTCAGCCTTTGGCTCCGTCATGAGCCGGAACTGCCGCATGCTTTGCACAAAGGTGGATCGTGGGCCAGTTCCGGACCGGACAGTTCCTAACGTTCCCAACGATGTGCGCTCGTACTTGTCGTAGATGCGTCCCGCAATAGTGTAGGTCAACGAATTGAGCCATGTGAGGGCTTCATTCCCATTGCGGACGGGAAATATGTTTGCTTCAAGACGTATTTGGGTCTCTTGGACCAGCGACTCAATATCTTTCACCGTGAGCTCCTTCGGGAGATTACCCAACTGGTTCTCCATGGAGGCAAGACTCGGCTGGCCGAGGACCCTGGCCTTGTAGCGCTTGTTTTCTTCGTTGCGGATTTTTGCAAGATACTGGTCGTAGCCATCGACAAGGATAATGACGTGGAACTCAGCAGCCTTGTTTTCCGTGCCAGCTCGCGCCAACACTCGTTTCACAACTGTGTCGAGAGAACGGTCTTCAATCAGCTTGACGAAGCTCTTTGCATCGTAGTACACCACCAAGATCTGCTCCCGGTACTCGGCTGCTGCACAGGGTATGAAAAGGTCTCGCAGCGCATCGTACGTTGCTTGCACTTTCCGTTTCCATGCTACGGTGGGGTAAACGTCGTTCACTGGCCGTATTTCCAGCTCGCCAAGAGCGGCTGCAACATCTTGGTCTGCGAAAAAGCGGTCGGAGACCAAGCTGCTTATCTCGACCACCATTTCGGCCAAAAGCTCACTCTTCTTACGGGTCACTTTGTTGGCTTCGCGGAGCTGCTTAGCCGTGTATGTGACCTCAGGAGCCCGGTGGGACGACCGCAATGGTGAAGAAGTGTATGAGATGGGGTCTGAAAATGAATCTTTTGGGGTCTTTTTCGGGACATTTTCACTTGTAAATGTGTTGTTTGTGTTTCTGGAGTCTACCACCGGGTCTGTCTCTTGTGTAGTTACCTCCAGCGGGACTCTTCTTCGCTTTGGGTCTGGCGACGGCTCGTCGTCGGTCTCTGAGAGCCAAGTAATTGCATCCAAAACATTCCTATATTGCAGCTGCGTGTGCACAGGTGCTGGGCTGGACGAGAGGATCACCAAAGAGGGCTGTTCCGTCTTCTGGGGACCCACATGGGCCGGATCTTCTGAGGTTCTGGGTTAGTCAGGTTCATGAAATCGCTAAAAGTACATACAGCTCGATAACCTGGTGGGAAACATCGGAATCCAAGTCGATAACCAGATTGGGCATGTGGAATAGACGCGGGATCACCTCCAGCACTGTAAAAAGCCCAACAAAATGCCGCTACGTTACACCGTGTTGCACCCACGTACGCGCACCTCTGCCGCGACTGGTATGGCCTGGTGTGCGGGTGTGCGTACCACGACTTGGTGATTTTCTGATTCAACGGTGTTGTGTCTTTAGCATGGGGAGGACTCGATCGCAAAGTATGACCTTTAGTGGTCAAGAAAACGACAGCGAGCAGCGTCTGAAGAGACAGCTGATCTCCGAGCTCAAGGAAGTGACCAATTACTTGAAGTACGAGTGGCCCCAGCTTTTGGATACGAAAACAAACCCCATAGATTTGGCGGTTTCGCTCTTGGACAGGTCGTCTGTGGGACTTGCACACCGTCTAGACGACTTCCACGACATTTCCAAGCAAACACAACAGGCATTGAGAAAGGTGGTGAGTCTGCACCACGAGGTTTTCAACAACAGTATTGGTTCCTACCACCTTCTTCTCTCCAATATCGACAATTCCCAGGCCGATACCGAAGAAATCAGGCTGTTGTTGGACTCGACAACCCGGAACATCAACGACAGATGCGATGTGCTTCTGGAACTCAACCAAACGTCCGCCCGTTACACGGAAATGATCGAGATCTTGGACGCTATGAACGACTTGACGTCTGTTCCCGACAAGGTGGACCAGCTCATCATCGACAAGAAGATCGACAAGGTGTACGACGAGATATACAAGGCATACAGCGTGGCCGAGAAGTACAATCTTTGGTCTCTTTCTGCCATGGGCAGCACGCAAAACTACCTCGAAATGCAGTCGGTCAACTTGTTCGACATGATAATTGACGAATTGCAGAACGAGATATACCTCCGAAACACCTCGGCGAACCTGGACTCGGCAGCCGCGGCCCCCTGGCAGCACTTCACCAGCACGTCCAACCCGCAAATGACCTCCTTCAAACTTCTCGTCACCGAGCTGGACACTTTGGAACAGTTCATTTACAACTCGGCCAACTTGGACGTGCTGGACGTGGCAGATGTGTTTTCGGAAAACGTGAGAGATTTTGTAACAACCCAGCTCCCTCTTTTACACAACCATTCAAGCAAACACGAGGGAGAAACCAACTACGCCATTCTTCTCGACTCCAAGCTGAACAAAAACACAGAGTCTTTCTACTACATATACCTGTTGCTCACCACTGCATCCAGACTCAACCGCCTCCCGCAAGCACTCGAGATTCTTAACAGCACGGCCCAGCAAGAGTTGGGCCAGTTGTTTTCACGCATCACCGAAGAAACAAAATTCAGAAATGTCAAGCAGCTCGGAAAAATAGCGAAGCTTCTGAACTTTGACCACACAAGCTCTTCTGAAGACACAGTCAATGGCAACAACTTTAGTGACACGGCGGTAGTCATCTTGAGTGACTTGTTCTCGACTCTCTTTGTCAGCTGTTTAGCAGTGATGCAGCGCCACAAAGTCATAAGCGCCATCGTGGACAAAATAGAATTGCTGCAGAGCATACCTACCACAAGCGGCAGCTCCTACTCTAATTCATCTTCAAAGGGCTATGAAACATACAATATTACCCCGATTTGGAACCAACTAAAGAAGGAAATGCAGTCGTTAATTGTAAGTTATACTTATGACGATTTCTTCAAGGGAAACCAGCTTACAGAAGGAACTGCAAACAATGCATTGACACACGAGATCAGTCGAAATGACTTGTTCAAGTTTGAAAACATTACCCCTGATCTGATAGCACAAACTAACGATGACATGAGAAGTATACTCCAAGAAAGATTTCCAGGCTTTAGCCTCTCGTCTGGAAAGTCTGACAGATTCACAGAGCCCAATGAATCGCCATACATCAAGAATGATAACGCGACCACGGCAGTGGAGGTTCTAGTGCCAAAGAATATTTTTAACATGAGAATTATCCTCGACTTTCTCCTCATATTCACTGCTGGCAGTCACAGGATCTTCATTGACTTTGCAACGGAGACGCACGGGCCCGAAAACAGAACAGCCTCACAGTTTTTTGAGACGTTTATGAGTGCCGTCTTTGCTCCCAAGTTGAAGGAAACCTTTGATAATTTATTCTACGAGTATGTTGGAAACTATAATCATAGGGAGAAACACGAGCAGGGTTCAGGTGCTACCCTGATATTACGAACCGAGTTGCACGCCCTTGAATATCCTGGTTTTGGCCCTAGAGGCTCCGCAACATCACTTCTCACTCAAAAGCTGGTTTCAATTTATCAGAATGCAGTTGACTTCAAGCGTTTACTCATAAGTGCCTGCTCCGTACTCAATACTTCAATTTCATTCCGTTCCAATTACAGTGAGATTGTCTTACATCTTTTGCGAGAGTTTTCAAGCGCATACGATCATTTCTACAAGGAACTTCTCACTCCAGGAGGCGACTTTGTCAACTATAGCGTGGTCGAATCTCTGTCGCGTCCAAGTCTGAGAATCAACACTTGGATGAGAATACCTGCACTCACGGAGATTTCTGGAGTAATTCTTCAAAGATCAGCTAACGATGAAGAACTCCAGGATTTGACAGCAAAGGAAACAGAAATTATGCTCTACGACTCTAGCGCGTTTGAGATCTCACAGGATGATTTCTTCGACAACGAGTCGTTCAAGCATGTTTGTTATCTTTTATTGACCTCCACTTGGATCTTGACCTGGTTACCATCGCTTCTTAAGGACTCGGTAATCAGCGACATTACCAACAATGAAAGAGCTTCCAGGGTTGTTAAGTTGAGAGATGAGTGGTGCTTCTTGGAAAATGGTAGAGTTAATTTGCTGGGCGCCAACGAGGAAGAAAATGTCTTTATCGCTTTAGATTCGTCAAGGGCAGATGCATTCTACAAGATAGTTAGAGCATTCGAGTCAATCCGTGACAGAACCCTTCTTGCATTAAGATACGACTTGCGATGCAAGGCAATCTACTACATTAGTCGTTCTTACCGGGAGGGAGAATGGCTTCCGATAAACGCTCCTGGAGATGCCGACCAATACATCAGCCACTTCAACAAGGAAGTATTTGCCGTGGACGACAGGTTGAACAGCGTGTTAAGCGACTTGGAAAGAGAGGGAGTCTTTTCTGGGCTTCCCGAGTTCATCAGCTCGTTGATGATGCAGGGCACTCAGTTGGTATCCAAGATCAACAATAATGGAATCAAGCGTATTCTCTTGAACATCTTCACGTTGCAGCAAATGTTGAGGAACATGATGAAGCAATCGGACTCGGTGGATTTCACCAAGGTGTCGATCTACTTTGAGTTGTTTGCGCTGTCAGAACAGACCTTGTTGAGCCGGTTCGAGCGGAAGGACCTCGGGTACACAAAGAGCGATATGTTGGAGTTGATCAGGCTACTCTACAGCGAAAAGTTGGCAGACGGAGGAGGAACGACCTTCAACAAAAGCAAATACAACGAGCTTCGCAAACGGGCCGACGATATATTTGGATAGAAATGAAGTGAATATAAATTCTATTAATTAGCAGTGAAACGTAGGCGCCAAAGGTTTGAGGTTCATTCTGTCGGAGAGTCTCTCAAAGACAAACCGGCCAACACCCAAGCCGAGAACCACAGCGAAGAAGTATGTCAAGGTGTAAGACATGGCAGCCAACATCAAAGCAAATCCAAAGAGATCGGGCAAGATACACAACACGAGACGGATGGCATCGCGGAACAAACGAGAGGCCAACGACAAGCTGGGGGCCGAAACTGGGGCAACTTGCTCGGCAGTCTCCGAGTCTGATGAGACTTTCTTGCCGTCGCTTGGTCCGCAACAGTCGGCGCCAGCAGGAGTCACTGTTTCTTGTCCTGGGTGGCACTCCACATAGGTGGGGTTCTTCCACACAGACAGCTCGAGATAGTTTCTCATAAATTCTATTCCACGGGTGAGGAAACCAACCACGAACAAGAGCAAGAATATCCCAAAGGCCTCGCCCTTGTTGCTAGCAGTGAGGTTCTTGAACAAGACTGGGTAGTCCTTGAACTGGGTGGTGAAGTACATGTGCATTCCCATGTGGTCCATACCTCCCATATCGCCCATGTCTCCCATGTCGCCCATGTCACTCATACCGGTGGAGGAGGCCATCGAGCCCATGGTGGAAGATGCCATGTTCATCATACTGTGTGCCATATCGGACATAGTGGACATTGCGTCCATAGACATAGTGGACATTGCGTCCATCGACATGGTGGACATGTCGTCCATTGACATAGAGGACATAGCGTCCATCGACATAGACATGTCGTCCATCGACATCGAACCCATATCCATTGTGCTAACGTGTGTTTGACTTTGACAGGACAGAAAACCGTGTCAAATTTATAGATACATAATTGCTCAGAATGCTTCTCGTTTGGGGTAGTTTGTGAGCAAATTAGAAGTCACGTGCGCGCATCGCAGGTCCGGTTACGGCAAATGCAACATGGCTAGTCTCGTACGAGGCCGGGACAGCGATTGGTGCCGCCCAAAACATGCTCATTTAACCAGTCTTGCGCCAGGTAGCGTGCTCCACAGGCCATACACAGCCCTTCTAGAGGAATCATGTCGGTGAGGGTGGAGTGGCTTCGGCCGCGCGGATTGTCAAACTTGAAGTGCGAACGGAGTAGATGCTTCTTGTAGTCGTAGGGGCGGTTGAACTTGCCCGTCTTGTGCGAGCATGTAGATCTGGGGTACACGCACTTGAAGCGGCCAACCTCATCGTGGATGCGCATGTGCCGGGTGAGATCTCGAGAGATAAACTTTTCGCACACCACGCAGACGGAACCCTTGCCCGGCTTTTTCTTTTTGACGGCGTCTTTGTTGGAGCCGATGGAGGAGACGGAGGCGTTGCTGTGGCTGGAGTCGGTGCGGTGGAACGAGGGCCGC
This sequence comes from Meyerozyma smithsonii, assembly GCA_030570235.1. NCBI lineage: Eukaryota > Fungi > Ascomycota > Pichiomycetes > Serinales > Debaryomycetaceae > Meyerozyma > Meyerozyma smithsonii. The sequence continues at coordinate 171,050 of JAJLVE010000009.1, read as the reverse complement.
TCGATGTCGAGGTGAGATATGTACAGTTTTGCAACCGGCCCCGGCTCGCTGTCGTAGGTGTCGTGGTGGTACTCGGGAGGGTGGAACGGGAGCGGTTCTAGCTCGGGGTCGGGCACAAAGTGGGCGTACTCCTGGTCCGAGCCGGTGTTGTTGGCCATGTCTTTGGAGGAGTTGGTGCTTTTGCGTTCCAACGCCGTGTCGTAGAAGTCAAAGTAGTCGTCCTGGATGGAGGTGGGCGGCTTCATGAGCGGGGTGGTGTCGGTCTGGAACTGGTGGAGACGGTAGTCGTCGCCCGCGTTGAAGCCCTCCAAGTCCGGCTCCTTGATGCGGAGGGTGTCTTCTATGTCGAAGCTGGAGTCCGAGTGTGACGAGGCCACTGGTTCTTTGAACTTCAGCAAGAACTTGTTGTCTAGGTTGTCTAGGGGGATGTATGTGGGCTTCTTTTTGGCGGCGGCCGCGTGCTTGGCGGGGCGCAACCCGTAGCTGCCGGGCTCTTTGCCGGCCAAGTCGTGGTCTTTCGGCGTGGTGGGCGTGGACTCGTGGGCCGAGAAGTCAAAGTAGGTGAGAAAATCGTCTGGCGACGACTCCTTCGACACGTAGGAGGCGGCGCCGAGGCCGGCGTACGCGGCTCTGTCCATGGCGGGAGCGTGGGACGACACCACGTATCGTCGCTGGTCATGCTGGGGGCCGGGGGCCGGGTTCTGGTGATGTATTTGTGGGCTGGGAAGCTGGGCGGCGCCGGAAACGTGGCGGATATGGGCTGGAGCAGCCTGCTGGAGGCGGCCCTGGTGGCTGTGATGGTTCTGCGGAAGCGGAAGCGGAAGCTGAGACGGCGCCGGAGTCTGGTTCTGGTTTTGGTTTTGGTTTTGGTTCTGGTTCTGGTTCTGGTGCTGTTGCTGGTGCTGGTGCTGTGGCGGTACAAACAGCAGCGATGCCGGGCTGTACAGGAACCGGTCGTCGTTGTAGAACGGCTCAAAGGAGGGGTGTTGCCAGCGGTGGTTGGGATCCGGACTAGCTGGGTAATCAAAGTAGCGGTTGTCCAGCAGCTGTAAACCTCGCAAGTCGTCGTACTCAGACGTGTTGGTCATTGTGCTATACGGAAACGGGGCCGGTGTGCTCACACATGCAACAGAAGTAGGCTGGAAGCTTCAGGCTTGCAGGAGGCAAAAGAACAGGAAACGACGGCAAGACAAAAACGACGGGGAGAATACCAGGATCAACAGGATACAGCACCTGGACTAGAAAGGGAACGATGCACGAGGACGCTGAGCAGTTGTGTCTAGACGGGCAACCGGCAGCAGAAACACGAAACAATAACGATGCAACAGTGGGTAAATCGCAAGGGAGCAATAGTGGTGGAGTGCGGGGTGTGCGAGGTTCAGGGTGGCACTGGGTTAGAGAGGTGCGGTGTAGGTGGGTGTAGGTGCGGTGTAGGTGCGGTGTAGGTGCGGTGTAGGTGTGTAGGAGGAGGTGTGCGGTGTAGGAGGTGTGCGTAAGGTGTGCGGTGCAGCGTCGTAGCGCAGGCGAACCTGGCTTCGGTGGAACCCAGCCCCGCGACCAAAAAATATTTCGCTGACAACTTCCCAAAACGGCCCGCACTCCTCGGCCTGGCATGGCTGCCCACGATGCAGGGCATATTTACGAGTCCGCGTCGCGCGCGGCACAATTGGCTGATCTGTGTCAGGGGAGTATGTGATTATGCAAACGACTTCGATGCCTGTGATGTGCCAGCTGCATATGGACAGACGGCACCAGCGGGCGGCTGAACACGGCCACCCAGCAATTGCGCGGTTTGATGGATGACAAACACACGAGGCGGAAGTGCACGTTAAGGGGGTGCCGCGAGACGCACTATGGCCAACCCTAAACCTAAGCATAAGCATAAGCGTAGGCGTAAGCATGAGCATGAGCATGAGCGTAAGCATAAGCATGAGCATGAGCATAAGCATAAGCATAAGCATAAGCATAAGCATAAGCATAAGCCCAGGACAAGCACGTGCACGTGCACATGCAGCAGAAAGACCAGAACCAGCGAAGCAGAAGGGGGAGCAGCAGCTGCAGCGGGAGAAGGCCGTGCAGCAGACGCAAGTGCAGACGCAAGTGCAGCTTTTAGTGCAGCCCGGTTTGCAACATGCAACAGCACCGCAGTTGCCGCGCAGTGGCACCGCAGTTACCGCAGTTCCCGCGGTTGCAGCCAACGGACTTTTTTCGCCAAGCGCGCCCGCCATGCAGCTTGCATTGGGTGCAAATTGCGAGCACAGGGTGGGATTTTCCGTACCCTATTCTGGAAGTATGGCCGGGTGCATATCCGTCGTCTATTTATCTACTATTTTCTATTTCCGAGCCCCCCACCAGGTCGTCCAAATACGGACACCGCTTGGTGATGTCCTCCGTTAGAACATGGTCCTCGAGCCACGACGCCCCCAGAAACCGGAGCCCGCACTGGCAGGTGCCCCAGTACGTGAGCTTGCCCGAGAGGGTGTGGAGCTTTTTTATTTCCGGATCGTCAAACTCAAAGTGGCGGTTCAAAAGATGCTTTTTGTAGTCGTAGCGTCGGTTGAACCGGCCCAGTCGGTGGTTGCACTGGCTCTTGGGGAACGTGCATGCGAACCGGGAATCCAGCCGGTGTGTCCGCATGTGTCGGCTCATGTCTCGGGTGATCTTCTTGCCGCACACCGAGCATAGACTGTAGTCCACGAACGTTGTCTCCACCATCGGGAGTATCATATTGGAGTTGGCGTTAATCATCGTCGTCATATCGGGGTAGTGGTCCATGGCAGCCTCTGGCAATGCCGCCGGAGCTGCAGAAGCAGAAGATGCAGCAGACGCGGACGCGGACGCGGACGCGGACACGGCGGCAGCCATTTCCACCGGTCCGTGCTGCCGCTGCATCTGGGGGGACATGTAGTCTTGCCGCGATGCATACGAGTACTGCGGACTCAGGAGGAACGACTGCAGCTGGGTGGGCGAAAAGGTGGCCTCGCCCGAGAGCTCAGGATCGTCCGGGAGCCCGCTCCGGCTCATGGGGTGCAGGGGCACGAAATGGTGCTGGTGCGGGTGCTGCTGATAGTGGGGGTGCTGGTGGTTCTGGGGGTTCGGGAGGTTGGCAACGTGGTGGTTGGGGAGGTGTGGGACCGAGCCAGACGGGACGCCAGGAACGACCGGGTATGGCGGTGGTGGCGGGTGGCTCAGAACCGGCTGCTGGTCACCGGGAAGTTGATAAAGCTGGTGGAAAAGGTCTGTGTTGTCCGAGTTGTCGGAGTTCGTGGTGGCAAAGTTGGGCAAAACAGCGTCAGAATAATTAAGTAGTTCCATACAGGCGATGGTATTAGTGGGTAGACCTGAAGTTTGTCCTTAGATGAGATCGGGAATAATGCGTGGTGTAGTGTTCTGTTCAAACCTTGGGTGCAACCGGCTTCACCCTATTTATAATTGTGGCCATAAAAATATTCGAAACCCAGTGGTGGGTCATTGCGCCCTGTATTTAAGGTTTCAAATGGCTATTCTGCAAGCAACGATACTCTAGAATCCAAGGCGATTATGCGTAGCGTCGTCTGTGGCTCTGGCCACCGTGGAATGAGTATGCATCCGTCCATTTGCGGTTAACATGAAACCATGCATAAGAGAGGGGGGCCGAAAAAAAAAACAAAAATTTTTTGTAAGGTCTTTTTTTATTTTTGGGGGGTTTTTTAATTTTTTATTTTGAATATATATAAGGAGAGGGAAAAAAAATAGGTGCCGCTCCCACGAGATGCGGAGCAGAGGGTGAGTGAAATTGGCCACGGCAGCCGGCAGTGCCTCGCCACCACACCGCCAGGCGACAATGGTGCCGGAAAAGTCCGGCGCCGCGGCCGGCCGTCAATGCCTCGCAAGCGATGATGCAGCCTATCTCGTCTATTTTGTGGAACAATATGTGCTTCGACGCAATGCATCTGCACATGTAAGCGATGTCCGAAATGAAATCTGCGGTGCATCGAGGCCAATTTTACGCCGCCGCTCCAGTGACGATGTACTGATCAATACCTGCTGCAGCCTGCAGGGTACCCAACAGCATCGATCGGACAGGACCAGTAATCCACCGAGTGGGGTATCTGCTTTTGCTAATTCGAAACTTAATTGTCAGCCCCGCGCCATGCACCAGCGGTCTAACCCACCGGTACGCATGTCAGCGTCAGTCACCCAGCATACGCAGGGTGAAATTCTCAATTGCGCAAATTATTTTTTACTTTTTACAGATCTCCAGCTTTGTGTGTAGGCTTTTAGTCGCTGTTCGCTGACGTCAGAGAACTCCCGGTCTGCGCAGAAGCCTCCGGTTCGCGGAGGGGTGATAACGCCCGCGGGATCCACCCACGCATGCTGCTACAGCAACGCTGTCCTTTGTTGCTATTGTGAGCACCGTTGGCCGCTGGGAAGTACCTCGGTAAAAGTCCGAATAGGATAATTAAGGAACAATACACGGATCTTGCTTCTGCCGTTCCAGCTCGGCACCCTGATTTGATCCTTACATGAAATTACCCTTGTACCTGCCGGGGCGGGTCCCAGACGACAGCGTAACCCAGCGGGAGCCGCTACAAAAACGACAAATCTGCCAGTCTCGTCATCATCTAACGGCTGGGTAATGTAGTAACATTAGGCGACCATCGTTGACGCAGGTTCGTGGGGTGATATGGTACGATATCAGTTATGCGACATGATACGAACATGTAGCCAAGAGGAAACCATCAAAATCCCGAAGATCAAGCACCAGCTATGATGTCAACTTTGGCGCTTACCCATCATGCATCATAATATCGCCAATACTGGTAAGCTGCAGCCTGGGGCTGCAGGGCATATGTGCACCCAGCGGCCCCGCGTAGATTGATGAGCCCAGGTCGCCGGGACGACGGCGCGCGATCGTGATGCGATCGTCCATGCCCGGCTAGATGGCACCATGGCATGGCGTGGGAGGGAGGGCCGACGTAAACAGTTTCAAGATCGGAGCAACATTCCGCCGTGGCGCCAAGCGATTAATGCATAGCTTGCTAAACAGGATATTGCCGCTCGTAAGTGCAGAACGAACCGAGCGTCACGAGAAGAAGCTGCATGATGTGCGGCGAAGCTATAATTACTGGCAGTAATAATGAATTATATATAGAGAATAAATAATAAAACAATACATTTTAAAAAAACAAAAAAACAAAACCAAAAAAATATCTCCGGTTCTATGCAGGTGCCAAACCAGATTCTAGGCATATGCAAATAGTCTCGGCATATGCACAATACATGAGTACGAACACGGCTGATTGTTCGTGGCGCACAGACCTGCTCCGCCTGCATATTCTGGGCCCTCTCGCTTCTATTGTCGGTGCCGGCTGCCCGGGTCGCGCGCCCCTTTCGGTTATGTGGGTGGCGCTTGCTGCCACTGCTGCAAGTTTCTGCACCGGCCGGGGCAACGCGACGTTGGTATGGGATGCGTTCCAGGGTCCGCCCAAACCGTCATCCTCCGCCCGCTGCTGTCATGCGTGTCCGAATGGAGGAATGTAAGCGAGGGTAACCCTCAAACTCCGGGGCTGTGTGCAGGCGGACAGATACGTCGCCATACATATCCATTGGGCCGAAATGTTGGGTTCCCCCAGAAGCTTTGGCAGCAGGCGGAGAAGGTTGGCGATAGGTTCCGTTTCCCGTGACACCGTTGGGTCGCAGGCGGGGAAGACTTAAGCGGGCCGGTTTGGAGCGCGTGGCATGAAACTGACGCACAGCACGGCATCATCATGGCAGACCCGAGATCCTTCCGTACACCCCAGATACTTGAGATTTACTCAGAAGACGCAGATCATGGCAGATCCGACGATCCAGAACCTGTGATCGGCAGCCCCCACGCCGGCCACGGCCCAGGCGCAGATGCCGCGAGCGCGATTTTGCACCCATTGCTGCGGTTCCCACCTTCGGATAAGTCAGGGGTGGGCCGGGCAATAATGCAGGACCAGCATTCCCATGTCGGCAACTGAGGCTGGATGGGGCAAAAGTTGCAGGAGTGAATGCTTGCGGGCCGGGCGTCGGGCCGTACGGCTGAATGAAACTTTATTTCCCCAAGCGCAATGTGGTGGAATAATAATCCTGATAATAATTCGGGGGTTGATGGGTGCAAACCCTTCCCGGCCGAATGTGGCTGCTCCATGCGGTTCCGGCGATTCCAGGGTACATTTCGGGCCACATGCGAATTGGCTGGTAAAAGAAAATAACGTTTCGAAAGGGGCTGGAACTGCACGGAACCTGGACTAGAACCTGGAATAGAACCTGCTAAAATTAGGCACGGGGAGATTGCACGAAGATCAATACGATGGAGCAAACGATGCACCGCAAAGTCATGCACCACAAACTGGTACGATGTCGCCTGAATCATGCATCCATTTAATGTCTATTTGACACGGAAGCGTAACGTGCATTGCATCTATTCGGCTTTCTTTGTCATCTTTGTCACCATTCGGCTTTCTTTGTCATCCTTTGTCACCATTCAGCATTTGCTTGGCCTCCATTGGCCTCCATTGCCTCCATTACCTCCATTTGGCGTCGTTCCCGTTGTACTTGTACGTATTTTGTGGTCACGATCGTTGACGCCTGGTCGTGCCAGCCCGGAATGAAACATACTAGCCAGCCATAGCTTGTACAAAGTCTAAAGCCAAAGTCACAACATCAAAAGGTCATGGCTGATGCATACGAACAGTCGTACGACCGCGAGAAATACCGAAACTTACTCGTAAATCGTGCCGCCCACCGGCTCACCCTTCTCAAACCCGGATCCCGAAAACCCCATCATGCGACCCACCAGCCGAACCCGCCATAATCGCCGCCGCGTTGCAGCCATGGTCACGTGCCCATCCATTTCGCAGTCACTGCCGGGTAACCGCATCCTGCGCAGGCCGCGCTCGGTAACAAAAATTTTTCAGATTTTTCACATCATCAACCAAACTACAAGATGGGTGCCTACAAATACTTGGAAGAGCTTCAAAGAAAGAAGCAGTCAGATGTGATGCGTTTCCTCTACCGTGTCAGATGCTGGGAATTGAGACAAAAGAATGTCATCCACAGAGCCACCAGACCTTCCAGACCCGACAAGGCCAGAAGATTGGGCTACAAGGCCAAGCAAGGTTTCGTCATCTTCCGTGTTAGAGTCAGAAGAGGTAACAGAAAGAGACCTGTGCCAAAGGGTGCCACCTACGGTAAGCCTACCAACCAGGGTGTCAAGCACTTGAAGTACCAAAGATCCTTGAGAACCACCGCCGAGGAGAGAGTTGGTCGTCGTGCTGCCAACTTGAGAGTGTTGAACTCGTACTGGATCAACCAGGACTCCACCTACAAGTACTTTGAGGTGATCTTGGTCGACCCATCCCACAAGGCCATCAGAAGAGACGCCAGATACAACTGGATCGTCAACCCAGTGCACAAGCACAGAGAGTCCAGAGGCTTGACCTCCGCTGGAAAGAAGTCCAGAGGTATCAACAAGGGTCACCTTTTCAACAAGACCAAGGCCGGTCGTCGTCACACCTGGAAGAAGCACAACACTTTGTCCTTGTGGAGATACAGAAAGTAAACGGCCTAGCCGTGGTTTACTGGTTGTATATGCGGCTGGTGCTGATTGGTTGTGGCTTGCTGTTCACGCGGGCTGGGCTGTTGTTGCTGGCTGTTTTCCGTCGTTTGCTGCCTTGCTGACGATGGGTTACTCTCTTGTATACCAATATACTTTCTAAAAAAATTGTAGAAAAAATTGAGAATGGAATTGAAAATGAAAATGAAAAATGGAAACACAAACCACCAAAAACACTAAACCATGAATGGTCCTATATCTTACCGTATCTTCATATCTTCATATCTTACCGGATCTCTCCGATCTCCATCCCCAAACCCAATCTGCCTAATTATACCTTATTCCACGTTCTGATCTGCCGGGGTGCATATAAGCCAAGTTGCAAAATGCTATTGTCCAAACAGACAAGCAACATGCAACCACTAACAGCTGCAATCCCCAACAGCAGCAACCACCGCAAACCAACAGCAGCAACTCCATTCCTCTCTTCCCGCTATTCCACCCCACGCCGACCTGCCTTGTCGTTCCCTGGTCCCCTATTTGCACCCGTGCACCACTGACTCGGCCCCTCTAATTCGATCGCGAATTATTAAATACTCCTCAACACTTTTGCGTTTGCTACATCATCATGACAAAGCACACTAAGACCGCTATCTTGTCTGTGTACGACAAGACAGGCTTGTTGGATCTTGCAAAGGGTTTGGCTGCCCAGAACGTCCGGATTTTGGCTTCCGGCGGAACCGCCCGAATGGTCCGCGACGCGGGATTCCCCGTGGAGGACGTTTCCACCATCACCAGAGCGCCGGAGATGCTTGGCGGCCGTGTCAAGACCCTCCACCCAGCTGTGCACGGAGGTATTTTGGCCAGAAACTTGGAAAGCGACGAAAAGGACTTGGAACAACAGGGTATCGAAAAGGTGGACTACGTGGTGTGCAACTTGTACCCGTTCAAGGAGACGGTTTCCAAGGTGGCGGTGACGATCAGCGAGGCCGTGGAGGAAATTGACATTGGTGGCGTCACCCTCTTGCGTGCAGCAGCCAAGAACCATGCTCGGGTGACCATTTTGTCCGACCCCAAGGACTACGCCGGGTTTTTGGAGGAGTTGAAAACCGGCGAGATCTCCACCGAGGCGCGCAACCGGTACGCGTTGAAGGCGTTCGAGCACACGGCCGACTACGACGTGGCCATCTCGGACTTTTTCCGCAAGCAGTACGCCGAGAACACGTCGCAATTGCCGTTGAGATACGGCGCCAACCCCCACCAGAAGCCGGCGCAGGCGTACGTGTCGCAGGGCGAGCTCCCGTTCAAGGTGTTGGGCGGCTCTCCTGGCTACATCAACCTCCTCGATGCGTTGAACTCGTGGCCGTTGGTCAAGGAGTTGAGTGCGTCGCTCAACCTCCCGGCGGCAGCGTCGTTCAAGCACGTTTCTCCCGCCGGTGCCGCGGTGGGCCTCCCTCTCTCCGACGTGGAGAAGAAGATCTACTTTGTCGAGGACATCGAGAACCTCTCGCCGTTGGCCAATGCCTACGCGCGTGCCCGCGGCGCCGACAGAATGTCGTCGTTCGGCGACTGGATCGCTCTTTCCAACATCGTGGACCTCCCCACAGCGCAGATCATCTCCAAGGAGGTGTCGGACGGAGTCATTGCGCCCGGGTACTCGCCGGAGGCGCTCGAGATCTTGAGAAAGAAGAAGGGTGGAAAATACTGCATTTTGCAAATCGACCCCAACTTCACCCCCGACACGTTGGAGTCCCGCCAGGTGTACGGCATCACGCTCCAGCAGAAGAGAAACGACGCCATCATCAAGGGCTCGTCGTTCAAGGAGATTGTGTCCAAGAACAAGGGTCTCACCGAGCAGGGTGTCATCGACTTGACGGTGGCCACGATTGCGCTCAAGTACACCCAGTCCAACTCGGTGTGCTACGCCAAGAACGGCATGGTGATCGGCTTGGGTGCGGGCCAGCAGTCGCGGATCCACTGTACGCGGTTGGCCGGCGACAAGGCCGACGCCTGGTGGTTGAGACAGCACCCTCGGGTGCTCGGGTTCGAGTGGGCCAAGGGCACCAAGCGTCCCGACAAGGCCAATGCCATTGACTTGTATGTGACCAACCAGGTGCCCACGGAGGAGCCGGAGAAGTCCGAGTACGAGGCCAAGTTTGCCAAGTTGCCGGAGCCATTGACGGCGGCCGAGAGAAAGGAATGGTTGAACAAAGCATCGGAAGTGGCCTTGTCGTCTGACGCCTTCTTCCCCTTCCCCGACAATGTGCATCGTGCGTCGCGTTCTGGAGTCAAGTACGTGGCTGCACCTTCGGGGTCGGTGATGGACAAGGCAGTGTTTGGAGCTGCTGACGAATACAACATGGTGTACGTGGAGAACCAGATCCGGTTGTTCCACCACTAGGTAATAGTAATACAAGAAAGAAGCAAAGAAGAGAAGCAAAGAAGCAGAGCAAGGAAGCAGAGCAAAGAAGCAGATCAAAGACGCGAAGAAGCTAAGAAGCAAAAGAAGTAGTGAAAAGTAATACAAATCGTAAAGCAACAGAGCAGGAACGAAATCGTACCAGTTCCGTGGTATTGCTTCTAAATCGTCCCTCGTCCCTCGTCTGGCGTCCGGTCCTCCTGCACCACCAACGGCCGCACAATCACCATTTATCTGCACGGTGCGAAAATCTTAACACGTCGAACATGGCTTCTGAGTACACCTACGACGAAGAGGGAGAAACATGGCCGTTTTTCGTGATGGCCGTGCTTTCCTTTGCGCTCGTGCCCCTCACCGCCAAGTGGTTGCGGCGGATCGTGGCCACAAACCGCAAAAACGTCAATGTGCCTGGTGCCATCGACCACAACAGCACGTCTTTGGGGTTGGAACACGCCGCCAGCATCCGGGACTTCAAGAGAAAGCAGACTTCCGACCGCATCTTCAACAGGACCTTTGTTTTTGTGGTTTTCGGCTGGGCAGCGGTGGCCTACATCGGCTTGTATCACACCAAGGAAGCAAACCTCCAGGGCACGTTTGACCCGTACGCCATTTTGGACGTGGCCATGAATGCGTCGGAGCGGGAGATCAAGAGCAGGTACAGAAAGCTCTCGTTGAAGTTCCATCCTGACAAACTCCCGCAGGACCTCACCGACACCGTCAAGCAGGAGATGGAGGCCGCGTTCATCAGAATCAACTTGGCCTACAAGTCGTTGACGGACGAGGTCACCAGAAACAACTTCTTGCGCTACGGCCACCCGGACGGGCCGCAGGAGATCAAGCACGGCATTGCCATTCCCAAGTTCTTGGTGGAGGGCAAGTACTCGCCGGTGATGGTGGTGGTCTACTTTGCGTTGGTGGGGCTCTTGCTCCCCATGGTGGTGGGGCGCTGGTGGTCCAACGTCAAGGCACACACCCGCAGAGGCCTCCACGTGGACACCGCCGGCGTGTTCACCCGCCAGTTGGCCGACAGAAACCCGGCCAAGGCCGCCACGCCCGACATGCTTCTCGGCTGGTTGGTGCAAGCGCAGGAATTGAAGGCGATTGTGGGCGACATGGAGGCGGCCGAGATCCGCAGCTTGGTCGACGCCCACTTTGCCAGAGCGCCGGCGGCGTCCGACCCCCGCAGGCTCCAGGTGGTTGCGGCGCTCCCGCTGCTCATCAACGGCTTGGTTGAAATCGCCACTGTTTTCCGCCAGTTCGACGTGGTGGCCGCGGCCATCGACTTGCACAAGGCCATCGTGCTGGCCATCAAGCCGTACGGAAAGTACCAGGAGCTCCTCCAGCTTCCGTACGTGGACGAGGCCACCGTCGAGGCCCAGGACGTCAAGAGACTCGGCAAGCTTTTCGCCATCGACGAGGCGGCCGCAGGCAAGGCGTTGGGCATCGACGACAAGCAGAAGCTCAAGACCACGCTCAGCATTGCCGGGCACATTCCCACGCTCCGCATTCTCGATGCGTCGTTCATGGTGCCCGGCGAGGAGCACGTCACCCCGTCGTCCAAGGCGCACTTGGTGGTCAAGTTCCTTGTCAAGTCGCCGCGCTTGAAATCGTGCCCCGACATCGACGACGACAGACTCAAGGAGGAGGAGACCATGGAGCTGTTGCGGGACCCACTCAAAACCAACAACGACGAGACTGCATTGCCGCACGCGTACGCGCCATACTTCCCCGAGCCCATCGCCAACAGCTGGTATGCGTTCGTTCTCAGCCAGAAAGATAACCGTATAGTGGAGGGCAGCCAGGTGTGCAAGCTCGAGAACATGGACTTGCGGAACCTCCAGCTCAGCCAAGACGAATGGGTGTCAGGCAAGGACGGCGAGGTGCGAATCAGCACCTTCAAGGTGCCGCTTGCACAGCCCACGCCGCCGGCGCCCGGCAAGTCGCACTTTCGGTTGGTGATGAAAAACAACGTTTACTTTGGTGCCGACGTGGATATTCCGCTCGAGTTGGAGGTGAAGCCGGCGCCGATCAAGCTCAAGAAGGAGGACAGCAAGGACGAGAGCGACGACGAGAGCGACATTTCGGACCCCGAGGAGGACTCGCTTGCCGGCGCGTTGGCGGCGTTGCGTGGAGGACCCGTCAAGCGCACCGAGCCGGTGGAGGAGGACAGCGACGAGGACGTGTTCACCGACATCAACACCGACACCGAGGATGAGAGCTAGGCGAGAGCTAGACAAGAGCTAGACACCAAGGCGAGTGCTAGACAAGAGCTAGACAAGAGCTAACACAAAGGCGAGTGCTAGACACCAAAGAGCTGGCACCAAAAGTATAGATATTTATATACAGCGAACTAAACCTTCAACTTCAAGATGGCCGCGTCGGGACTGGCAAGGCCCTGGTCGTGGTAGTAGTTGGGGACAGTTCCCGACAACTCAAAGCCCTTCTTGGTGTACCATTCCACCGCGTGGGTGTTCGACGCCTGGACATGCAAAAACACCTCGTGGATAAATCTCTTTTTCGTCTCGTCGATGACGTAGTCGAGCAACTTGGAGCCGATGCCCAAGTTGTGGTACGCAGGCAAAACCGCAAGCGACTCGATGTACATGGCATTGGGGATGGAATTGGCCGTTATCTGGTGCTGCTGGCTCTGCGAGTGTGTGTGGGAAGCATGCGCCGTGTTGAACGGCTTGGCCTTGACTCCGCCGACGGGGAGTTCCGAGTAAAAACCCAATTGCACCACCTGGCCGGATTGCAAGCAATCCTGGTACCACGGCGGCGGAAACGTCACCGGCAAACACACGGTGTTGATTTTTTCAAGAACACCAATGTTGTTGCGTGTGAGGTCATCTAGCGACACGATGCTTCTTCCCATGGTGAGAGCTGCAGAGAGGAGCCGGAATGGGGCCGGAATGCGGCCGGTACATATGCGCTTATATACGCGCTTATGTAAGCATAATCACCGGCGGTAGTTGGCGGTTGGCGGATGGCGGTTGTCGGTGTTGGTGGCGGGCCGGGCGCGAGGTGGAGCAGGACAAGTCGTGCGCGCCGCCACTCGCCCCCGCTACTTCGCGACACCGTTTCGCTGGCAATGGCCGTAGTGCCAATCGCACCCGGCCCGAACCAGCTGACCCGATGCACCCCGCCACCCGGCACGTGACGACCAGCACCTGACTCGGCGGGAAATCACAAGCGGCGCAACTGGAGACGCAGCCGCCACTCTTTCTCAATGATAACAACGATCCTTATAGTAGCACTAGTTCTTTTCGTGCTCAGAACGGTCATCAACGACTTCCGCAGCGCCAACCCGTTGCAGCAGGAAGAGAAGGACGAGACGGTTCTCGCTGGCAAGTTTACCCCACACACGCTCGCCAAGTACAACGGGTCCGACAACCCACGGATCTTCATCGGGGTCAAGGGACGAGTTTTCGACGTGACCCAAGGTGCCACCTTCTACGGGCCGGGCGGGCCATATGCCAACTTTGCTGGCAGAGACGCCAGTCGTGGATTGGCCCTCAACTCGTTTGAGACCAGCTGCTTGACCCCGCTCGACGAGCCGCTCGACAGGCTTGAGGGCTTGTCCAAGGAGGAGGTGGAGTCGTTGGACAACTGGGAAGACCACTTTGAGAACAAGTACAAGGTTGTGGGCACGCTTGCCAACGAATAAACGTCCTGGACTGTGCGAGAAAGTAGACAAAGTAGGCGACGAGTAGAGCTACGGGCACCAGAGTCACAGGCAAGGAACCAGGCGGGGCGAAGAGCCCGGGAACGCTGCAAGGCACCCGAAACACCCCAATTGCCTACTTTACACCACCCTATTATCGTCGTTCTGGCAGCCGCTGACAGCTGCTGCACCCGCACACCCAAGTACCGACAAGTCTCATCTCTTCTTCCAAACAACCATGAGTTATCGTGGCCGCGGCAGAGGCGGTTTCCGGAACGCGCCGGGCTCCAGACAGGCCGAGATCGACCAGCATGCTGCGCAGAACTCATTTCCGGTGCTGATCACCGGGTGGACCGGCGCCACCGTCGAGGAGTGTGTCAAGTTCATCTCGAGAAAATGCCGGATATCGGTCATGAACGCCACCAGCGACGCTGCCGGCGTGATGCACGGCTACGTCAAGTCGCAGAAGGACGCCGACGAATTGTCCAACTGGTCGGGAGTCAAGTTTGCCGGGCAGCTGCTCCGGATATCGAAGGACGTGGCCGGGCTGGGCTCCACCAACACCGCCATCGAGGCCATCACCGCGTTCCTCCAGTCGCGGTACAACCCGGCCATGAAGATGTTGAGCCTCGCGCTGGTGCTGCAGGACCCCAGCTTGGTCGCCAAAGGCTTTTTCGGCTCCGTCAACACCGGCTCCAAGTTCTTCCCGGCGCTCATGAAGGTGGCTCTGGACCTCAAGTTGGACGTGGAGACCATCGACCTCTCGGGCAACGAGTTGGGCGACTTGTCGGCGATCGCGGCCATGGCGCCCACGTTCCCCAAGCTCCGCAACTTGAGTTTGCAGAACAACAACTTCAAGTCGCTCAAGGTGTTTGACCCGTGGAAACACAAGTTGAGCTTTCTCCGCGAGATCATCTTGACCCAGAACCCCATGATCGACCACCACAACAACCCCGCCGACCGCGCCGCCATCAACGCCGAACTCATGCGTCTCTTCCCGCGGCTCATCGTGCTCAACGGCGAGATAATAAGAAACGAACAGACGCTCGCGGCCAACCTCCGGTTCCCGTTCGACAGCCCCGAGCCCATGTTCTTCCTGGACGACGAGATCCGCAACATGTCCACCAGCTTCATCACCAACTTCTACAACCTCTGGGACACCAACCGCAACGACCTTCTCGTGTTGTACCAAAACGAGTCCCAGTTCTCCATGCAAGTCGACCTGGCCCACCCGCACCTTGCCGACGGCGCGCTGAACGTCGACTTTGGCTACTATCTTCCCAACTCGCGGAACCTCGCCAGGGTGTCCTCGGCCAAGGTGCGCCAATCCAGGGTCGCCGTGGGCCCGGCGAACATATCCAAGTTCTTTTCCCAGCTCCCCAGAAGCCGCCACGAACTCATAGCCAAGCCGCATCTTTACAGCATGGAGAGCTTCCGGTTCCCGCAGCTCAACGGCATCATGATGACGTTGCACGGCACGTTTGAGGAAACTGCGGCGCCCGACAACACAGAACAGGCCGGCGCCAGCGGCCCCAAGAACCGGTTCCACTACCAGAAAAACAAAAAGACGGCGTTGTCACCCAAAAGCTTCGACAGAACCTTCATTGTCATTCCTGGACCCAACGCTTCCATGATCGTTGCTAGCGATTTGCTCCTTATCCGTTCCCCAGGTGGAAACAGCGCCTGGGCGCCAGTGCCGGCCACCCCTCCGTCGGCCACTCCCACTCCCACCCCCACCCAGACTCCCACCCCCGGCGGACCCACAGCCGCAGACTTGCCTGCTGAGGTCAAGGCCAACCTTAATGCTATTCAACAGGAGTTGCTTGTGAAGGTGCTCTTGGAAACCAAACTCAACCTCCAGTACGGAATCATGCTTTGCGAGCAGAGCGAGTGGGACTACCAGCGGTGCACGGTGAATTTCAAGAACTCGGTGGGCTCGTTGCCTCGCGAGGCTTACCAGGTGTAGCGAAAAAATATAGAGACTACTATTTACTGTTACTGTGTACTGTAGCTACTGTGGCATCAGCAAGGCTGCCACAGACCCTCCTTTTTCTCTTCTTCATTTCTTCATTTCTTCATTTCTTCTTCATTTCTTCATTTCTTCTCTACCTTCCTCCTGTACATCCAGCCGCACCATCTTTCTTCCTACAACATGGGCTACAATATTGCCATGATCTCAGACTTCTTCTACCCCCAACCTGGAGGGGTAGAATTCCACGTGTACCATCTAGCGCAGAAGTTGATTGATATGGGCCACTCTGTCATCATCATCACCCACCATTATGGCGATCGAAGGGGAATCAGAACCCTCACCAACGGCTTGAAGATCTACTACGTGCCGTTTTTGATCGTGTATCGAAGCAGCTGTTTTCCCACCGTGTTCCTGGCGTTCCCTATCATCCGCAACATCTTCATCCGAGAACAAATCGACATCATTCATGGCCATGGATCTTACTCAACCTTGTGCCACGAAGCCATATTCCACGGCAGAACGATGGGACTCCGCACAGTTTTCACCGACCATTCGCTCTTTGGCTTTGCCGACTTCACGTCTATCGTGGGAAACAAGTTGATGAAATTCACCTTGAGTGACGTGGGCCATGTCATCTGTGTTTCAAATACCTGCAAAGAAAACACCGTTCTCAGAGCCTCTTTAGATCCTCTAAACGTCTCCGTCATACCAAACGCTGTCATATCCAAGGACTTTGCTCCGTTAGAGACCCCGAAAAACAGCGACGAAATCACAATTGTTGTTATATCAAGGCTATTTCCCAATAAAGGTGCAGATTTACTCACCGCTATCATTCCCACCATTTGCGCTGCCCGGCCAAAAGTTCGCTTCTTGATCGCTGGCGATGGTCCCCGATATCTTGATATCGAACAGATGAGAGAAAAGTACGTGCTTCAAGATCGCGTCACCTTGATCGGCGGTGTCAAGCACGAAGAGGTTCGTGACATTATGGTGAAGGGGCAGATATACCTTCACCCTTCGTTGACCGAAGCCTTTGGTACTGTCATCGTCGAGGCGGCTTCGTGTGGACTTTATGTTGTCACCACCAAAGTGGGTGGCATCCCAGAAGTGCTTCCCAGTCATATGACCTCTTTCGCAGAACCAGAACAGACCTCCTTGGTGGATGCAACCTTATCAGCTATAGACCTCGTACAATCGGGCGAGATAGACACCTCAAAGTTCCACCAAGAAGTGGCAAAGATGTACAGCTGGAAAAATATCGCTATCCGGACTGAAAACGTTTACAACTCGCTCAGCATAAAGAACGAGCCGTTCCTCGATCGTCTATACAAGTACCACTGCTGTGGTCCACTCGTTGGGAAACTCTTTGTGATTTGCGTTGTCGTCGATATATTCATTTTGGCTCTTTTGGACATCTTCTACCCTGCTGAACATATAGATATTACTACAAAATGGCCCCGCCGGCCGATTAAGAGGGCAGGAAGGTTGCCTCAGCGCCAACCCTAATTTAATGACTTATGACTCGCAAAAACACTTTCTCTCATAACTTCGTAGCGTGCTTTCTTTTCTTTTTGGAGAGAGAGAATGTAGGCTGTGTTCTCACTGTGTGGCTTCCAATCGGTTGAGAGATTCACTCGCAAAGGCTTGCAATTTGTAACCAATTTTTGAAGGAAATGGCCGCATCCAGCAAGGTGATTTAGGTGGCTGCTCGGTTTTGAAGCCAATGGCGCAAAGGAAAGATCGCCAACGTCAACACGCTCTTCCTTGTTTAAGAGCACCCGCCTCAAAAACTCAGCTTCACTCTTGTATGCCAATGCTCTGATTGCAACTTTTTTGACCCCGTTTTCTACTTCAGGATCCTTGTGTAACTGTGCAAGAGAAGACTCAAACTGTTGAAATTTTGCAAGCTCTTCTTGCAACATGGACTTTGCTGATTCCAAATTGCCAAACCGGAGCTTTAAATCATTATGTGTCTTTTGTAAATCTGCCAATTTCTGACTAAGACTTGAGAATGATTGTTGATGATTAACGTTGGCCATCTGGAGAGCACCACGAAGCATCTCGACATTTGTCTCAAGATCATGAATCTTTCTAACCTTCTCAGTGTCAGCCAGAGTGTTGAGCTTCTCCGCTACTTCCACTGGTGAATCAGGAACGGGGTATGCACTTATTTTACGATCTGGCTCTCGCGTATGGTCAACGAACTGGTTCAATTGGCTCAAAAGTTCCAATATTGTCTGATCTATGATATCAGATTGAACCTCATCACCATGAGAGTAAAGCAGATCCACTCTAGCGTAACAAGCGACATCAAATGGCGCATATTGAGTGTCATCTTCGGAATTCCAGCCTGCGGTTTTCTCTCGGTATGCGACGGATCGCTGAATGTAATCTTGAATATCTTCTCGTAAAGCAGCAGATCTCATCGAAGGTAATAATGGGGTTAAGTAGAGAGCAAAATAGTCCGTGCAGAATTGCAAGTAAAACTTGCCATGTGGAATTTCTTTTACCACCGTTTCAATCACGGCTAAAATAAAGTCAGAACTTTCAACTTCATGGTCTCGAATTTCCATGTTATGTGACACCTTATTGTAGGTCTCTAAAAGGTTCAGCTTGAGTTCTGGTAAGTGGTGTTGCAACATGTTCCATTCTAGGCATGTTATGACAAGTCCCATGCACAGTTTCAACGAGTGGTATCTGTAGAGAACCCGGGATATCATCGGTGAAGCTGATCTATCATCACTTAGTATTCCTGCTACCAAGGTAGATATCTCGTTAGCAACAAAAGCACAGTCAAAAGTGAGCGAGTGCGGTGTAAGTGCCAACCGATGTGGTAAAGTGGTTCCTCGTGAGTTCAATGCTGTATAAATCAGTTCGTGATTGATGGCAGCGTCACTGGTGAGTTCTTTGATCTTCTCACGAAGTCTCTTGTTTGACGAGTCCAAGTGTTCAAGTTGTTGTTTGATTTGAGCGTTTTCTTCACTTAACGTAGCTATAGTGCTCTTGAGGTCAGATTCTATAGCGGCATGGTTCTCCTCTAGACCCAGTTCCAATTCAGCTAGCTCAGTGAGATCTGTGACTGTATTTTCTAGCACTTGAATTTTGGCAGTCAATTCGTGATTTTCTTCGGTGAGACGGTTCACCACTTGATCAACATTGAGTTCAGTGTCAACCTGTTCTTGTAGGGATGCGATTATTTCTCTTGAATTGGCTAGCTTCTGTTCGAGCCGTGGAAGCAGGGAAAGCTTTGATTCAGACTCCTCAAGCTGCGCTGCAAGCGCCCTTATTTGCTCCAGCATGTCTTTAATTTTTTTGCAGTTCTCTTCAAGCTTTTGCTCGAGACTCCTATTCCTGGTCAATACCTGCTTGATTTCATCAGTAGACAAATCGACAACATCAACTTGCGCAGCCACAAGCTGCTCCAACTGCCTGTTGAGTTCAGTTTCCTCGACTAAAGCATCCAACTCCTCCTTAAGCCGATCGTGTCTTTCACGGAGAGTATCTAGTTCCAGCCTCAATCCCTCATTTTCTGTTTCAAGAATTTCCTTATCCACAGCAAGCATCTCTATCTTCGATTCCGCAGCTTCTAGACTCCTCTCGGCCGCTGCAACCTGTTCGTTGGCAGCAAGAATTGCCTGTTGGTACTCTTCAGCACTGGACTGCAATTGGTGTATACCTCGGCCTAAGAGTCCGGAATCCTGACCAGAACCAACCATAGACAGGTTTTCAATCGGCCTGGCCCTCGACTCCCTCACAAAAATCCCGTGTTTTGGAGGACAAACAAAGTACGTTGTTCCGGCAACAGACCCGTCATTTTTTCCCACGGGTTGGGACAACTCCACTCCTACCCAGATACCAGGAGCAAACTGTGTGCGTCCAAGGAAGCGTATGGTACCATTTCCAGCTTCCAAAGCCACATACTGACCCACATACATACAGCCTGTATAGCTTAGGTTGAATCAATCAACACCCCTGCATGTAAAAAAGTGTTGATAATCGCGTGTAGCGACAATAACCATAGTTTGCAAAGAAACAGTATAGGACGATGAGCACACCTCAGAAGCGTGGCGTTTCGAACTTGAAACAGGAGCTCCTCAACGAGCAGAAGCAAGAAATCAGAGAAGCATTTTCTCTTTTTGACATGAATAACGATGGCTGTTTAGATTATCATGAGCTCAAGGTCGCGTTCCGGGCCCTTGGCTTCGACCTTTCTAAGCGTGAAGTATTGGATATTATACATGAATACGACACAGACGACCGTAACTTGATCACATACGACAACTTCTTCCAAGCAGGTACGTACAAACGGTTCATTGAGACTGAGAAGAGAGAA
The DNA here is from genome assembly GCA_030570235.1 of Meyerozyma smithsonii. NCBI lineage: Eukaryota > Fungi > Ascomycota > Pichiomycetes > Serinales > Debaryomycetaceae > Meyerozyma > Meyerozyma smithsonii. Next base: position 151,101 of record JAJLVE010000009.1, on the reverse strand, counting down.
ATGGTGTTTTTCAATTGGAAAAATTGTTCCTGCCGTCGTATGGGAGATACCACGAGATGATCGTGCATGGTATACTCTTTTGCGTGGCAGGTTTTACCCTTGTTCTATCTTTTTTACCGTTTTCTCTCCATTTTATTCTGCAACTTTACTAACATAGTCGGTGAAAAAATAATCAAACGAGACCCTCTTGACGAGATCCGCCGTGCGTTCAAGCTCTTCGACGACGACAACACCGGTAAGATAAGTCTCCGCAACTTGCGACGGGTCGCCAAGGAATTGGGGGAGAATCTTACCGATGACGAACTCCGAGCTATGATTGACGAATTTGATCTCGATGAGGATGGAGAAAGTAAGTACGACAGAGAGATTTGGAGCTTTGAAACATACTAACACAGTCAACGAACAAGAATTCATAAACATCTGTACAGAATAGCTTTGAGGAGAGTGTCCTCTAATCAAAAAATGCAGGCTAAAAGTTTTGATTCTAGCAGATCGCAGTGAATTGATTCTGTACTGAAGCTGCTTTGGAATAGAACCAGCAGGGTTGACCGTACCTCTATTTCAAGGATGTTTTGTTCTTGAATTTTTCACCCTGCTGCAAATCGCTGAAGCAGATTCCTTGGTTCTAGCGTTGCAGGAGAAATGCCCATGTCCGAGTCCCATTGCGTGAAGTGGGCGTAATCAACGTCCCTCACCAAAGATCAGGTGTAGAGTAAGGCGTTAATTAGAGAAGATGACGGAAGGAAGAAGGAATTGTACATTGTCGTAACAATTGATGGAAGGAGAAGTGAAGTAGAGACAGCATCTGTAGCTAACGATGAAATGCACGCAATGTGTACTGCAAGAGATTTACCCTACTGTGATAGCCACAATATAGTTATTGTTCATTCATGAGACAAAAGGTACTCACCGTTCAAAGTCTAAACGCAAGCTTTTTCCAAAAAAAAAAACACAATCAAAAAAGGCTACCGAAAACAACGATGCCAGCCCCGAATATACTCATAGCACCCCAATACTACCCACCTGTACCAACCCCAGTATACCCCAGGACTGGACGGGTTGTGCATCCATGCACCAGCCACTACTAGTGTCGAATTTTTCTTCCTCTTTCTCAACCAACCATGTCGTGGAACACCGCCAAAAAACGGTTCCAGAGGGACATAGACAAGTACCCCAAGGTGCTACGCGACGTGTACCTTGCCAAGACCAACAGATACACCCTTCCCACATTCGAAACCAAGCAGTGGCCGATTCCCAAGCAAGAGCGTCGCACGCTGCTCGCCAAGATCGGGTTGGCCAGCGGCGATTTGGCGTATATCACCGAGGGAGAGAAGAAGGGAACCATCTCCAAGGTGTTCCAGTACTCGCCCGAGCTTGATTCGGTGCTTTTGGCCGACGTCACCTCCAAGAAACTCATTCCCCAGCAGAACTGGGTGGAGCACCAGAACAGCCATCTCATGGATTATCCCGAGTACGTTCCTCGCAGCTCGGTCAAAGTTGCAGCCAAGGACAAGGACGAAAACGGCAAGGTGTACTACGTGGTGGCGGACAAAATCGAGTTGCGTGACAAGTACTACGACGACAGATACAAGCAGTGGCTCCCGCGGCGGTTCGTCAAGCATCACAAGGCGATTGAAATCCCATGGCCCAACCCGCCGCAGGAGCCTGAGGACGACTATCTTTCGACCAAGGAGCAGGTGGCACTCGAGAAGACGTACGAGCTCCAGTCGTTGGCGGTTCCTCCCGTGCCCGCCGACGCACTTCTGCAATTAAGAGCGCCATACTCACGGCATAAAAAGAGAGTGCTCACGGAGGTGCAAGCCAGAAAGATGAACGCGCCTGCCATGCCGCTCAGCAACGAACAAAAGATATACCTTGCCAAGAAGGCAGCCGAACCACCCAAGACATACAAGCCGCTCACCGACGAGATGAAGGAGTTTATCGGCGGACGCATTGCTGCGCACATGGACGGCGTCGACAATGCGGCCTTGAAGAGCCACTTGGCTGCGTTGTCGCAGCAGAAGATGCCCCACGACCCCCGACTCCCGGAGTAGACACTGTACATAGAACTGCTAATTACGCTCTACATCACAACTTTTCGTAGTCCAACTTGCCCTCCAACTTCTTGACGTCGGCCACCTTGCGCACCGCCTTCATGAGGTCGTTCTGGACGATGTAGTCGCGCTCGTCGCGGATGGCGAAGAAGCCAGCTTCGGTGACCACGTTGCGGATGTCCGCGCCGTTGAAGCCGTCGCTCATCTTGACGGCGGCCTCAAAGTCAAACTCGCCCTGCTTGGACACCTTGGAGGTGTGGATCTTGAAGATCTCGAGGCGGCCGGCCTCGTTGGGCAAGCCGATCTCGATCTTGCGGTCCAAGCGGCCCGCACGCAACAACGCGGGGTCGAGGGTGTCGGGGCGGTTGGTGGCCATGATGACCTTTGTCTGGCCCAAGGTGTCGAAGCCGTCCATCTGGTTGAGCAATTCCATCAACGTGCGCTGGATCTCGCGGTCGGCGGAGGTGCCCTCGCTGAAGCGGCGGCCGCCAATGGCGTCCACCTCGTCCATAAAGATGATGCACGGCGCGTGTTCCTTGGCGTACGCGAACATCTCTCTGATCAAGCGCGCGGACTCGCCAATGTACTTGTCGACAATGGCCGATGCAGGGGAGAATATGAAGTTGGCGCCGATGGTGGCGGCCACCGCCTTGGCGAGCAACGTCTTGCCGGTGCCCGGCGGCCCGTAGAGCAACACGCCCTTGGGCAGCTTGATGCCCACGCGCGTGAAGAGCTCGGGGTTCTTCAACGGGAGCTCGATCACCTCGCGCAACTCGCGCACCTGGTCCGTCAACCCGCCGATGGTGTTGAACGAGATCTCGCCCGGCTCGAACGTGGTCATGTTGTACACCAACGGGTCGACCTCGCGGGGCAAGATGCGCATGATGGTCAACGTGGTCATGTCCAACGCCACCCGCACGCCGTTCTTGAGGCTGTCCTTGTTGATGGTGTTGCGGCAGCCGACAATGTAGCGCGGGCCGGAGGACGCCTTGACAATGAAGCGTTCGTCGTCCAACTGCTTCAACACCTCGCCGATGATCTGGCCCACCAGCTGGAGCGCCTTGATATCGTTCTCTGTCTTGTCGTAGTCCTTGTCGAGGTCGCGGATGCTCATGCGCAACTCCTTGAGCCGGGCGTCCCATCGGCGGTGCTCCAAAAGCTTGTCTTTGAACTTGGAAAGCGCTCTCTGGCGCTCGGAGTCGACCGGGGGTGCGGGTTCGGGTGCGGATCCACCGCCATTCTCGCCGTTTTCCTGGTTCAACGCCGCCAACAACGGGTCCTGTTCAGCCATTAGGTGGTGGCGTCGCGGCGCTGCAGTTTGAGGCCAGTGGAGGCCAGTGCAGGACGCGGTAATACTATCCGCAGGAGCAGAAACAGGAGCAGAAACCGCAGAGCAGAAGAGGCCGCCCTGCAGGACACCAGCGGCCCTGCAGGACCCCACTGGTGACAATTTTGCGGCTCCATGTTGTCATGGAGTTCCACGCTGTCGTTTTGTGTGGCAAAGGCCGCAGTTTGGGGCCGTTTACAAAGGTGCGGGCCACGGGCGTGCTGAAAGCACTCTTGCCTGTGGCCAACAGGCCCATGGTAGCCTATGTCTTGGACTGGTGCCACCGGGCGTTTTTTCCCTCCGTCACTCTTGTGTGCCATGCCGACGACCGGGCGGAAATCTCCGCTGCTGTGGACGCGTACCTGGCTCAGGAGGGCGCAGAGCACGCGGAGCACGCGTGGCGATGCAAGATCGACGTGGTGGACGTTTCTGTGGATGGTTCCGGCGACGTGTTGTACCAGTTGTTCCAGCAGCAGGTGATCCACAGCCGGGATTTCGTGGTGTTGCCGTGTGACTTCATCACCAACTTGCCGCCGCAGGTGCTCATCGAGGCGTACCGCAACAAGAGCGACAGCGACGTGGGATTGGCCGTTGTCTACCACAACCAGTTGGACATTGAGGACAAGAAGGCGGTGGTGTTTCCCAAAAACTACACCTTCTACACCGGCAGCGATGCCAGCGACGGCACCGCCCAGCTCCTCGACACGTACTCGGCCGAGGACGTGGACTTCCACAAGTCGCTCCAGATCCGCACCCAGATGTGCTGGCGCTACCCCAACTCGCGCATCAGCACCCGGCTCTTGGACTCCGGCATCTTCTTCGGGTCCAGCGACGCCGTGCGCCGGGTGTTCGAGTCGCCGCACAGCAAGTTCGGCGACCTGTACTTCAAGGGCCGGCTGGTGGCCAAGGTGGTGCGGGACTTTGCCCGCCGCTCGTGGAAGCACCACCAGCGGCTCGACACCGTGGGGTTGTTCGTGGTGCCGCCGCAGGCGCTGCTCTTCCGCAGCAACCACCCCGCCGTGTGGATGGAGGCCAACCGCCACTTTATGAAGGACCGCGCCCGCAAGCAGGGCCACAGCCAGGCCAGCGTCGACAAGCAGTCGCGGTCGGCGGTGGGCTTCGACTCGCTTCTCGGCGCCGGCACCACGCTCGGCGAGAAGTCCAGCGTCAAGCGCACGGCCGTGGGCGCCGGCTGCACCATCGGCGACCGCGTGCGCTTGACCGGCTGCCTCGTGATGGACGGCTGCGTGGTGGAGAACGACGTGCAGTTGGAGAACTGCATTGTCGGCCGGGACGCGGTGGTGGGTGCCCGCGCCCGGCTCGTCAACTGCTACGTGGAGGGCACCAACAGCGTGCCGGCCAAGACCAGCTCCAAGGGCGACACCTTGTTGTGTCTCTCGCTCGACGGTTTGGACGAGGCGGTGGAGCTGGAGCTGGAGCTGGAGTCGGAGTCGGGCAGCGACAGCGCCTACGAGTACGACGGAGAGTACGACGACAATGCCGACGGCTTGTTTGGCTACTAGGGAGTTAGTATCGTGAGATATATCATTAGTCATTAGATTCATTAATATCGTTAATATCATAAATATCGATTAACTTTTATCGTTAATATCGTTAATATATAAATAAATGACATTAATATCTTAATATCATTAGTCATTAATATCATTAGTCATTAGATTCATTAATATCATTATCATCAAGATCATCAAGATCATTAATATCACTTAGATTCATTAATATCATTAGATTTATATCATTTCGTCATTAATATCATTAATATCATTTCGTCATTAATATCTACAATATCATCAATATCACCTAGATTCATTAATATCATTAATATCATTAATATCATTAATGTCATCAATATCATCAATATCATCAATATCCATTAATATCATTAATGTCATTAATATCTACAATATCATCAATATCATCAATTCATTAATATCACTTAGATTCATTAATATCATTAATATCTACAATATCATCAATTCATTAATATCACTTAGATTCATTAATATCATTAATATCACCACATCTCCATCCAGTATCATCATTCATTACTCATTAGCTCTATAAATCGGCGCCTCGGCTTTGGAGCCACTCGTTCTTGCTTCACTCGTTCTTGCGTCGCTTGTGCCCGCTGTCGCTGTCGCTATGGCCCTCCTCCTTGCTCATCCGCGGCTTGCGCTGCCGCACTCCGGCCCGCTGCTTGGCACCGTGTGCTACCGACGGCGGCGGCATGCCGGGGTAAAAGTGGTGCGGAGCTGCCAACAGCACCGGCGCAGAAAACGCATGGTTGGGGATACACGAGTGCACGAGCGGAGGTGCTGCGAGCTCCAGCGCGTACGCCGCCTCCGCCTCCGCCTCCACGGACTCCTCCGCCGCCTCCACCGGCAAAACGCCGTCGTCCTGTTCCTGCTTCGACACCTCGGCGCGTCTCGTCAACGCCCAGTCCTCGATGTCGTCGCCGTTGGCAATGGCCACCAACAAGTCGTCCAAGCACTGGGTGTAGCCCTGGTCCGCGGCACTCGCCAGCGTCTTGTGGGCGAGTCTATAGAGCCCAGCAACGGCGGTGGCGGCGGTCGAAAACTCGGTTCGGGCCTCCTCCGGCTCTCGGCTGTTGTAGAGCGCTGCCACAGCGTTGGCGGCATCCTTGAACCCCAGCGTGAGTTCGCGGCAGAGCCGGTCGGCCTTCTGCTGCTGCGCAGACGGCGCACACGGAAGGTGCGACGAAAGGTTGGAAAGATCCATGAGGAAGCGATGCGGCGGGCGGCGATAAAGCCCGGGTGCACGGATGTGTGGATGTGCAGGACGGCGATGATGTATGGGTGCACGGGTGTATACCCGGCGGTGGAGGCCGGGTCAAAACGGGCCGCTGCGGCCGCAATGGCGGCCCAAACAGCACGGCTGTGTTTGCAGAGGCACGCCAAACACACACCCCAAGTTTCACCGCGTTTCGGCCCCGTCTAGCCGCTTTTTGACCGGGCCCGTCGCCCGAGGTAAGTGTACGGCATATAAGCAAATTGTCCGTCTGCAGGATGCGTTGCCCGCCTGCAGGACCAGTCGCCACCTGCAGGACCGGCGCCCCCATCTGCCACGCGAGTGTTTTGACGCCAGTGCCACCATGGTCAAATCGACACTTATATACCGATATGACGGTGAGTATCCCGTTCTGTTTCGTCCGCGTGTGGTGCGCGGCGCCATTGCAAACCCCTGCTAACCCAGCACTCCCCCTTTGTGGATCCGTGGACGACAACCAGGATCCGGGGTTGATGGACCAGAAGAAAAAGTGCAAAATCCTCATCAGCCGCATCACCCCCAACTCGGAGCCGCAGGCCACGGTCGAGTCCGGCGCCTACAACTTGCACTACCAGATCTCCAACCAAATCATATACCTCTGCATCTGTGACAAGACATATCCGCGCAAGCTTGCGTTCTCGTACCTCGCGGAGGTGTCGCATGAGTTTGCCAACTCGCACGGGCAGGAGGCTCTTCTGTCGTCGGCGCGGCCGTTTGGCTTCAGCTCGTTCGACAACTTTTTGAGCAAGACCAAGAAGATCTACCAGGACCAGCGCGCGCAGTCCAACTTGGACAAGTTGAACAACGACTTGGCGGACGTCAAGAAGGTGATGACCAAGAACATCGAGGACCTTCTCTACCGCGGCGACTCGTTGGACAAGATGAGCGACCTCTCGTCCAGCTTGCGGAACGACTCCATCAAGTACCGCAAGCGCGCCCAGAAGATCAACTTTGACGCCTTGTTGAGACAGTACATTCCGGTGGTGGGGGTGCTGATCTTCTTTGTGTTTTTGGTGTGGTACATGTTCTTGCGGCGCTGAGGGATCGCAGGTAGCAGGTAGTACGGCACGTCAGCAGGTACAGCACTTCAGCCATGTACAGCCATGTACAGCACGTCAGCCCGTCAGCAGGTACAGCACTTTAGCCACTTACAACCATTTACACCCACTTACCGTCACTTACAGTCACTTACAGTCACTTACAGTCCTATCTCTTGTACAGTCTTGTACACTCTTGTACAGTCTTGTATAGTAATACAGTGATTCGCGCTCTTCTTATCAGATTCTTTGGCCCAGCCAATCCAGCGTCTTGGGTCTCGTTCTACATCCCATGATCCCTAGGCCGCACTTGGGCTCCAAGAAGTCGCTTATACTCCCCACCGGCTCCGCAGGCCCTGCAGGCTCCGCAGGCTTGGCCAGTGACGCCACCACCGCGCTCACCGTCAACAACGTCAACTCCTCCGGAGAAGAAATCCAGCCTGTGACGTCAGCTACCACGGCGGAAGACGACAACGATGACGACGACGACACAGAAGACCTCCAGAGCATCCTCCATTCCTACATCCGAAAAGATCGCTCGCCAATCCCGGCTGGTGCCTCCGAGGTCCCACTTGCCGATATGAATATTGCCGCGTGTGAAAGCATTTCGAACCTGCAATTCGTGTCTCGGTACGTGGCACTGGACCGCCTGGACACCGACAACCATTTCCACGACAAATTCAAGCATTTTTTTGTTCTTTCGAACGCCGGAAAACCCATATACTCCCTCAACGGCCCCGACAACGTGATCGTGGGATTCATGGGTCTTATCACCGCCCTCGTGTCGTCGGTGGAGGAGAAAATGGACCGGAAATTGCACTACATCAGCCACGGCGATCTGCAGATTGTCGTCTACATCCAGGAGCCGTTGATCTTGGTGGGGGTGTCCAAACTCCACCACGAAAACCAGAGCCATATTGCCTGGCAGCTCGAATACATATACAGCTACCTCCTCTCCATCTTGTCCAAACCAGCAATTGCCAGGAGCTACCACAGCAGAATGAACTACGATCTCCGTAAGGTGTTGACGGCATTGGACTTCCAGAACCTCGACGGAATTTGCACCCAGTTGTCCTACGGCCAGATCCTCGACGACGGGCCCAACACCGGCCTCGACTTGTTCACCTCGCATCTCCTCAACTTTGCCTCGCCCGGCATACGCATCACCAACACTGTCCGCAGACGACTAAACGGCGTGCTTCAGTCTTGCCGCAAAATCAAAGAACCAGAAACCCGGTCGCTCTTGTCCTTGCCAAAGCAAGACGACGTGGTGATCGACCTCTTGTTCAGCCTTCTTGTGGTTCCGCCCAACAAGATCATCAGCCTCGCTCGGCCCAAAAACCATAGATTGTCCCATCGGGACCTTTCAATTCTCACCTACATTGTCTCCTCGGTCACCTCGGATACCACCACCTCCTCCGAGGACTTGTGGATCCCTGTCTGCATGCCAGACTTCAACTCCAACGGCTTCCTCTATGCATTTATAAAAAAGTTTGACTTGGCCACCTACGTGGTGGTGGACGGGAAGCAGGTTGCACCACAGCCGGTCCAGATAGTTCTCCTCAGCAGCAACAAGAATGCGTTTGACGCCATGCAGACCATTGCAAATAACATAGTCAACGAGATCACCTGGAGTGAATCGCTTCGATGTGGTTTAAGTGATGACTTGACTGTCAGCACCCAGTACCCAGCCGGGGTGGACTACTTTGTATTCAAGCTGGCCAAACACAACCAGTTCATATCCAGCGACATGCTTGGCTGGTCCTCCTCCGGGAGGGCTTTTTCGTCTATCCAGTTGACCAAGTTTTTGTCCATCTTGTACAATTCGAAAAGCGAACCCATTGGTGACCCAGAGTCGTCGGACAAAAAGCTCACGTACTTGAAGTGGAACTTTGACAACTGGTCGGTCACCGGAATAAGACTCTCTGACACCTCCTACGAGTTCTACGGCTTGTGCAACCATTCAATCGTGTCGCAGGAGCTTATCAAGGCCAGCTTGGGCGTGATCAAGTGGTGCCGCAAGAATATCAAGCGCATAACATTGGAAGAGACGATCTTTTGATGGTCTTTTGACTATATACTACTTTAAGATAACCAGCTCAGCGCTCTTGAACGACTCAGACAATCTGTCCACGTACTCCTTGTGCAATTTTTCAAACTCCTTCAAGATCTTGTCTTCTTCGTCAGTCAACTTTTTCTTCTTCTTCGTAAACTTGTTTCTGACGTCGGCTCTTATCGAAGCCATGGTGGACTTGCCGGAACCATTCTTGAACTTCTCGTAGACGCCTTTGAGCTGCTTGGCATTTTCCTTCTTGGACTCAACCGTCAATGGAGGCAACGGCACCTTGAGAGCCAGCTTATTGGTCGGGTCGACCTGTGGGTTCATGTTGAGATTCGAGCCCAAAACAGCATTAATGATACCCTGGGAGTTTGCTGCATCGAACACAGTAATAAGGAAATTTCGGCCCTTGATAGAAGTCTGTGCTACTGCGTTGAAAGGCTGGGGACCGAATTCCGTCTCGACGCTCAAGTGGTCAAAGACCAGCGGATTGGTTCTGCCGAACTTGGCCTCGTTGGCTTGTTTGGCAAACTTGTCAAGCACCTCGGTCAATTTCTTCTTGGCATCGTCAAAGTCTATTTCTGGAGCTTCCTGGACTTCTGTGGCGTCTTCTTCCTTGGCCTTCTTTGCGTTTTTCACCTTTTTAGCTTTTGCTGCGAGAACAATCGACGAAACAAAAGGACGGTACGAGCTCCGAGCAATGCTCTGGGATACTGTGGTAGGCTTCATATACAGCTGGTAGCAGCCATAACGGAGCGTGGAAAACAGGCTCCGAAACATCTTCGGAGAATTGACGCACGGTGAAAAATTTACCCCACAAAGTGGTGAGAACGAGAGGAACAACTGCAGGAAAACTAGCGTAGAACTAAGGTGGAAAATGGCGAACTACATGGGCAAGGCGTGGTTAACAATGCATCATGGTCTATTCCTGTGGTCTATAAATGCTCCAATTTTTCCAAAACTCCCAAGCATGCCTTGGCTTCTCGGCCGACATCTCCGCCCTCTTTGACCAAGTTGTTCAAGTTCTTCTTCAACGATTCCCGGAACACATCTTGCACTATTTTGCGCCTGGTCTCGACTTCGTCTGTGGCCAAGGACTCTAAGGACGCTAGCGAGTACATATCGTCCGACTGGGGTGTTTCTGGAGCGAAAAGCTTGAGCGAAGCGTACGGGTGGGGATTTGTCGGAAGCATGTAGCTAGCGGTTTGTGGGTGGATATAGTTTGTAGGCACCTGGGAGGCATCCTCTGTCTTTTGGAAGAGCGTGGACTCCAAGAAACGCAAAAGAACCGACACATGGCCGACTCGGGCTTTCTTGGACGTTCCACCCATGGACGAACTGGTGGTCACAGCAAGCGAAAGCGACTTCTTGTCGTCGCGCAAGTTCCAGGACATGATGGTGAAGAACGAGCGGAGCGTCTTGACAAAGTAGGACCGTGCTACCGCTTCCAGGGCATGCTGGAGAAGGATGTCCAAGAACTTGGTGGACGAGCTTCTTATGTCTGGCTGGATATGGGACATTGCCGAGTGGATAAAGAGGATGACCGAGGTGATGTGCAAGTCGAGGAGTCCCGGCTGGGTTTCTGCACATTTCTGGAGCAACAAAGCCACTTCTTCTCGAACCTGCTGCGATGAGTCGTGGACTAAAGGCATGATACTGGTGAGAATTTGCTTGTAAAGTGAGGGGTTTGACGGAAGCTGCAGCAGGATGGTCTTCAACACTTCTTTTCTGGTGGTGCTGGAATGGTGTTTGGTCAAGGAAAGCTGGTGGACGAACTCTTTTTCGTCGTTTTTGTCGGTGCGTTTTGCGATGGATTGGTTGGGGAGCGAGATGGCCTTGGCCACAAACGAGGTGTCGGTGTGGTTGTCCGGCTTGGCCTTGGTCTTGCCGACCCGGAGCTTTTGCTTGACAAAGTCCTTTTGTTTTTCTGTCTTTTTCTTGCCCATATCACGGTGGAGAGATCATCGCGATGGCTCCAAATGAGCGCGAAATATCAACAGAAAATACAAGTGTCGCTGTAAACAACCCACGCAAAAGGCACAAAATGGACAGGTTCCAGTCGCTTTCGTTGCATGACTCGTCGCACGACGACTATATGGACATCGACGGTTACGGATATCTACCTGAAAACGACACAAGTATACTGCACGGTGGCCCCGGCGATGCGTATCCTGACGACATCCACCGTGGTTTGGGAGGCTCGTCGACGCCTCTTCGCTATGACAGTGATACGGACGATGATCCCGCGGACTATACGGGTTATGACGGTGCTGAAAACACCACTACGAGTGGCTCAGACCATGAATCTACAAGCTTTCTTGCCGGCATTCTCTCGCCCACCGAGCTTGGTGCCAGGTTGGCGGTCGGGAACCAGCTTCTATTACCAGCTGCTGGAGACGACCAGGCTGCCAAGGACTCAGATAGCGACACAGACGACCAAAACTCGGGTTTTGACTACGAATTCGACACTGCTAAACACGCAACGGCTCTCACGCGGGTACCAGCCAAAAACGTCAGCGTCTTCCAGGACCGCGTGCAACGGCTGTTCTTCAAGCCAGACCCACAGACGGCCGTTGGCGCCCCGTCTCAACCACAAACCGTCGGCAGTATGGGTCCCCAAAGTCTGACGCCTACGGGAAATAGCTACCACCTCAATGGAGTCCAGGTTCACCACCATCACTACTACTACAACCCGTTTGAGTCCAGCGAAGTACGGCAGCGCGATGTGAACCCGTCCCATTCGCCATTGGCAAAGAGAAAAAGAAACCAGCCACTGAAAGAACTTACCAAACCAACCAAGGCGAAACGACAGGTTTCTGTCCAGCTAACCGAAGGTCTTTTCAGCAACTACTCACACTTGCAGCAGGTACCACGCCACCACGACATCATCATGCCGCTTCCATGGGATCGCCGGTCGACTCCTCAAGTACGCACCGTCTACATCCTCTCGCTGTATCTCCAGCTCTTGGTCAATATGGCTGCGTTCGTGTTTGGAGCATACGTTGTGTACACCATCATCACCACCATCAAGCAAGATATCGCCGAGAAATTGCAGCAGGACGCCTCGCACCGTCTTGTGGAAATGGCTGCGTGCCGCCGTGCATACCACGAGAACCAGTGTGGTCCTGACACCATCGTTCCGGCGATGGAACAGGCGTGTGCCCACTGGCAAAAATGCATGAACCAAGATCCCTTCAGCGGGGGAAACTTGTCGCTGGTCAGCGCCCACACGCTTGGAATGATCCTCAACTCGCTAATTGAGCCGTTGGGATTCAAGGTGTTGGTGGTGGTGATGTCTTTCACCACGGTTGTGTTTGGGTGCAACTTTGGCTTTGGCTACTTGCGTGCCAAGGCGTACTGGGGAAACAACAAGGAGACGAAGACGGCATAAACGGTGCCATACAGCAAAGCTCATAGCAATATCTATTTATACATTGAAAGCATATAGTCTGCCTGTAGCTATTCCGCTGTGCCGCTCTTGCTTCTGCATTATGCACTATATAGTCCACATTGGGAAAAACGTTGCTGGACTGCATGCGGCCGGCCCCAATCTGTGGCTGCAAAATCTAGTATCTCCACCTCCAAACGCGTTGCGGCGTCCTGCGAATGAGGGAGTGTGTGCTTGGTGGTGTCGCAGCTGCTGCTGCCAATTCAACGAGCATAAACAACTTTTCCAGCTGGCTCAATTCCGGGGGGCTGCTGTCCCGATGCGCAGGCGCATTTTGCGTCTAACGTGCATCTGGATTCCGCTTCCGTCCTGGACCCTAGACCACCTTCTCAAGGCTGCTTGGACACCACAGAAGCCTGCCACTGCCAACTCTGTACGGGTGTCTGCCGAGGCACCGTCTGGAATCTGAAATGGCTACCATGTGCTGCGGCAGTATTGTCCATGGTCGTGCTGGATGCAGTCCTGGAGGCCCGTTTTAGTTGCGCTTCGCTTGCCGATGAGCCACGGCCGCGAGCCGACGGTTGAGCCGATCGCAGTTCTAGCTGCCCAACAACCAAGGATTTCGACCAGATACCACCACCATGCTCCCAAGCAGGCTGGGGCCAACCCAGAAGCCCACCATGGCTGACCCGTCTTTTACATAAGCGTGTTCAAGCCAGGGCCCTATTCCCGTGCACTGCAGCAGTCCCCGCCACCTGCGCCTGCATCTGCACGTCGGGTGCATGAGATAAATGCAGCCGGTTCGCTGGTGGGTTTTTAGTCCATGAGTGCTCCTCAGAACCCACCCAAGCTGATGTCCACATCGCTGGTGAGCTCTGAAAGCTCCCGATTGCAGCCATTTGACGGCGATGGTGTTTTGGAGGAAAACACCTTGAACCGGCAGCAAACGCTCGAGAGAATAGCGTCCGGGAAGACGGTTGAGGAAGTTGCTCGGCAAGAACATTTGGAAGAAGAGGGGATAGATCCCACGACGTTGGACTGGGACTCGCCCGACGACCCGCTCAACCCAGCAACTTGGGGCTCGTTGAAAAAATGGTACGTGACATACACCGTCGCCATCATTTGCTTGTGTGCCTCGTTGGGCAGTTCGTTGTATGTGTGTGGAGTCGCTGAAATTACCCAGCAGTTCCACGTGTCGCAAGAATTGGCGATTTCTGGGTTGACGTTCTACTTGCTAGGGCTTGCAATTGGTCCTGCTGTAGCAGCTCCATTGTCCGAGTTGATTGGCCGTCGGCTAATCTACTTGTTTTCGCTCCCGCCGTCGCTCTTGTTCAACATGGGGGTGGGACTTTCCCAGAACATCCAGTCCATTCTCATTCTCCGGTTTTTCACCGGGTTGATCGTGTCGCCGGCCATGGCGGTGGCTGGAGGAACCATCTCAGATATCTGGGCAAATGATCCGTACGACCGTTCGTTTGCAATGTGCCTCTTCTGCTTGGCTCCATTCATGGGTCCCATTCTTGGTCCTATCGTAGGAGGCTTTGCCGCTCAGGAAAAGAGCTGGAGATGGACCTTGTGGGTGTCGATGATGTTCTCCGGAGCGGTGTTTTTCCCCGTCATATTCATGCCAGAAACCTATAAGCCTGTGTTGTTGGCCAAGCGAGCCAGGAAGAGAGGAATACCGTTGTTGGAGCCGGAAATGAACCTTAGGCGTATTGGTAACATCATGGTGTATGCGTTCTGGAGACCGTTGAAAATGCTCATCTACGAGCCGATTGTGTCTGTGTTGTCCGTATACATTGCCTTTATCTTTGCCGTGTTGTTCGGCTTCTTTGAGGCGTTTCCGATCATCTTCCGGGGCGTATACGGCATGGATCCGGCCATTTCCGGGTTGGTGTTCATCGGCGTTGGTTTGGGCTTGGTTCTTGGCGTGGCCTTCTATATGGCGTTGGACCGTTACAAGTACTTTCGCAAGAACCCAGACGGCACTCGAGGCAGGCGGGACGAAAAGGGAGAGTTTGTGTGGCGACCACCGGAAGAAAAGCTTTTGGCTGGAAAAGTGGGAGCAATTTCATTGCCGGTGGCCTTGTTCTGGTTGGCGTGGACGGCGCGTCCGTCGATCCACTGGATGGCACCCACTGCTGCCGGAGTTCCGTTTGGCTTTGGTTTGATCTTGGTGTTCATGACGGTGCTGTCGTACTTTGGCATGTCGTTCCCGCCGTCGCACGTAGCATCTGCCTTGGCCGTGAACAATCTTTTGCGGTATCTTTTGGCGTCTGCGTTTCCGCTCTTCACGGTGCAGATGTACGAGACGTTGCATATCGACTGGGCCACCACCCTTCTCGCATTCATAGCATTGGCCATGGTGCCGGTACTTTTCGTGTTCCAGAAATTCGGAGCAAAGTTGCGAGCCAAGTCCAGGTACGGCTACCATGCGTACTTCAAGAGACTTGCAATTGCGCGGATGAAGGCAATGGCCGACGCCGCTGCTGCGGGAGACACCAAGACTCTGGCTGGATCACAGGCAACGGCACCGGCTGCAGCGGCACCAGCAACAGGTACCGTTCCTGCAGCCGTCAATGGGGTGGTTCCGGCTGCAGCGCCGGCATTAGTGGGGAGCCCTGGTGGTGGTCAGGAGAAGACGGAGGGGGTGCTTGCCAACGACGTGTAGGGTTTCCCGTGCTAGTAATAGTTTTGGACATTTGGCTACCATCGGCAGGTTTCTATATCTGGTTGGGCCGACTCGGCTATAGTTGCCGTCTGGATTATCACAGGAAGGATCGGGATTCTCGCCGTCGTCTATTCCTGCCGACACCAGCTGTCGCTAATCAGATTATGACAGGTGGATACTAGAACAATAGCGAGCCATGGCTATTGTGGTTCTTGTGTCAAGTTATTTATATTGTGCATCAAAGGAGCGGTAACAATTGGTGTAGAGTACTGCTGTAACTGGTGACACATGGAGGTTGCGATATCACCAAGATCGTGGTGGTATCGTGGTGGTATCGTGGTGACATGCTGATTATCTCCCGTGGAAACTGGTCGTATTTGTAGTTTGATGATAGTCGCTGATCGAACCCGTTCGTGTTTTTTGCCGTCTGGATCCTGTAGCGAGCCCGCGACCTGTACAGACGTTGGCGGGTTCTAGAATGCAGGCCAACAAAAAAAGATTTGGTGATCTGCAGGCAGGGCTAAGCAGATGCACATGTATAATCTGCTCGTGCCACCGGTTCCCCGCCAAAGGTTGTTTCCCAGATACCCCGCAAACACTTGTCGCAGAAGCCTGTGGGTGAAGCATGAGCTGCAGCATGGGGCTGCAGCATATGTCTCTGGGCATGGCTGCCGGCTGTAGACGTTTTTCGCTGCGAGCGATGCGTTCTGCACCGATGCAGTCACGCCGCCGCGTGCGTCGCTATCTGGCGGCTACAGCCGTACCTGCCTGTGTGTAGGGTCACGCGGATTTATGCAGCGCGGAGCCGAGGAACATCGCGGCCAGCCGCGCGTGGATGTAGGCCCGGCTAAAGGTTCCCCAGTTATCCCGTTGGTGACGAGCAATATTTCCAACCCCACCGTGATGTGCATCATGTGCCCCGCACGGCTTCCCGTTGCATGTGCTGCCGTGCGTATTGTGAGGACTGGGTCTGCGTCCCCACCGGAACTGGGTGGTGGGCACTTTCCAGCCCCGGCTTGAGTAGCCCAAACAAACAAACCCCCGCGAAAAAAAAAAAACCAGCCTGGCGACAAACACAACTAGCCGACCGCCGACGCCAGCGCTCTCTTATAGGCCCCGGCAGGCCCCGGCAGCCATGGCTGCCGCCGGTGGTTGCTGCAGACGCAGACGCACTCGCCGGAGCCGGTTCGTGCCGGACCCGCGCCTCCTGGGCAGGTCCGGACTCCGTGTGCTTATGTCCCGCGCATTACGTATGCGCCACGGCTATGTTACGGCCGACAGCCATCGCAGCAGATAAAAACCGTCGCATTCGCATTTCTGCCCCTAACGCAAAATGGGTCTTTTCGGGGTTTCGAAGGACGACGAAGAAAGACTTCGTGCTGCGGCACCCGACTCTGCCTCCGACGACCGGCGCCAGTCGGTGGGCGGCAAGTCCACGGATTTGTCTGCGTACGAAACCGCCGACGAGGGTCTTTCGGACTACGCCTCGGAACACGAAAACAACAACGTGGTTGCCGTGCAAGCCGAAGCAGAGGAGGATGCGGCAGACACCCACTCGCACATCCACTCGCACTCAGACACCACCATCCAGCAGGATAACGTCCAGAAACTGCTGCAGTCGCTGGCCAGTTCCGCCAGCAGCCACCCGGAGCCGTTCAGCGGCAACCACGACGCGGTGATGGAGGAGGACCAATTGAACAGACAGCGCACACTCGAGAGAATATACTCGCACAAGTCCATCGAGGAGGTTGCCCGCGAGGAGCAGCAGGAGGAGGAGGGCATCGAGCCGTCCAGCTTGGACTGGGACAGTCCCGAGGACCCGCTCAACCCCATGAACTGGCCCGAGTGGAAAAAGTGGTACTTGACGATCACGGTGGCCATGATCTGCTTGTGTGTGTCGTTGGGCAGTTCGTTGTACGTGTGTGGCGTGGAGGAGATTGCCGTCAAGTTCCAGGTGTCGCAGGAGTTGGCGATTTCCGGGTTGACGTTCTACTTGCTCGGCATCGCCATCGGGCCGTCGGTGGCCGCGCCGTTGTCGGAGCTGCTTGGCCGCCGCTGGATCTACTTGCTCTCGCTCCCGCCATCGGTGTTGTTCACCATGGGTGTCGGCCTCTCGCAGAACATCCGCTCGATTCTCATTCTCCGGTTCTTTTCCGGCTTGATTGCGTCGCCCGCCATGGCGGTGGCCGGCGGCTCCATCTCCGACTTGTGGGCCAAGGACCCCTACGACATGTCGCTTGCCATGAGTCTCTTTTGCTTGGCTCCCTTCATGGGCCCCATTCTCGGCCCCATCATCGGCAACTTTGTCGCCGAGTACAAGGACTGGAGATGGACCATGTGGGTCAACATGATGTTCTGCGGCGCCATCATGATCCCGGTGGTGTTGATGCCGGAAACCTACAAGTCCACCTTGTTGAAGCAGCGCGCCAAGCAACGCGGCATCAAGTTGAACCAGCCCAAGATGAACTTGAAGCAGGTGCGGGCGCTCTTGGCGTTTGCCTTCTTGCGGCCCTTGGTCATCCTTGTCCAGGAGCCCATCGTGTTGGTGATGTCCGTGTACATTGCCTTTATCTTTGCCGTGTTGTTTGGCTTTTTCGAGGCGTTCCCCATCATCTTTAGAGGCGTCTACCTCATGGACGTGGGTGTTTCCGGCTTGCCCTTCATCGGCGTGGGCGTGGGCTTGGTGCTCGGCGTCCTCTTTTACATGTTCTTGGACCAGGTCAAGTACTTCCCCAAGAACCCCGACGGCACCCGCGGCAAGAGAGACGAAAACGGCCAGTTTGTGTGGGACCCACCAGAGTCGAAGCTCTTGCCGGGCAAAATCGGCGCCGTGGCGTTGCCGGTCAGTTTGTTCTGGTTGGCCTGGACCTCCAAGCCGTCCATCCACTGGATCGCCCCCACGCTTGCCGGCGTGCCCTTTGGCTTTGGCTTGGTGTTGGTATTCATGTCGGTCTTGTTCTACTTTTCCATGTCGTTCCCCCCCATCTGCGTGGCCTCCGCGCTTGCGGCCAACAACCTTTTGCGGTATGTGTTGGCGTCGGTGTTCCCGCTCTTCACGGTGCAGATGTACGACAACTTGCACGTGGACTGGGCCACCACTCTTTTCGCATTCATTGCCTTGGCCATGGTGCCGGTGCTTTTCATTTTCGAGCGGTACGGCCCGCAGTTGAGAGCCAGATCCAAGTACGGCTACGCGGCGTACTTTAAGAAGCTTGCGCTTGCCAAGCAGAAGGCCCAGGCCGACGCTGCTGCCGCCAAAGAAACCAGTGCCGACTCTTCCAGCAAGGAGGGTGAGGAAGAGAAGACCGAGGGTGTTCTCGCCAACGACGCATAAGAAGACATAATACAGTTTATAGAGCCCGTCTGAATGCTACTGATACCGAACTGGTGTAGAATGGTGACGTGAGTGACAAGAAGAGTGACGAGTGAAGAGTGACAAGTGAGACTGAGACTAGACAAGAGAAGAGACAGCTTCATGGCGATACTATTCAATGGGGATTGCTGTATTGCGCCGCTATATACCGTTATGTGGTGGCCACCGCAACACCAGCAAACTTCTCACCTTCACCTTTCACCTACCCCACCCGCTATCTTCGCTGCGCGGCTATTGCCTATTTGGAAATGGCTGCGGCAATTGAGAGCGAGTGATGCGAATATATAAACCGGCCCGTTTCCAACCCACCCTTCATGACGCCCACACTTCTTTCTGCAGAAGCCTCTTCCAAGGGATATGACGCCGGCACCCTGGGCAGCCACAACATTGCCAAGGGCTTGCCCCACCCCCACCCCGTGCCCCAGTTTACCGATATGATGAAAAAGCGGGAATGGATGCTCCAGCATATGGCCTGTGCCTTCCGTGTTTTCGGCCGCAAGGGCTACCTGGTGGGCTCTGCCGGGCACATCTCGTTGAAGGACCCGGTGACGCCCGGAACGTTCTGGATCAACCCCCTCAACAAGCATTTTTCTCTTCTCAAGGCCAGCGACATGGTGCACGTTGATGAAAGTTGCAACATTTTGCCGGACGGAAACCAGGCGGCGGTCAATGCTGCGGGCTTCTCCATCCACGCGGCCATCCACAGGGCCCGGCCAGACATACAGGCGGCGTGCCACACGCATCTGACGTACGGAAAGACGTTTCTGACGTTTGGCCGCGAGTTGGAGATGATCAACCAGGACGTATGCATTTTCCACAAGCGCCAGGTGGTGTTCTCCAACTTTGGCGGCGTGGCATTGGACGCCCGCGAGGGCGAGGAGATTGCTGAGGCGTTGGGCAGCGACGGAATAGCTGCCATTTTGCAGAACCATGGTCTCTTGACCGCCGGCTCGACCGTCGACGAAGCGGCGTTTTTGTTCATTCTCTTGGAGGACTCGTGCCACGCCCAGCTCTTGGCGGACGCCGCGGCGGCGTCGGGCATCAAGAAAAAGATCATTTCCGACGAGGTGGCCGACTACACCTGCAAGATGACCGGCGACGCCGAGTCGTTGTACGCCGAGTTCCAGCCCGACTACGAGTTGGAGGTGGAGCTCACCAACGGAGCGTTCTTGAAGTAGGTCTGGAGGTTCTGAACTGAAGTTGTGCAAGTTCTGCAAGTTCTGAACTGAAGTTCTGAAGTTCTGAGTAGGTCAGTACCCATGTAATTAATGCTATGCTATGTGTCTTTGTGTGCTTTTCGGATGCCCTTGGCCCACGCCTTGACGTCCTTGTCGTAGGTGCCGGCGGCCACGCCGTGCAAAAAGCGGTCGTGGTCGAGAAGCTCCCACGGAAGCCTGCGCCGGGCCTCGTCCTTGACGAGACACGAGTCGATGAACTGCACGAGGTGGGCGTCGTAGGGCGCGCTGGTGGCGGGGTCCAACTTGTTGCGGAGGGTGGGCGGGGTCTCGTTGACGATGCGCTGCAAGAGGTCCAAGATGCCCTCGGGGCCCAGCACCGGGTCGTCGTCGTCGGTCCACACGGGTCTGCCGGACGCCAACTCGAGCAACATGAGCCCCATCAGCCACACGTCGGACTTGATGCCGTAGTTGAGGCCCTGGATGCGCTCGGGCGACATGTAGGTGGAGGTGCCGACAAAGGTGTCGGCCACCGCGAGCGAGTTGGTCAACTCGCGCAGCACGCCAAAGTCACACAACTTGAAGTCGCCGCGGTGGGTCATCAACACGTTGCTGGGCTTGACGTCGCGGTGGAGGATCTTGTGGGTGATATAGAGGTACGAGAGCCCCGACAAGATGGCGTACGCGAGCTTGCGGAGCACCGGGAGCGGGAACTGGCGGCAGGTGCGGGCAATCTTGTCCAACGAGCCGCAGTTGCAGTACTCCATGCAGATGACGATGGTGCTGTTGACGTCGATGAACGCGCCGTAGAAGTCGATGATAAACGGCGACCGGCACTCGTGCATGATCTTGAGCTCGCGGATGATCTGGGTCTGGATCACCAGCTTCAGCTCGATGTGGATGATTTTTTTCGCCATGGTTTTCTGGCTGGGGATATGCAAGATTTTGGACACGGTGCCCGAGTTGCCGCTGCCGAGCTGCCGGAGCGTCAAGAGGTCCTGGGTGTTGAGCTTGATGGACGACGTGGTGGCCATGGGCGACGACGACGCAAACGTGAGCACGCGGGGCTCGAGCGGCGACGACGCGGCCGACCTGGTGGGCGAGATGGACGAGATCACCGTCTGCCGCTTTTTGGGCACGCTGGTATGCACAGGGACGCCGGTGCCGGTGGTGCCGGTGGTGCCAGTGCTGCCAGTAGTGCCAGTGGTGCCGACGGTGCCGATGGAGGCCGCCGGCGCGTCGAGCTTGATGCCCGAGAGCTGGTCCATGAGGGCGTTTTCGTTGTCAACATTGTCGCCACGGGGCTGGGCCTTGTCGAGGTTGAGGAGTGGCACCGGCCGCATCCGTTCTCGCTTTTCCCGGAGCGACGGCGGAATCGGCTTGAGTTCGGGCGGACAGTGGGCCAAACTGGCGCTGGTGGTGGAGTCTTCATCAACACCAAAACCGGTTCTAGGCTGCTGGATCTGCTTGTGGAAGTCGCTGGCACTGCTGGCACTGTCGGGCTGCAACTGGAGCTTCTTAAAGTTCTTTCTTTTCAACGATTTGGCCTCGAGAATGTCTGGCGGTGGCGTGGACGCCACGATGTTTTTGTCCCGGGAGTGGCTGGAAGTCAGAGACGGGTATTCGTGGTTCGTGAGTGGTGCCATCGGATGTGGGTCAGGAAAAATGCTACAAAACGCAGCTGCAATGCACACGAACAGAGCTACGGAACAGGGACGATATTGACAACACGCAGTGTTGCGGATGTGGGGAGGGAGCGAGGGAAGGTGTACTGCATACAGCGCAGCGGTGGAGCGGACTGGCGCTGGAGCTGGAGCTGGAGCTGGAGCTGAGGGCTACGTGAACAGTGGGATAGAGCTACTGGGTTCTTGTGGGTGTATTGTGGTGTGCGTACTAGGACGCTGTATAATATAGACTGGTTGCTGCAGCGTGGTTGCAGTGCAGTGCATTGCAGTGCAGTAGTTGTGAAGTTGCAGTAAAGTTGCAGTAAAGTTGCAGTTGCAGTAAAGTTGTGAAGTTGCAGTTGCATTTTTTCATTCATGCTTCTGCAACGGTGGTGGCTGCAGGGCCTGATAGGCCGTAGTATACAGTGGTGAATGTGGTGGCGCATGGGTAACGAGACGTGTGTGACTGTCTTTGCAACTTTAACATAAGATGTAGTCAATGTTCTGTAAATGTTTCTCGACCTTTAACGTTCTTTCTCTTCTTCTCTTCTTCTCTTCCTCCCTCTTCCTCCTCACTGCGGTGCCTGCCGCACCATGTTAAAGTCCAGCACCCGTCCCAGATACGACAGTCGCCACTCGTTGCCCTGCGCGGGATACTGCCCGTGCGCCACCGGCTGGCCCTGCGCCGGCATGTGCACCATCGGGTATTGTTGCTGCTGGTACCCAAACCCGTTCATCGGCATCATCATCATGGTGTCGTTGAGCGCCGACGGCGGCGGACTCACCGAGTTCTGGTTCTGCCGCCGCTTGCGCAGCCGGCAGTTGATGCACACCTTGTGCTTGCCCACGTCCTCCTGCTCCAACGGCTTGGCACACCGGTTGCAGTTGCCCAACTTTTCGAGGTTTCGCCGCCGAATCTTGTCGTTCTCGCGGCACCGCTCACACACCTTGAACTTGGGCTTGCTGCCGCCGCCGCTGTCGGACGCAATGATGGACGACGAGAGCGGGCCCGAGCAGTGCACACACCGGCCCGACGCCGCTCGGTTGGCTTTTCGCGACCGGAGACTCTGGCGGCAGGTGGGACAAAGCACGTACTTTTGCTGGTCGCGGGGGATCTCGTTGGCGCACCGGCGGCACGCGCCCGACTTGTCGCGGGTCTTCTTCTGCCAGCGCCTCAGCCGCTGGCGCTGGAGGTCGCGGCAGTGCTGGCACAACCGGAAGAGCTTGGGCTCCAGCAACGCCTTGGAGTTGCGCCCGCCTGCCCGCGCCTGCGGGATGATCACCGGCTGGAAAAACTCCTTTTTGCACCGCGAGCAGAGCAGCCGGAGCATCTGGTCGCCGCCGGGGTCCTTCTCGGGCGCCACCTCTTCGGTCAGCTGGTTCACGAGCTGCTGCTGCACGTGGAGCGGCGGTATTCTGGTGAGCAAGCCCTTCTCCTCCGCCTCCTCCTTCACCTCGGCGTCGTCCACCGACCTGCGGGCCTGCTGGACATGTTGGACATGCTGCGCGTGCTGCACTTGTTGTGCCTGTTGTGCTTGCTGCACATGTTGTGCCTGCTGCTGGGCCTGCTGAGCCTGCTGCTGCTGCACCTGCTGCTGCACCTGATGCACCTGGGCGGCCGCCTGGATCTGCTGCTGCTGGAGCTGCTGCATCTGGGCTGCTGCCGAGGCCTGCGAGTGTACCGCGGGCGGAACGTGCATGGCGGGCTGCTGCACCAGCATGGCGTCGCCCAGAAACCCGATCGGGTAGCGCAAGTCGGACTGGAGAAGGTGCTGCGAGCCCATGGCGGCGGGCATGTCAAAAGCATGCATTTGTTTTGATCCCATGGCCAGCATCACAGGAGCCATGGGGACACTGGAGCCCATGGGGAGCGACGTGGGGATGGTCTGCGACGGCATCATCACCCGGCCAGGCACCGGGAGGTGCGGCGACGTGGGATGGAGCTGGTCCACAGGCTCCACACCGAGAAACTGGTGATCCATCAAGGGTCCGATTCCGATTCAGCAGGTATACCAACTAAGATTTGCACCACGAGAGCACGCAGAAAAACCTTGCAAGTAGACGTCTTTCAGCCGGAATAAATGGTTTCGCCGTTCCAAGCCTCTGGTTATGAACAGTGACGGTTTTTTTTGGCGCTCGCGCTTTTTATATAATAGTTTCAGCTATATGCAGGTAGCAACCACTTGCAGGCCAGGGTAGCAACGAGACACCCGGGGGAGGATTTGCGTGCGGGACGGGGGCGGGAGCAGGGCGGTTGCTGTGTTTCGCGGCCGCCGCCAACGGCTTTCGTGGGCGCTTGGCAGGTGCCCCACCCCGCCCCCGCGGCGCTACTGGTCCCACCTGTCAAATCTGCACTGCCCCTGAACCGGGCTTCCAATGTGCAGATAAATATCCTGCAGACAGCGAGTTTCCCCGGTGGTGCGGCGCGCCTGCATTATCCTGCAGCCTGATCTGGTCACTCCGCCTCGTTTGGGCCATGGATCGCTACAGCGGCATGCGCACCACCCGCGTCGTGGTAAGACAGGGGTGGGCCTCGCGCCAACCAGGAATTCGCGAATGCGATCGCCGCCAATTGCGCGTGGGCCCTTGCGCCCGCGCCGCCGACTCCCCTGCGTTGACGTGGCCAGGGCCCCAGTGCTGGATGGGGAAATTATGAACCCTGCATTAGGTAAGCGATAGCAGGCTGCTGCGAGGTAATTGGCTATGTATGCTACTGTTTCTGCTTGTACTTCTGCGTGCGTTCTCTGAGCCGCGGCTTCTTCTTCTTGCCGGCCCGGTCGCCCTTGTGCGCCCGCTGGCCCTCGATCACCGGCTTGGTCCTGCCTATAGTGGCTCGGTCGGCCCGGCCCAAAACCGCCTTGGCCCGTCCGAGCTTCGACTTCTGGGCTTCCAGAAGCTGCTGCTTGGGCGCGCGCGCCTTCTTGACGTTGTCTATGTGGTTGGGCGAAAGCACCGACGGCTTGACGTGCGCCTTGGCCCGCGAGATGCGCAACTTGCGCTTCGACTCGGCCGACATCGGCTTGTCGTTCAACAAAAGCGTCTTGTTCACCGAGAGCGTGTCCTTGAACTGCACGAGCGCAAAGCCCTTGCCCACGTTCGTCTTGGCGTCCCGAACAACCCGGACAGACTCGACATCGTTGTCTGTATGCAGGTTGAAGTATCTCCACAACTCCTCTTCCAGGGCTTCAAAGTCGAGATTGCCGACGAAGACGGTGCGCTTGTTGTCCTTGGTGAGCGGGTGCGCGACGTGGTCCACTCTGAGGTGGTGGTGGTCGAAAACGGTGCCGTTGAACCGGCTGACGGCCGTGCGCGACGGCGTTTTCTCCTTGAACACGACGTAGGCGTTGGCCGAGTCGCGGGCGCCGTGGAGCTTCTTCTGGGCGAACGCCGCCTTGCGTGGGAGCGCCTCGTCGAAGGCAATGGACCGGAAACGCACCGATTCCACCGCACCCACCGCAGAAAAAAGCTTTTTGAACTGCTTCTGCGTGGGCTTGGACGTCACCACGCCCGCCGGCACGTTGCCCACGAACACCGTGCGCTCGGCCTTGTCGAATTCCGCCTCCTTGAGGTCCACCTTGGTAGCGGCTGCAACTCGTGGTGTCCGGGTTTTTTCTTGGGGCGGCTGGGGTTGTGTTTCTGGTTCTGTTTCTGGGTCGGATGCTGGCTTGGTGAGGGCCTGGAAGTACTTGCCCTCGATGTCGTCGTCGTCGTTGTTTGTCTTCCTGCGTTTCTGTGTAGTTTGCTGCTCGTCGCCTGACTCCAGGTCCAGTTGTTCCAGTTCCGGCTCGTCGTTCTCTGGTTTGCGGGTGGTTTCAACGACCGTTCTCACACGCGGCGGTCTCTGCGCCTTCTTGGCACCCGCCAGAAAGAGTTTGCTGAAGTCACTGTCCACAGGAGCATCTCCAAAAAGCCCGCTAATCGACGACATGGTGGCTTCCAGGATGCGATGCGCATCAAAAATTGTACACGCCGGTGCAGGAGGGAACTGTCCTGTCTGCAGGACGATGAGCACCATACACCCGTACACCACCATCGCGATGGCTCCCGGCTCCCGCGCAGCTGCCGCTTGGCTTCGGCTTCTGGCGCCCTTTCTTGTCCTGCAGACAGACCCCTATACCCCGAAGAGCGTCAAGCGGCACAAAACAAGTGATCACATCACCACCCTGGCTTTCCGTATTGCTGA
This sequence comes from Meyerozyma smithsonii, assembly GCA_030570235.1. Classification (NCBI taxonomy): domain Eukaryota; kingdom Fungi; phylum Ascomycota; class Pichiomycetes; order Serinales; family Debaryomycetaceae; genus Meyerozyma; species Meyerozyma smithsonii. Next base: position 125,362 of record JAJLVE010000009.1, on the reverse strand, counting down.
GTAGGTGGTTATTCTTTGGTCTGGGAGCGCGTGCGGCATAGCCTGTTGATTTCACACGCTTTGCAAACAGATACAGCCGGCAGATTCCCCGGCAGACGTTCCAGCAGTTTTCTTGCCCAACTTTGTTGGCGTGAAAACCCAACTTTTCGTCAAACACCCAGCTTTAGGTGACATTCTCGCACACGTGGGTGCACCTGCCTTCGTTCCGCCTGCTGCCATGCCGAAAGAAACGACTACGACAGCAACCGAGGTGGCCACGGGCCCGTCGCAGCTTGAGCCGGATATCCAGCACGAGGCCACAGCAGCCACCAGTGCCGGAAACGGCTCCACCACTTCAGGGACGTCCAATAACGACGCTGGCGTCGGATCTGTGCCCGGAATGCAAAACACCACCGACGAAAGCTCGGAATTGAGCGACTTGGGCGACGACTCCGAGGCCGAAACCGACCAGATGGACTTCCTAGAGGACGGCGACAACCTGAACAAGAAGCTGGACCTTCGTGCGCTCTCCGACTTGACCCAATTGGCCCGTCTCCAGGGCGTGGACTCGGACGAGGACGACGTGAAACGGTTGGACGACGAGGTGCTGAGCGATGACCCGGTGTCGTTGAACCCGCGGGACAAGGAGGCCGGCCACGAGCTGGTGGTCCAGCCCGCTCAGCTGCCGGCTCTCCAGCCGGCTCTCCAGCTAGCTGCCGAGCTCGACAGCGGGGCCGAAAAACGAGCCAGTTCCGACGACGAAAGCCCGGCCAAAAGACAAAAGTCTCACGAGCCGGACTCCAGCACTTCTGCCGTCAAAGACGAGGCCGAGCTCCATGTGCCCGACCCCGCCGACGACACTGCCGCTGCCGAGTCGGACGTGAAGGAGGAACGGGCCGAAGTCGGCATCCAAGAGACCGCCGAGGAAGACGCTGAAGACGCTGAAGACGGCGACGAGGAAGAAGCAGGCGAAGCAGACGAGCCCGGCGCTCACGCGGACGACGACGCCAACAGCGACGACCACGAGCACGACCACGAGCCCGAGCCCGAGCCCGACAGCGAGGACGCAGACATGACGGAAAAGCGCCAGGCGGCAGTGGCCGAGCTCATCGAGATCGAAACGGCGTTTGCGGCTCTCCGGGACAAAATGTACCACGACAAACTCAACCTCTTGGAACACGAGCTCCAGCTCTGCGTGGAAGGGTCGCATCCCGAGCTCTCCAAGATCTACTACAAGATCAATGCATTCCACCAGGACGCCCTTCGCCAGGCCAACTCCAACCTTTCGTACCGGCTCAAATGCATCGACCGAGAAACCGTCGCCACCCGTACGTCCATCCACCAGAACTTCCTCAAGCTGGTCTACGAGAGCAAGAGCGACATGATCACCAACACCACGTCCATGTGGTACAAGATCAACCGGGAGCGCAACCAGCTAGACCAGCTTGTTCCCGACTACAGCTACACGGCCACAGGCGGAGCCGGCACGGTGGCCAGTGTGAACGCAGACGGCGAGGCAGAGGAGGCGGTTCCACAGCATCCCCACAGTCTCCTCCATGACCTTGTCAGCCAGCGAAACGCCATCAACAAACAGTTGGGTATCCTCAATGGGTTGGTGGAGTTTTCGGGCATACCTGCAGCCGTGGGTTCGAGTCTCGGCGACGACCAGCAGGTGCCAGAACTCTTGCTCCGGAAAGCCACCGACGACGAAATTGCAGATGATCTTCGGGCCATGAGAGTGTCGACGGTTTAGGAGAAGACTTGGCGGTCTGGTTTTAATGATAATCTGGCCTTCAGCATGAAGGTGCAGCTGTGCCCTGCCCTGCTAAGACCGATACCTTTCGACAATATACTTACTTGTATAATTCTACATTCTTACCCTGGTACAAGTAGTCGCATAGAATGAATGGTGAAAAAGAAGTTGAGGTGTGGAGAATGAGGTCGAAAGTGGGACAGAATTTGGTGAATGAGAGTCGAAATCGGACACTGTTTGGGGTCCAAAGTGGGAGAGAATTTGGGGGTGGGACAAAAAATTGAGGTGTGTGGGAGAGATGTACCAAATGTGTAATCCTTTTTGAAATACGAATACTAAATTTGTCAATTTTACATTTAATATTCTCGGCGTTTATTTCCTTCATCCCATCTACTTCTCCCCTTCTTTCTTGTATAATTATATTTTATACATTCATACTTCATTCGCACAGAGAGCAGATAGTTGAATAGTGAAAAATGAATAAGAATACTAAATTTGTCAATTTTACATTTCGTATTCTCGGCGTTTATTTCCTTCTTCCTATCTACTCCTCCCTTCTCCTCCTCCCTTCTCCTCCTCTACTCCTACTCCTCCTATCTTCCCCACCCTATTCCGTCACCTCCCTCCACCACCGTACTCGCGGTGCGAACAAATCTGGCTTGTTTCTTTACATTCACCCACACGTAACACCTCCAATCACACACAATATGGTGGAAGTGTCTTTGACCGTGGGCAAACTCGATGCGTCGCTCGCACTCCTTCTCACCAAGGACCATCATATGATCGAGTTTCCCACGATTTTGCTCCCCAACGGCGTCCGGGCCGGCTCGATCGTCAAGATTCGGTGTGATCAGGACGTGGAAACCGAGAAAGAAGAGGCGGCACGGTTCCAGAAGGTCCAGGACGAGATCCTCGACACGTTTGGCAAGAATATTCCCAAGGCTCCCGTCCTCAGAATCAAAAATACCACGCAAACATCGTGTATTTTGGAGTGGGAGCCGCTCGATTTGGGCATGGCGTCGTTGAAAAACCTCGTGTTGTTCAAAGACGGCCGCAAACTCGGCGCCATTCCCCAGCCGTTGACCAACAGAACCTCCAAGTTGTCCGGCTTGCCCATTGACAAAACGTTCAATTTCCAGTTGCGGTTGGACACCACCGCCGGCGTGTATCTCTCAGACAACGTGGAGGTCACCACACACAAGATGACCGACTTGTCCGGCATCACCATCTGCTTGGGTGACATGTCGCCCAACGACCCATTCACGCACGCTGACATCGAGGCGGCGCTCAAGAACATGGGCGCCCACTATCCTCCGCAACGCCTGGTGCAAGTGGACACCACCCACTTTGTGTGCACGCGAGAAAACAAGCAGAACCCTGAGTTTGTCCGGGCGGGCGAGATGAACATCCCCATCATTCGTCCCGAGTGGCTTAAGGCCTGTGAGCGCGAGCGCCGTATCGTCGGTGTGCGTGAGTTCTACGTGAAAGAGTGTGTGTTGCCGGATATCTTTGCCCGCAACTACTGGGCGAACGGCACGTCCAAGCCACAACCCGAACCCACCCAGATTCCTCCAGAAGTTCCTGCCAAGGAGAGTGCAGCGGAGAGTGTAGCGGACGCGGCTGCGGCCACCGGAGAGGCCGAGTCCAAGACAGATGTGGCTGCTGAGGCTCAGCCTGAGGCTGAAACGGGGCAAGAACAGGAGAAAGATACGGTCCAAGAGAGCGCGGCTGAAGTGACTGAACTGGCAACCGTGGAAACACTGGAAACCAAGCCTCCAGTGGCTGAAACTGGGCCGCAGGAGATTCAGTCTGTGCCGGAAGAACCTGAACCGGCTGCTAAACCATCACCTGAGCCCGTTGCTTCTGAAGAAGCGGCTGCTGAGCTGATTGCTGAAGCAGCACCTGAAGAACCAGCACCCACAGCCACAGAACCTGCTGAGCCACAAAAAGTCGACTTCGCTAATGGAGCTCCACCCACGCTCAACGACGTGGTTGGCACTGATGCACCAGTGCCTGAGGTGGTCCAAACAACAGCCATTGACACATCCACAAAGAACACCGCTGAGGACGTGAAAAGGGCCAGCGAGGCATCTGTTCCTGTGCCTGTTCCTGTTCCTGCTTCTTCTGAAAAGGAGGATGACGACGACGATGAAGAAGAGGATGGAAAGGCCGATAGCCCAGCCGAAGGGACACCGGAGGCAGACGACAAGAAGCCCAAGAAAAAGAAGAAGAACAAGAAGAAGGGAAAGAAGTAGAGACGTAGCAGGTGACAGAGTACATAGAGATACACAGCATTCTCCATGGCTGAGGACTGAACAGGTGAGTGACACAGACACTGGGATACTGAGTAAGACTGAGTTAATCAGTGATACTGGTTTTCTAGTCGTACTGGTTATAGTTGACTAGTTGTACTAGTAATACTTATTTCTACTAGTAATACTTATTTCTACTAGTAGACTAATTTCTACTAGTAATACTTATTTCTACTAGTAATACTTATTTCTACTAGTAGTACTTATTTCTACTAGTAATACTTATTTCTACTAGTAGTACTTATTTCTACTAGTAATACTTATTTCTACTAGTAATACTTATCTATACTAGTTGTAATAGCATACTCATTTATCCTACTTACTACTTATTCATTTACTCCTGCCTTACATGTGGACTCGTCCCTACAATCTACATGCTGTCAATACAAAGTTTTATTAGGCCGTTACGGCACCGTATCTTCCTACTCTCCAAACAATCGTCTAACCCGCTTGAGCACCGAGTCCTTCTCCGGGTCGTATGGATGGTCCTTTGATGGAATCTCTAAAATCGCAGGAAATGCATCGGTATAGCCGTCCACCTTGAACCTGATGAGGTCCGCCAAGTGCTGGTTGATAAGAAGGATCGCAATGTCGTCTCTCTCTCCAGTAAACTTGTCGAACGCCGCTTCGATATCCTCGACGCTGGTCTTGCCAGGCTGAACAGTAAGAAAGTTGGTTTCCTTTCCTTTTTCCGAGGTGACCTGACCAACCCCGGCAAGAAGAAGCCCTGTGACTGTGTCTTCGTCTGCAATCGTGGCTATCAAAGCCCTTTTGTTCATTGCCTCAGCCATGGTGAATCTCGAAGGGAGTTTCGCGATAGGGAGAAGATATAGTGTGGGTGCACCGGTGCGGTGGGGAAGATAACCGGACGACGGGAATAGAGGAATTGGGGAGGGCTGGGCGGCTCGCGGGGGGTGTGGGGGGTCAATTGTGGTTCCACTTGCTGTTGCTGTTGTTCTTGCTTTTGTTTGGTTTTGTCCGTGTGCAATTGCCTGCTGATGTCCAGTGTTGGTGGAGTGCTTCGTAGGCTGCTTGTCTGCAGGATACACTGTTTGCACCCGTACACCGGATCCTCATGTTTCCAGCGGTGGGCGCAAAAAGTATGGCTAATCGGGTCAGATTTGTGCTGGTACTGAGCGACCTTTCGGCGCGTTTTTTTTGCAGGTCCTTGTCCACTTCTGCGGTGCTTGCAGCAGGACATTCCAAGTGGCAGAATATCCGGCACGATAAGGCTAAAAATGATGCCAAAAAAGCACGAGAAGCCTACTCTTTGGCCACAAGAATCACTGCTTCTGTCAAAAGTGGCGGTGTGGATGGGAATGCGCAGTTGGTGACGCTCATGGAGAAGGCACGCAAGCTTAATGTGACCAAAAAAATCATCGAAAACGCCGTCAAAAGAGGAACCGGAGAAATATCCGTTGATGAAGGAACGGCTGACGTCACCTACGAGTTTGTGGGGCCGGGAGGAGCCGCTTTTATCATCGAGGCGTCGACCGACAACAAGAACCGGACTGTGGGGATGGTCAAACACGCGTTGTCCAAGTTTTCTGCCAGCATGAGTCCTTGCCAGTACCTTTTTGAACGCAAAGGAACGGTGATTTTCGAGCCAAAGTCGGAAGAAGAGGGCCTAGACGACGTTTTGGAAGTGGCTATCGATGTGGGTGCGGAAGATGTGGAGATATTTGACGACATTGACGACGAATATGGCGGAGAACGACTCTTTCGGGTGATCACCGATGCCCAGGACGTCTTCTCGGTGTCCAATCAGCTTTCTGAAAGAGGCTACAGGCTTCGGGACTCGCAGACAGCGTTTATAGCTGCCAGCGACACGTTGGTGGACTTCCCCGAGGAGCACGCCAAGCTGTACAACAAGGCGATGGACTTGTTGGACGAGGTGAGCGAGATCACCAACATCTACACCAACGTGAAACGGGGCGGAGAAGGGGACGGCGACGAAGAGTAATGTAAATAGAGCAAGAGAGCGGGCCACAGGGTGCTGTTGCTAATAGAACTGGGAAGTACCAGCGTCATGGCCACTCTTTTTGGAGTTGCAAGTTTGCACCCAAATCCAAGAGCAAGCAAGCCAATGAGCTTGCACTGTGATTGCCAATAGAAAGTGCAACGGCAGATGAATTCCAGGCAAAATCCACAGTCCAGCACAATTGCTGTTGGCAGTGCCGTTGGGAATGTGGTTCCCCCGAACTCATTCCGCAAATATAACCTTCTTTAACCTGAGTTGCTCAACCGCACCGGTTTCTCGCCGCGGTTTCTCGCAGCGGTTTGTCGCCAACTCTCAAACATGCTACTCTCCTACACTCACATCAAAATGCTTGAATTCAACTATGCCTAACTACTCGCTAGCCTTCTTTTCCTTCTCCACCTCCTTGTTCATCACATCGTCCAAGGTGGACAAGTTGGCGTTCTGCCACAAACGCAATTCCTTGTCGTAAGCAAAATGTCTGTAAGTGAAGTAGAAGGCAGAACCACAAGCAACACCCACAGCTGCAAACAAGGGGTACATCTCTACGGGGACCCCGACTTTGGGAGCAGCTCCCTTGGCAGCATTCAACAACACTCTGGTAGGTCTCATTTTAAGGATGAGCTGATACGTTGGAAGAAAATCGAGCATTGTGGTTGGTCCTGGGTCACGTGCCTGGTGGAGCGGAAGACGGGACGGAAGAGAAGGGAGGCTGGAGGGGACGTAAAGGGACGAGGCTGGAGGAGGGTGTTGGTGTGGGTTCGGTCTTCCTTTTTGTTCTCTTTTGGTCTTTTGGTTTTCTATGGTTTTTCTTTGGCGCAATTTCCTAAATTTTATTGCACCCATTCTTGGTGGGGTATATCTATGAATAGATCTATGTTGCGGGCTGAGAGGTGTCGCGGTTGCCGGGGACGGCTATCTATCTGAAGCTTTTGGCTTCTGCTGGGTAGCAATTGGTTCTGGGTTCCTTTAGTTGTTTAAGGTCCTTTGTTTAAGGTCCTTTGTTTAAGGTCCTTTGTTTAAGGTCCTTTGCTTCCTTGGTCCTTTGCTTCCTCGTCACTTCCTTCCTCACTTCCTCACTTCCTTCCTCACTTTCTACCACTGCCGTATCGCCTCCTTCAATGTATCGTAGCAGAGCCAGCTCACTGCCATCGACGGCACAATCTTGTACAAGTTGGCGGTCAAGCCCTTGTATGCTCCAAAGAACCCTTCGTCCCGGAAAATCGACGAAAGTGCATGCCAAACCAGCCGGTACTGAAACCCCAATTCGCCGCCAGCCATGTTGGCCACCTGATATCTTTTCCTCAACAAGTCCAATGGGTATATAAGCACCCCACCCACAAAGCTGGAGAACGCGCCGGCGCCTAGCTTCCACATAGGACTCTCGAAGCCCGACGAAGCGTCCATCGAGTCCCGAAGTTTTTCGTAGAGCGCAAAGTTAATGGCCACATACGGTGCTACACCCATCGTGGTTGGCACCATTCCTCGGTAGAGTGCCGTTACACCACCCTCGTTCTGGTACACGTGCACTAGTGTCTCTACAATTCCGGGCGCCCGAGCCATACGGCCTTTCTCGAGCTTCGAAAGCGACGCCGTTTGAATGGTGATTCGGGCCCGGACCAAGTCTAGTGGGTATGTGACGGCCACAGACACAATTCCGCCGGCCAGTCCTGCCGCCAAGCGTTCGTACGACAGAAGCTCCTGCCCTGGTTTTTTGTGCTGGATCATCAACTCCTTGCACTTCTCAAACACCGCAAACTGCACGGCGCTATATGGGAATATTCGGACACAATTGAGCAAGTTTCCACGGAAAAGACCTTTCCAGCCCTCTTCTACGTACATCCGCCGTATAGTGGGGAACATTCCCTGGTAAACTTGCGTCGAACCTGGCCCTTGAAGTTGGAGCAAAATCTTCGCTCGTTCGAATGGAGACACTACGGTCCTGGAAACAGCTCCCGCTATTCCTCCCGCGATGAAGGACGCGTTGGATTCGTTTTTGACAAACGTCTTTGTCTCAGAAACCGTATTCGTCCATAGCGACCACATTTGGTCACGGCCGTTTTCCCGGCGGTTGGTGAGAATTTATCTCGGTAGTGGTGCATTGGGTGCTGGTTTACGATGTCGCCGATGCTGGACTAGGTGGGTTTGGGCTATATATCCTGCTCGTCTAGGGAAGGAGGTATGCGGGGCGGGTGGGCCTCGGCCTGGAAATAGCTTGCTGTGTTCCAGAGGAGCATGCGCGACACTTGTACGGCAATTGTTTCGATGCTCACCTCCCGGTCGTACACGGTGGATTCGCTCCAGAAACTGACAAGAGGCCAATTGTGTATCTGGGCTTGCTGGCGGTCTACCTTGACCTTTCCAGCAATGGTCGCTGCAAATTTGGTGATTTGGGGAGCCAAAAATTCTTCGGCGCCATACGTGATATACCAGCCGTGCGCGGGAGCCGCGGCAATGGAGTCGGTGAAAAATACACCTATATGTTGCTTCCAGCGGTCAATGGCTCGGGAGGAGATGTAGTCGTCTGCTGCCATTGCTGTGGGCTGTTTTCGGTCCACCACCGGCGATATCAACACCATCGCAGCCACTTTATGTTGCAGATTTGCAGCCATCGACTGCATTTGCAGCAATGCAAACGAAGACCCGACCGAGTCGCTGGCGATAACAACATGTCCACCAGCACAGTCTGGTATGAGCTCGTCACTGACAATGTTCAGGTGTCCCTTTCTGTACTTTAGCACGATAATTACTGGGTTTGTGAACCCTTGCTCGAGAAGCTTCACAACGAGCAACGTGAGATACTCCGTATAAAGTTCACCTTCAGCATCTCCTAGTCCTACTCCACCATGAAAGTAAAGGACTGCTAGATCTACCGGAAGCAGCGTTCTACTTCCCGATAGGAAAGTCAGAACATCTTTTTCTTCTTGCTTTAGGACATCTCCAAGCCCGCGAGCGGCATATCGGCGCCGACGAGCCGACGTCAATACCCGAATAATAGTACTGTTAAACGGAGTAGTTCCTGCTTCAAGGACCACCCGGAGGTACTCGGCAAGAACATATCCCTTTGTGGTGGTCTGCTGGCTGAAATAGCTTCTGTAGGGAAACGGAGTTACTCGTCTCTCCAACGCTCGCATCAAAGACACGAACAAGCTCCTGGTAACAAAAAGCCAGTCAAGCCACCGCAGTGGGTGTACGAGCGAGACTACGCTACTGGCAACAACGTAGAATAATATGTCATTCAAATCAATTGGATACATGGTGGCAAGTACGATACAAATGCAACTCACTGGGTTTGCGTTTGTGCGGAAAACCACAATCATAAATTAGTAGGAGGCCAAAACCTTCTCGATGGCGGCCAACAAGATGTCGGCATGCTTATTTTCAAACACCAAGGTTGGGCGCAAACGAACGGAAGCCTCGGCACAGCCACCAATGTTCACACCAGCACCTCTCATGTCGCTGAGGAACTTGTTTCTGGCGTCAGCCGAGGGCAAGGTCCAAGCGATGAACGTGGCTCTGTCCTTGCCTCGGAGGTCCTGGAGGTACTGTGGGTACTTGGCCTGCACCGACTCCAACTTCTTGAACAAGTAGTCTCCGACATCCTTGGCCTTGGTAGCCAAGTCGTGCTTGACAATCTCCTCGCCAATGGCGCCCGCCAAGATGATTCTGGCTGGGTCACCGCACCAGGTGTTGAACTGACGGTAGGCAAAGTCGGGCACGAGTTCTGGGTCGTGGAAAAAGTAACCGGCCGACTGGAACTTCTTGGAGAACGTGACAAGGTCAGGAGGTGGGCTCAAGTTGAAGTGTTCGTGGCACCAGAACTTGCCGGTAGCACCGACACCGGTCTGGACCTCGTCCATGATCAAGAGAGCACCGTTCTTGATGGTGATGTCACGGAGACCCTGGAAGAACTCGGCAGACCCGTGGTTGTCACCACCCTCGGACTGGATGGGCTCGATCAAGAGACCGGCAATGGGGCACTTCCAGGTGTTGAAGATGTCCTCGACAATCTTGAGGCATCTCTCGTCCTCCTTCTTGTTGAACTCCTGGTTGTCCTCCAACGGGTACTTGTAGCTGGGGTACTGGGCCTTGGGCCACTTGAACGAGGGAAGGTCCATCTTGTGGATGGGCTTGGAGCAGGTGGTGGAGCCGGAAGCAAACAAACGGCCGTGGAAAGATCTCTCAAAGGATAAGATGGCCAACTCGGGCGAGCCAGGAGCCTGGTTCTTCATCACCGACTCGTTTTCTTCGGCCGAGAACGGCGTGGCGTATCCTCTTCTCTTGGACTGGTACCAGAAAAAGACCGCTTTGAACGCCAACTCAACAGCGTCGGCACCAGACAAACCAGACCACAACTTGTCCTGGCCCTTGGGAGCAAACTCCAACAACTTCAGGGTGATTTCCTTGGTGTCGGCACCCGGAAAGTTACCCATGGCAGGACGGTCGACAATGGCGCGGATCATCTTGTCGGACTTGGCCGTCTTGATCAACTCAGGGTTGTTGTAGCCGAGAGGAATCGATGCAATCTGTGCGTAGACATCCAAGAACAAGTTGCCATCGACATCGGCAATGTAGTTACCGTCGGACTTTGCGTAGTCGGCAACAAAGTAGGCGGCTCTGCTGTCGAAAGACTCGCCGAGAACCTTTATTTCATCCTTGCTCTTTTCACCAGGAGAAGCTGCGTGGACGACGGGAGCAGAGGGCTCGTTGGGGAAGTACTGTTCACAGATGGACATGAATTGGATTGTGCAGCGGGTCGAAGAGCCACTTTATAGGGTTGCGCCTGGCGCAAACGGAAGTGCCGCCGGCGCGCTTACTTCCGCATTGGGGTTCGGGGTTCGACCGCCGTCTGGCCTGCATCCAGTGGCGGCAGGTGGGCGACAGACCATAGCAAATATGGGAATTGGCGGCGTTTTTATAGTGGCGGTGGCACGGGGCGTCAATGACGTCGTTAGCAGTCGGATCTCGCGACATCCGGGACAGGGGGTGTGGGAGGTGCTGGCGCGTCCTGCGACCGGCTGCATCACATCCTGCATTGCGCTGCGGCGATTTGCAGCCGATAATGGCGGTGGCCTGCGGCGGCATCGCCAGTCGGGTGATTCGAGGAAGGCAGTTTATGGCCTTGTAGGTGTTCACCTGGTGTTCACCTGGTGTTCGCCTGGTGTTCGCCTGGTGAACACCGATGGCACGTTGGAGCAGCCATGAGGTAACGGACGTATAATCGCGTATACCCAGATCCCCTGGACAGTGTGCTACCCACCATGTGCCTCGGATATCATCTCTCGCCTTTTTCACCTTTTCACCGACCCTTCTCTGCGTCTTCCTTTGCGCTTTCTTTGCGCTTTCTCATGCCGCCTTCCCAGACAGCGTTTTGTCCTGCACACAGGCGGCATATCCAGGTATCAATCATCAACACCTCATCGCGTCAACATGAAGCCGGTGCAGCCCAAGACCGAGCATGACCTAGATGGCATGCATATCAACATGGATGACATCGACAAGATGATCTCGGAGTCGATCAACGACGAGAACAAAAGAACCGAGCTGGAACAGCCGGCGCAAAAAAGACCCCGGTTGCAGGATGAGAGTAACTTGGACCTTGAGTTCGAAAAGGCCATTGAGGACCACCAGCGCGAGCTCACCAACCCGCCCGAAGACCATAGTGTGGGAGAGACGCTGGCAGATGCGCTGCGGACTGCATCTGCCCACCACCACCACCACCACCACCATCATGACCCCCACGCCCTCCACGATCCGCGGTTGCATTCCGAGGGTTCGGGGTCGGTGGTGGCCGGCGGCAGTACCGGGGGCGATGCGGCCGGCGCCGGGGCCGCCAGTGTGCATGAGCGTGACGCAGGTACCGGCAATAGCCATGCGTCGCTGTCGGTGGTGCATGAGGGCATCACCATCCCCGCCGACTCGGAGCTACTCAACACCAATACTGCGTTTGCAGCGTACACGGCGCTATCCAGCTCGTTGCCGCCCCTCGCGCTGGTGGCCAGTGCCCACTTGGCCGCTCTTCCGCTCCCCATCGTGGCCCCGGACTATGTTGCACCTCGTATCCAGCTACTTGTGAACTCGCTTCCCACCCTAGACAACTTGGCCACCCAGCTTCTTCGTATGGTGGCAGTGGGACCGTACCAGAAAGTGGTTGAGCTTGCCTCGAACCCTGACTCAGCAGCAGGCGCCGCCTACCGGGACCTCACGTCGCTTTTTGAGTTCACCAAGAGATTGTACCTGGAAGAAGACCCGTTTTTGTCGGTGGAGCATATTGCCCCAGGCATGTGGAAGGAGGGCGAGGCCACGCCCAACGTGTTCAAGAGCCGAGAACAAAGCATCGAGTCCACGCTTCGCAAGGTCAACTTGGCGACGTTCTTGGTGGCGGCGCTAGGCACCATCGAGGTGGGTTTTTTCTACCTCAACGAGTGTTTCCTCAACGTGTTTTGCCCAGCCCACGGCCTCGAGGTGGAAAACCTGATGTCCAACATGTCGGCCGAAAATATGAACCTCCAAAGCGGGGCCAATGGTGATGCTGGCCGTCTCCTCAAGCCTCAGGCACAGTTGTTCCTCGACCTCAAAACCCAAGCATACATCTCCGCGTTTGAGGTGGGCGACCGCAGCCGCGAGGACATCCTCGACGAGATTCTCCCCGACATGGAACCGGTGCTTCTCGGCTGGCGAAGTTCCCGGATGCTCACGCCGGTGGAGGCCGACTTTGTGGCTCGGTGTCGTGCCCGAAAAGCAACCCTTCTTCGCTACGAGGGCCACACGCTCTCCGAGGAGTACGACTGGTTCACGTTTCTCCGGGATCTTTTTGACTATGTGGGGAAGAATGTGGGGTACGTTGTCTGGGGCCGGCGGCGGCGTCCAGCGGCTTCGACCCCGGCTGAAAAGAGTCGCCAGCAAGAAACCCACCGAGTCGCGAGCCAGGAATACGACTACAGCTACAGTGGAGACAGTGGTGCACAACATAAACCGGCTGCAGTGGAGCCGACCCGCAACCCAGAACACTTGGGCGAGATCGACGAAATCACCAGAAACTTGCTCCCGTCCGAAATCCAGGAACAGCAGATCCACCTTCGTTTCAACCCCAACTCCACCGTGCGCAATCCTCAGCGCCGGCCGTGGACCAGAGAGGAAGAAAAAGCACTTCGCCAGGCTCTCGAGCTCAAGGGCCCGCAGTGGCTGACGATCTTGGAGCTCTTTGGCGCCGGAGGCAAGATCTCCGAGGCGTTGAAAAACAGAAACCAGATGCAGCTCAAGGACAAGGCACGCAACTGGAAGATGTTCTTCTTGAAGACCGGCATGCCGGTGCCGTCGTACTTGCAGAAAGTGACCGGCGACCTCGAGCGCGAAGACCGGTCGCGGGAAGCAAAGCGCAGCCGAAGCCGTAAGACGGCAGCAGCACCGGTGCCCAGCATCAAGTGAGGTGGGTGTCTGGTGTGCAGGCTTGCAGCCAGATGTGTCTGCCAATGTGCAGACGCCGATGTGCAGACGCCGATGTGCAGATTGCAGATGTGCATAGGTGCCGCGCCGCACCGCGCCGCACGGGCCCAAGCTCAAATGTGGTACTTTCACCGGGCCGTTAATTTTTCCGCAAATGAAGGTGGATACGATCGACGAGCGCATCTCCAGGGCCCGTTCGGATGCCCGTATCCTCTACACCGAGTTGGACAAGTGCCAGCGCCGGGGCCGGGACGGCAGCTTGACGAGTGTGTGCCAGCTGGTGCCGCGGTTGCAGCCCAGCGACGTCAACCTCCGGGTGTACAACACGCTCCGCACGCACCGGGACAAGATCGTGCTGGTGCAATGGAGCGACGACAGCCGGCACCTTGTGTCGCTGTGCCAGGACGGCTACATGTTTGTGTGGGACGCAGTAACCGGATATAAGACGCAGGCGATTGCGCTCGAGAACAACTGGGTGTTGACATGTGCATATGCACCTGGCGGGCGTTTTGTCGCCAGTGCCGGCCTCGACAATGCATGCACGGTGTATGCACTAGGCACCGACTCCAGCTACGACCCGGTCCCCGAACCGGGCCACGCGATGTCGGGCATCACCCTGCGGGTCCAGTCGGTGTTCAAGGGCCACACCGCGTACATTTCCGGGTGCCAGTTTCTCGACGAGCGACGAATAGTCACCGGAAGTGGCGATATGACGTGTGCGTTGTGGGACGTGGAACGCGGAAACCGGACCTGTGAGTACGTGGACCATGTGGGCGACGTTCTATGCGTCTCGGTGTACCGCAGCACCGCCTGCCAGTTTGTTACCGGCCTGTGCGACGGAACCGTGCGGGTGTGGGACCCGCGAGTTGCAGCTGCTGCCCAGGCTTTTGCCGTCGGCAGCGACGTGACCTGTGTGGAGGTGTTCCCCGACGGCAATGCCGTTGCCAGCGGCTCCGACGATGGAGTTGTGCGTCTTTTCGACCGGCGCGCCGACGGCGAGATCGCTGCATATTCCTTGCAGCTGCAGCTTCTGCTGCAGTGGCTGCTGCAGGTACCTGCAGTGGCTGCGCGTTATCGCCGCGATGCCCGCAGCTCGGTGTCGGACAGCTATAGTGCCAACGACTCGCTCGACAGTCCGGGAGTGACGTCTGCTGCGTTCAGCCGGTCTGGAAGGTTGCTCTATGCCTGTTACGCTGAGTTTGGCGGGGTTGTCTGGGATACGCTTCGTGGTGAGGTGGTGGGGGTGATGACCGGCGGACATTCAGACAGAATAACCGGGGTTGCAGCCAGTAGCGATGGCGAGGCGTTGGCCACGTCGTCGTGGGACCACACGATCAAGATCTGGTCTGCGTAGATGGACAGTAGAGACAAGGAATGAGACTAAGAATAATGTAGAATACAAGAGTACCAATCATGGACATAAGCTAGATTCGAGTCAATTGGCAGGTATTGTCATCAAGCCAATGGCCATAGAGGTGAAAGGAATACAATTGTGGAAAGATAGATTAGGAATAATTAATATGGAAAGCTAGATTAGGAGTGTTTAATATGACAAGCATAGACTACCATCGTCGATTATTGACAGGAATATACGTTAGCTTCTACACACTAAGACAATTATAATTCTGGACCATATACATTCTGGACCACTACCATCTGGACCATAAGCACATATAAACCACTACCAATTACGGGACATACAAGTCACATACCATTACCATATGGAACGCAGAACTAGACATTGACCATTATTCTATGAGACATGAGACAATTGGCAAACCAATATGGATATAGTATAGATTAAACTACAATTATGGGATATAAGTATAGATTAAACTACAATTATGGGATATAATTGTAGATAAGACTATTACATTATGACCATAATTATTAAGACTATTACATTATGACCATAATTATTAAGACTATTACATTATGACCATAATTATTAAGACTATTACATTATGACCATAATTATTAAGACTATTACATTATGACCATAACTATATAAAACAATTCCCCTTATGGAACTAATGCCCATTGAACCATTGCCGTCATAACAGTATCATGACCAAATATGGATATGCAATTGACATTAGACTATCACTATGGTACATCGACCATACACCCTGCTAGTACTGTAAGCACATATTGAACCAATAATTATGGACATTGACAATGGTACACTTGTTCCACTACCATAGTAAATACTAGCAGCATTGACCACTGACCACTGACCCCACGGCTACATCCCGCCTGCATTCATTTATTCAACATACCTCCGTACTTTTTCCCACATGCTCTTCAACAACAGCTCCGGCAACGTGTACAAGTCCATGGTGAACTCGCCGTTGTCCACGTCGTTCTTGATGTTCATGTCGTTGGTGCGGTTGTCGGTCACCATCTGCACAATCACAATCAAGTCGTCCTCGCCGAGCTTGGTGAGCCCGTTCGCTAGCTTCTCCAAGTCCACGCTGCCCTTGACGGCGCCCGTGCCCGTCTTGGCCTTTTTCACCTTGCTGCCCATGTCGCCGTCGTTGCGTCTTTTGCTCGACTCGATGTTGTCTGCGTTGGGAACCGGCCCGCTTTCCAACAAGAGCTTATTGAGCGTGGGCGACTTGGTGGTGGGCACCGAAATGCTGTGGTCCACAATGTACTTTTCCTGGAGAAAGTTGAGGTCGTGGGAAAACTTGCGTTCGCCCTGCTTGCCAGCCACGCCAACAAGATGCACGGCAATTGGGATATCGAACTCGCCCCAGCCCTGCTCCTTGACCCGAAACGGCTGCTGCTTCAACGTGCGGATCGGATTCGCAAACGTGGGATGTAAAGAGTACGTGACTCGGTCGAGGATGTTGGCGGCAATCTCGTTGCCAGCCTGGTCAAGCATGGACACTTCTATGGACCACTCGCGCATGGGGAAGTTCTCCACAGGCGCCACATCCTTCATAACATGCTGCTCCGTTGTGATTCGGATGGTTCTTTTGACTTCCGACATGGTGAAGAAGAAAATTCGTGGCGCGCGGAAGCAAGAGGTGGAAAAGTGGGAGTGGAAATGGAGCGGAAATGCAGTGGAAACGGAGCGCAAATGGGGGCGGCGATTGGGAATTGGAATCCGGTGTCTTGGAACTCTAGCTGTGGTGGTACACTGCTGAATTTCCGTTTCAAAACATACCATTGGCTACATGGCTGGTGGTGGTTATATACAGGATTTCTGGTGTACGGGTGTACGGGTCTGGCACTGCTACTTTTTGTCGCTTTTGTCGCTTTTGTCGCTTTTGTCGCTTTTGTCGCTTTTGTCGCTTTTGTCGCCCCACACCTGCTTGTACAACCCCGGCACCAACGGCCGCACAAGCTCCTCCGACGTCTGCCACGCGCCCACCACGTCCTTGAGCTTGCCGAACACCCGCTTCATCGGCACCTCGCCCTCCTCCTCGCGCACCTGCACAAGAAACTGGCGAAGTTTGTCCTGCACCTGCGCCGGTGACGCAACCGGGAGCAGCTGCAAGTACCGGTCGATTATCGCCGCCTCCGACCGCTCGACCGCGGCTAGGTCCGCCCGGTTCTGGCCCGCAAACTCACTGGCAGACTGCACCCGCTGCTTGTGCATCTTGGCGAGCGTCCGGTAGAGCGCAAATTCGTCCTGTTTCTGGCCGTCGATCTCGGCGTCCTTGATGGCGGAAATCACCGACTTGACGGTGTTCTTCTCAATGGCCTGCTTCTGGAGCATCGCCGTCTTGAGGACCCGCTTGAGCGTGCCGATGGCGGCGTCGTACGCCGCGCTAGACACAAACCGCCGTAAGAGCATTAGATGAAACTTTTTCGGTCCGCACACTGCATAGAACCCCCACTGACGCACGGATGCACCTCGCCTGCAGGCACCGCTCGGGCCCAGGCGGCTAAACCAGTCAATAGCCGGACCACAGCCTACACCGGGCCCAGCGAGGCTGCTGTTATCTTGCGCACCAGCCACACAACCCTGGCTGCTCATGCTTGCGCGGGGCCGGTGGTACAAACGGAGTTCGGCATAGGTGGTGCATCGGAGAACACATGCTTTTGCCGATATGCATATGCACACTCAGGTGCCCCCAGGTGGTCCCTGGTACGCATGGCCACATAAACCCGGCGATACGAGATAGATCCATAACTCCGTGGGAACTGTCCGCCACAGTCGTCTGCCGACCGGCATGCGGGTGCTGAAATAGGGTCCCGAGCCTCCCCCCATTGCCGTTTGCGCGCGCGTAAACTTGCGCATGTGGATGCTGCACCGAAGGGGCGCCGGTTGCGAACCGTGCTGATTATTGATCCGTAACTACGGAGTGCACCCGGCGACAACGTTCTAGGCGCAAAATACTGCATGCCCGTCCCGGATTATGC
Organism: Meyerozyma smithsonii; assembly: GCA_030570235.1. Classification (NCBI taxonomy): domain Eukaryota; kingdom Fungi; phylum Ascomycota; class Pichiomycetes; order Serinales; family Debaryomycetaceae; genus Meyerozyma; species Meyerozyma smithsonii. The sequence continues at coordinate 107,520 of JAJLVE010000009.1, read as the reverse complement.
ACCTCGCAGTACGTAACGTGCGTAGTGCGTTTGACAGCGCAAAACGCTCCTGCCCTTGTCCGCCCCGCCTATATATTCGCTGCCACTCCTCGTGCCGGCCCAATGACCGATTATCTTTTACATAAGGAGTCGCTGAAGCGGCTGTGTTTGCGCCGGCACCTGGTCGACATTGTAACCCCCAGAACCGTCCCCATGGACTTGAACGACCGCTTGTCCCTGTTGCCGGAAGAACACCAATGGTTGTGCAACTTTAACGACCGCTTGTCCCACGTCAACGGCAACAGCCGCATCCTCAGGATTGCGTCGGCAGACCACTTGAACGAGTTGCTCGAGTACTACTATGGCCACGACAATTCGCTTATTCCCTCGGCTGCGGCATTTCCATACTTGCACGGCCTCCACAATGCCAAACAGCGCCTCTTTTTTGAGTCATATGCGACACCGCAGGAGCTGTCGAAGCTTGCTGGGTACATCTATTACCCCGTGCAACCGCAAATGCTGCATCACAGCCACTTCCTGTTGATGGTTGTGGACGCTGCAAAATCGTCAGTGCCGAAAATCGTCAATGCGACCACGCTTGACTCGGTGCTAACTTTCAAGGCTAACCAGGACACGGGGGATGACGACGGCCACTTTGAGTATGCCGAGTACGAGCTCTTGGACGTTGCGCTGTCGTCACTGGTTGACGATATCAACAATCGCAATCTCGCCGGACAGGTCAAGATTGCAGCTTCAATGTCCCATTTTCTCGTCTTCACCAACGACATGGACTGGGAACGCAACTTAAGTGCTGCGACCGCCCTCCAGGCATTGGCCCTGCTGGACAAGGCAGTTTACATTGTGGATTTCCCAGTCAAGGAGTGGGACAAGCTTGAGCCCTCGTTCTTGAACGACGTGAAGGTGAGCCAGTACCCCAAGCTACTTCAATGGGAGCAGAACTCGATCTGTAAATTGAACTCGATCAAGTGGGCGCACCCGGGTATCTGTCTCGGCACGGTGACGGACTTTTCGTACCTCAGCCGTTCCCCGAACCACAACTTTCGGATATACATCAACTGCCATGAACGAGCACTGTTTCCCAACCCCAAGTCGCTTGATAATGCTTATACCGAGATTCGTGGCTCGCTTGGGTGCAACCCCATGTACATCGAGTTCCCCAGTGCTGGTTTGCTTCGTCCCGGCTCGTTGTCAACCACCGAAGCTGTCAGTATGCTCAAGTTGTTGCAGCTTGTTCGGCATTTCATCGAGGTGAGAAAACAAGATGTGTTTGTCTTTTGCTACGACGGGTTTTCGGGCTTGTCGATGTTCACGGTTGCGTTGGTGTTGTACTGCTCTGCTGGTCTCACTACTGTGGAAGACGCAATCCTAGCCTTGTTGAGCAATACGAACAGGACCATTGCCGACCGCGACGAGCTTCGCCTATACTTTTATCGGCACGATTTTGCATTTTTGAAGCAGTTCAACCGGTACATCCAAGCGGCCAAAAGCGCTCCTCTTGAACCCGATATCTTGATCGAGCACATGCCCAGGCCCATGTTTGGGACAGTTGCCAGAAAGCTGAGCGACTGGTTCAATGTCAAGGATGACAATAACTTTCCAAGCAAGATTATTGACAACATCTATCTTGGCTCCCATGCCCAGGCGTGTTCGCTCACTGTCTTGAACGCCTTGGGAATCACCAAGGTTGTGTCAATGGGTGAAAGACCCACTTGGTTTGCGAAATTCCCCATCAAGTTTGACTTTGAAGAAGCAGCTTCTGGCGAACAGGTGATGTCACCGGTGTACCAGTACGGTGCTTGTTCGGTTTACATTGTGGACATTGCCCCAGAGCACAGATCAGCAGAATTGCCCAACCTCGACACCATCGTATACGTGCATAATCTCCACGACGATGGAAGAGATTCTCTTTGGCCGTTGTTAGTAGGTCCTCCAGAGGTGCAAAATGCCGTATTTGGTTCTGCTGCACAAGAATGCCCCTCCACCTTGGTGCATTGCAGAATTGGAGTTTCACGCTCGGCTTCCGTGCTCATTGCACGGCTCATGAAACACCACCAGATGTCGTTTATCAGTGCTTATATGTTTGTTCGGGTTCGACGGCTAAACATTATTATCCAGCCCAACCTCCGGTTTCTCTACGAGTTGTTCTTGTACGAAGAGTATTTGCAGCAAGCACGGGCTGATTGCTGGTGGACACTCTGTCACGAGATTGACCGGTTGAATCGTCATTACATATCATAGATTATTTATTGCCATGGATTGGTCAAAAAAAATACAAATTCATCAAAACCATCGTGTTGCAAAAGAACACGTTTACTCCTGACTTTTTTGCCACATGGTGTACTCGTAGGAATAGTCGCCTTCGGCAATGGGGCCCTCTGTGGCACTAACCCCCGTGAACTGCACTAGCTGCAGATGCGGGCTGCGGGTCCACGCTTCGCGCGGGAAATGCAAGTAGCGGTCCATCGGTATGGTCGCGTCGCCCAATGCAGACACCTCCGTAAGGAGGAGGTGGGACACCCGCGGGTCGTCTATCACCTGGTTGTACACGTCGGCGCCGCCGATGACAAATATCGTGTGGATGTTGTGGCGCTTGCGGAGGAACTCCAACGCATTGTCAAAGGAATTGCCCCAAAACACGTCATCTTCGGTCACATTTGAGTGGCTGCGAGACAACACCACGTTGAGCCGGTTTGGAAGGGGCCGGAAACGGGCCGGGATCGACTCCCAGGTGCGTTTGCCCATGATGACGGCGTTAATGCAGCCGTCGGGTGCTTGGGACGTGACATCGCGGAAGTATTTCATTTCCTGCTTGAGGCGCCACGGAAGCACGCCGCGGTAGCCGATTCCGAGGTCCGGAAGTAGCGCGGCCACGATGAGCGCTACGGGAGGTTGACGCATGGTGATGGTTTGATGTACGTACGCGCATGCGATGTATCGCGGTGCTGTAAGGTGCGGCGCGTGCAGGTTCCAAAAATAAACATCGATACTATACATATGATACACTAGTGTACACAGGATTCACTTTCTGGATTTGGTCTTGGGCTTGGTGACCTTACCAGCGGCTTTCTTGGTAGTGGTCTTCTTCGTCGAAGCCCTGGGAGCCGCCTTGACCTCCTTGGCAGCCTTGGTGGCCTTGGTGGCCTTTGAACCAGACTTGGAAGTGGACTTGGCAGTGGCCTTGGAACCGGCCTTGGAACCGGCCTTGGAACCAGACTTGGTCTCCTTGGTAGACTTAGCAGTAGATTTGGAAGTAGGCTTCTTGGGATTAGTGGCCTTGGTGGCAGATTTGGTTGCGGTCTTGGTGGATTTCTTGGCTGCGGCCTTTGGTTTCTTTTCCGTCTTGACGGTCTTTTCCTTCTTCACAGCTGACTTGGTCGAAGCCTTAGTGGCTGGCTTTGCGGACTTGGTGGCAGACTTGGTGGCAGACTTGGTGGACGCCTTCTTGGCAGTCGTCTTCTTCGTAGTAGCGCTCTTGGTCTTGGACGTTGCCTTGGTGGACTTCTTGACGGCACCAGGCTTGGCTGTCTTCACTGCCTTCACCTTCTTGTCCTTCGCCTCCTTCTTGGGCTTCTCTGTCTTTGGCTTGGTCACCTTGCCGGTCTTTGCGGCAGCCGGTTTCTTGGCAATTTTCACCGGTCCGGAAGCGCCCTTGGGCTGGATAAAGTCGCCGGTGTCAACGCCCTTTCTCAAGGCAATGTTGAAGAGCGAGTCAAAGTTGTGGGCCGTGATGTTGAAGTGGCTCTGCACATACTTTTTCAATGCCTGACGCCTGGTGTTAGTTGATTTTTTGCTGGATAGAATGGGCAAAAATGAGCAAAAAAGCTACTTACGAGGACCCTGCACGTTCTTTGAGAGAAACAATAGCAGCCTGGATCATTTCTGGGTTAGTGGTGTATTCGAGCAGCAGTGTGGTTTACCTACCCTTATAGGTTAGCTTGGAGGCCGTGGGTGCCTGGGATTTAGATTTCGAAACAGCCATAGTGTTGTTGTCAAGTTGTGTTTTGAAATGAATTTAAAAACATGCGGGTGCGAAAAGCGTGATCCTTCACAAAAGGGCGGGAACGGGTCTTTTTATAGGGGCCAAGAAAGAGGCGGCGCCAGACGTGGTTGCAAAGCTGCAGGGCTCTGTGGGGCGTAGCTGTAGGTGTCTGCGTGGGCTGCCTATGATGTAGGATGGTGCATAACGCACTGGCAGCGGCGGGTGGCAGACCTAGCTGCATATGCATCCGCGATCGCGTATTTGCAGCATTATGCAAGATATGGATATTTCGCAGATGCAGCCCGAGGCGGACTTTTGATCTCCCGCAAAGAAACTACAGCAGCCATGAATATCTTCTGATCATCTATCTACACGTCTCGTTATGGACAAATCTCGTGCTCCACCCACATGCCGTCCTCGCGTTGGCACACGTAGCGCTTGTCCTTATCGAGCTCCACCACGTCCACCGACTCTACAAACATGGCGATAACGGCAAAGTTCTTCAAGCCGCTGTCCTCCTTTTTCCCGTCCACTCCGCGGCGGATGGAGTCGATTGCGCGGCGGTTCTCGTCGGTGATGTCCGACCCGGGCGGCGGCTTGCGGAACGACGAGCGCAACTCTGGCGACAATGCGCCCCACTGGCGCTTCACCTCGGCGTCCCATTCCGACTCGGTCGGCGGCTTCAACCCCCGGTCTTCGAGCTCGTTCAACATGGTGTAGGAGGCGTCGTGGTGCTGGAACTGGCCGGCTGAAGGTGACAACACCGCGTACGGCAACGGACGGCCATCGACCGTTTTTCCTGTATCAGCGGCCGTTTCCGCCTTGCTGGCGGACTTATCTGGGCACGCGACCGGAACACGTTCGTCGTCGACGACCCGGGCCCGGCCCCTGAACCGGAACTGTTTTTTTATGCCGGCAAAGTAGAAGACGGCCTCAAACCGGTCGTCGTGGAGCAATTCCGAGTACTTGCTCATGCGCTTATCGGTGACCGCGGTAAGCACGTTGGTGTTGCGGTCGTCAAAGAGGAACCCTCGGAACACCAATGTCCGCGTCCGGGGGTACCCGTCGTCGCCAAGCGTGGCGAGTTGGAATGGCGTGAAGGGAGGTGCGTGGCCGGATTTGTTGAGTTCGGCGTCCATCAGGGCCGTAAAAGGCGGCACCCATGACGCCATCGAGTGAAATTGGAGCATGGCAGCACTAATATGGCGGCATGCAGCTGTCGGCAACCGGATCTGAATATGCAACTCCGGAAATCAACGACCGGTGCCACCACCTCATCGCACTATGGGCACGTGGACGCCGTGAGGGCCCCGGCGCCTGCAGGAATGCCAGGGGCTACCGAGGGTTCCGGCCATAAAGATAACGTACGTGGGGCGGGAGAAAGTGGAGGATCCGTCGTAGGGGGGAACTGGCGGGAGGAGCAAAGGGCAGAGTCAGCCGCCTCCGTTAATGGGTACCGGTTTGGATGGAGGAGGCACCAGGAAAGGACGGGCATTATGTAAGGTGCGGCACTGGGCCCAAAACGGACTACTCGTAACCGCTTCCAGGCATGATGACAGCTTCCGTGGTGACTGAATCGGGAAGTAGATCGAAAGACGCTTGGGGAGGTGTGGCGGTGACGGAAGGGGGTGGTAGAATGGATGTGTCAGAAAGGCTGGTTTTGGTGGATACGGTGAAATGTGGTGTATTGGTGCTAGGTGGCATTTGCAGCCACCAGCGGGCTAGAACTACTGGGCCAGAATTACTGGGTTTTGGCATTTTTGGTCAGGTGTTATTTGTCGGTTTGCCGACTGTATGTGTGTGCAGAAACAGTAGTGTAAACTATATGACGAAACAGTTTTTGAAAAAAGCCATTTCCTCAACGCGGTTAAATTGTATTTTGCCTCTTTCGGTTTGTTCCATTTTTTCCTTTTCATCATTTTATCTACTTGGAGTCAAGTTCCAGTACAATCATAAACCGCTCACAGAACTCCAATTCCACTAACAAAAAAAACTTGCTAGATTACATCCTACTGGTGCTAGAGTCATGCTGGATGCGAATCTTCCAGGCTGTTGAAAAACTGCGACACTCAGTGCACTGCACAAAATAGCCTGCACTTGTGCCTCACCACTCTCTACAAAACCACCACCACTTAACAAGGCATAACCTCCGGTAGCACCAGGAGCAGGTCCTAGGAGTATATAACAACCAAAATCAAGGTTACTTACAGGAATTGGGTACTCTGGCCGAGTTGGTCTAAGGCGCCAGGGTAAGGTCCTGGTCTCTTCGGAGGCGCGAGTTCGAATCTCGCGGGTATCATTACACACCAGCAATTCCCTTCCTTTCTTTTTTTTTGCATTCACCTTGGCAAGGGCCAAGAGGCCAGGGCCAATTGACTCCTCTCTAATAAACAAGTACCTCCTCTCTAAACAAGTACCGTTCTGGTTGCTTGTCCCATCATCTTCTCTAACTGACCACCTTTGCCGCAACACCTCACACCGGGTTCTTCGTTACTTGTACTGTATTGCTCTGCCATTAATGTCTACGTAATCGTACAGCACTTGCTCTTGGTGCTCTCCTGCACCGACAGCTGGCGGCGCTGCCTCGACCGCTTCTTCTCCGCCACGGCGTCTGCTGCGTCCTCGGCGTCGTCTCCTGCAGGCGCAGGCCCCGCCTGTTCCTGTTTTTGCAACTTCTGCTGCTTCTTCTCTTCCGACAACTCGACCTCCTTTCTCATGATCTGGCGCACCACGTCGACAAACGCCTCGTCCACATTGGTCTTGTACATGGCACTGGTCTCGTAGAACGGAACCAAGCCCCACTCCTGCGACACCTGGATACCGTCGTCGATCGACAACACCCTGTCGTCCTCCAAGTCACACTTGTTACCTATCAACACCATGGGCACCGAGTCCAGGTCCTTGATCCGCAACACCTGATCTCGGAGCGCGAGCAACTCCTTGAGCGAGTTTTCGTCCGTCACCGAGTACACCAACAAAAACCCTTTGCCGCTCTTGATGTACAACTCCCGCATGGCGGTGAATTGCGCCACGCCGGCGGTGTCCAAAATCTCCAAGTCGCATTGGCGGCCGTCGATCTCGATCTGCTTGCGGTACAGGTCCTCGATGGTGGGGTCGTAACTCTCCACGTAAACACCCTGTACAAACTGCACCGTGACCGAGGATTTACCTACACCACCGGCTCCTAGAACCACCACTTTATAGTCTGGGTTAGTATGTTTTCAGGTTGTCAAAGTGGTTGTCAAGTTGCCACCGTGGCTGCTGCGACCGCTAATCAAAAACGAAAATCGTGCAGCGACTTCCGGCCACGCGTGACGCCCGCATGCATGCGCCCGGATCGATCGAGCCTCGTGCAGCCCCGGGCCAGCCCGGCATGCCTCCACCAGCCCTATCGAGCCGAGCCGCCAAACCACGCACTGGTGGTATACGTACCTCTCATGGCAGATCAAATGTTGTCAACCGTTTTACGCGACGCACCAAAGTAGACGAGGAGTGCACACACACCCTGTGAGGAACTGCAAGTGGCTGCAAATGCCACGATCTTGGCAACCACTTGAACAACTACGGGGGCAACGACAGGAATATATTGATACGACTACGAGCATCTACCCGCTGCTCCAGTTCTGCTCCACCCGATTATTCGCCTGCTCCGCTACAACGGCAATATCGAGGGCACCGGGCCCGCCGGGGTGATTCCGTGAGGATTGATGCCTGGGTGGGACTTGGTGTAGTGCCACTTGATGTGGTCAAAGTCGGTGGTCTCGCTGAACCCAGGAATCTTCCAGTACAACAACCTCACCCAGTCGTGCAAATGGGGAAAGTCATGTCTGATCATTCCAAGATTGCACTTGAAGTGCTGATGGTAGACAGCATCAAACCGAATAATCGTGGTGAACAACCGCACGTCGGCCTCGGTGAGCTGGTTGCCCAAGAGAAACTTGTGGCCCTTGCCACGGCTCTCCTTGAGCACAGCCTCCACACGATGCAAGCCCTTGAACAACTTGGTCACCTCCTCGTCGTAAACCTCCTGCTTGGTGGCAAACCCGGTCTTGTACACCCCGTTGTTGATGCTGTCGTAGATCCACGAGTTGATGTCGTCGATTTGCAGCCGCAACTCCTCGGGATACAAGTCCACCTCGGCATAGTGGCCGGTCACAAGGTCGTTGAACTCCGAGTTCAATATGCGGATGATCTCACTCGACTCGTTGTTCACAATGGTCTCGGTCTTCTTGTCCCACAACACCGGCACCGTGAACCGGCCAGAGTACTCGGGGTCGGCCTTGTAGTACAACTGCAGAATCCGCTCCGACCCGTACAAGTGGTCAACAGTGCCGTACACGAGATCCTGCGCCGTCTTGCGCTTCTCAAGGTCCTCCTTGTTGGGGAACCGCCAGCCCTTGCTGTCCATGTTCCAGTGCACAACCGACACGGATATGTGCAGCTCCAAGCCCTTGAGCACACGGCTGATCAACGCTCTGTGTGCCCATGGACACGCAAGCGAAACATACAAGTGGTACCGGTTGGACTCCGCTGGGAACTCGGCCCCGGCTTCTCTCAGAATGAACTTGCGAAAGTTCAGCGCTTGTCTTTTGAATGCTCCCGACTTGTCGGCGAATTTCTGAATTTCAATCTGCGTTAGCAAGGATAAAACAACACCACCGATGCAATGGGCTACCACCTCCCGCGGTGAAGCTGGTATCTGGACCCCAGCAACCGAGACCAATTTACGAGCAGCCACCCGGAGAAGTCCGTAAGACTATTGGTTTGCAAAAGTTGACTCAATGAGGTCGGTTCACCACGGACCCAGCCATTGCCACCACCACGCCACACACACACACCAATTCTGCTGCAATCTACATACCTTGGACATGATGACCACTTAGTCCAGGTGGTTGCTTACGCAGCCGGGAGCGGGGGGAGGTGGTGCACGGGTGCAACAATCCACACTCTGACCACTACCCACGCTCCAGTTGCACGGGCAAAGGTGAGCGTACTGCACTGGGTTGCAGTTGCTGCGCACCGACATGCCAGCCCTCTACCGTACGTCCGCAGCCCATCAACGCCGCTAGGGCACCAACGGCCCGCCACCCGCAAGGCCCTTAACCATTTCACGTGACCAATTTCAAATCGGTGGGACGATGCCCGGGTAACGTTCCCCACCGCCGCACAGAGCGATGTTTGATGGTAAATAGCGACAACAACCTGAAAGTTGGCGCAGACTAATCTCCACGTTTGCCCGTCAAAAAACGCCAGAGTTATTGTGCATACAGCCGCCAAGCATCCCGTGAGCCCCAGTGCCCGCTCCGTGTCAACACTCTTTTAGTTTCTTGGTGCGTCCACAAATTGCCTCATGTCTGAAGTGGCCAACGGACTGCCGATCGGCAAGGCGAGTTTTGCAGACAACTCCGAGCCTGCCAAAGCCAAAAGCGATGCGGCCGGAGCCCCGCCGCTAGGAATACAGGCGCAGCAGCCCCACTCCCACCCACAGCAGATGTCCCTGCAACAACAGCAGCCGCAGCTAGGCCAGCAAATGTCCCACCAACAACAGTACCCTTCCAGACAGCCCCAGCCCATCTCCTCGGCATACCTTAATTATTACAACAACGGATACCATCCTCCCACCTACCAATACAACTATGCGCCGTTCAGCTACTATGGTGGGGCTGTGAGTGGCCCCAACGCCTCGGCTCCTGGCGGCGGAAATGCCGCGTCCAACCCGGCCAATGCTGCCGGTGCGTCTGCGGTCGGCGGGATGACGACGGTGCCTCCAGCGTCGGATGCTTCGTATCTCCAGGTTCAGCAAATGCACCAACAACAACAACAACAACAACAACAACAGCAGCAACAACAACAACAACAACAACAGCAGCAGCAGCAGCAGCAGCAACAACAACAGCAGCAACCGCAACGGCCACAACAAGCTCAGCCTGGTGCTGCGAACGACTACCACGTCCAGCAATTCTCAACGTACAACGCCCCTGCTGCGGCGACGCCTGCAAGCACCAACGGCTCCAAAAAGACCCCGCGAACAAATGCCAAGGCGAAGGAAGACCAGGGCTCTCCTTTCGGAGCGACGTCCGGCCGGCCGTACACCTGTGAGTTCCCCGACTGTCAGTGGTCGTTTGCCAGGCAGTCCGACTTGCGGCGCCATGCCAAGTCGCACTCGGCGCCCATGTTCCACTGTCCGTACTGGCGCAACGACCCCACGTGCCACCGCAATGGTGGAGCTTTTAACCGATTAGACGTTTTGAAGAGACATCTCCGGCTCGTTCACTACGTGCAAGATAAACACCAGGGCGGCAACGGGTCGCGGTCGTCGTCGAGCAAGGACGACGCTGGGTGGTGCAGAGCGTGCCAGCGCATGTTCCCGCTGTCCAAGGCGTTCGTTGACCACTGTATGGCGTGTGCGCAGCTGATCCTGCCTGCCGAATGGAAGTCTTTGTCGTCCCGATATCCATACGAGCAGATGGGCATGATGCAGTACCAGCAACAGATGCACGCGGTGCCGCTGATGCCGCAGAGTTCTGGGCAGTCGCAGAGCCAGAGTCCGCAGGTCCAGGGAGCCCAGGTGCACGGGGCCGGGCCGGCGCAGGGAGCGGCGAGCCAGCCAGCGTTGCCGTTGGGCCAGCCGGCGGGGCAGACGCAGGCACCCATGCAGCAGGCGCGAGGCAACCAGCTCATGGACATGCCCGGCGACTACCTCATTGACAAGGACATCAAGGGCTACGGGGTGGATTCGAAGAAACGAACGCACTCCACCAGCGGCGGCGCCAACAAGAAGAGCAAGTCTGCGAGTTGATATGAGAGTTGTATAGTGTGTAATTATGTATAATATAAAGCAAATGTGGTTTTGTTTGCAGCCATCGTGGGCTGCGAACAGGGAGCGGCGTTGGGAGCGGCTCTCGGTTGCGGCTCTGGGTTGCGGCTCGGGTTGCGGCTTGGTGATGTTGCGGCTGGCGTTGCGGCTGGTGGTGATGATTGCGGCGCTCGCGACCCTAAATCCAGAAGCGGCAATTGGTGCTAGCCGCGCCGGTTCACTCCTCCACCTCCTGGTCGGACTCGTGGGTCCTGGTGCGGTCGAAAAAGTCCAAGATTGCGCAGTTGGGATGGAGGATGTAGACGGTGTTGGTGGCCTCGGCGTCGTGCTGCTCGTCCACGTGGTTGGTGATTGTCATCAAGATGCGGTCCTTGACGAGCCGTTTCAACACCTTGAACGCGGTTCTGCGTTCCTGGTAGTACTCCTGCTCGGTGTGGATGTCTTCCTCCTTCTGCGTCAAGTACCAGTTTGTGATTTCGTCGCCGGTGAGGCCCTCGCCGCCGTCGTGGTCGTCGTCGGACACCCGCTTGACAATCAAGTTCATCATCGCCACGTACTTGTCGTAGGAGATGGTGGTCTTGCGTGGCTGGGGCGCAGCGGGTGCGGGCGGGTGCGTCTGTTCCTCGGCGGGATTCTCGAGCCCGGCGTTATTTCCGTCGTTTTCGTCGTTCTCGTTTTCGTCGTTCTCGTTTTCGTCCTCCATCTCAATGTCGTCCATTTCCACGCGGATGATGCTCTGGCGCAAGAGGTCGTAGGCCTCGGCCACGAACGTGGCCGTGATCTCCTCGGCACAGTTGGCCCTGGCAATGGCCTCCGAGAGCCGCACCATCGACTCCAACTGGCGCACGGTGATGCGGTACGATGCGCGGCCCAAGCCCTGGGCGTCGTCGGCCCGCAACTCCTTGTATCTGGACACGAGAAAGTTGCGGGCGTCGGTGGTCATCACCGGCCGGAACGTGCGGGCGTACCTGATGTAGCGCGCGAGCTGCTCCGCCGAGAACGGCGGGTCGATGGCGTCGTCGCGCAACATGTGCAAGTCCACAATGTGCGCCGCCAACTGGGTGTCCACGCGCTCGTTGCAGTCGTCCAAGATCACGAAGAAGAGGTCGAACCGCGACATGATGGGCGCCGTCATGTTCAAGTTGGCCCGCAACCCCAACTTGCGGTTGTAGCGGCCGCCGATGGGATTTGCAGCCGCGAGAATCGACGTGCGGGCGTTGAGGGTGGCGTGGATGCCGGCCTTGGCGATGGAGATGGTCTGCTGCTCCATCGCCTCGTGGATGGCCACCTGGTCGCCGATGTCCATCTTGTCAAACTCGTCAATGGCACAGATGCCGTTGTCGGCCAACATGAGCGCGCCGGCCTCGATGGTGTACTCGCCGCTCTCCTCGTCCTTCACCACCGCCGCCGTGAGCCCGGCAGCACTGGACGCCTTGCCGGAGGTGTACACCGCCCGCGGAGCAAAGCCGCAGACGTACTTGAGGAACTGCGACTTGGACGTGGACGGGTCGCCGACGATGCAGATGTTGATGTCGCCGCGCAAGTTGATGCCGTCGACGGTCTGCTTGTGGACGCCGCTCAACATCTGGAGCAAGATGCCCTTCTTGACCACCTCGTGGCCAAACACCGCCGGCGCTATCGACCGCACGAGCTTGTCGTAGATGTACTCGTCCTTGACCATGTCCTTCAACAGCGCCACCTCGGCGTCGCTGAGCGAGTTCAAGAACACCTCCTGGTCGCCCAGGCCCTGGAAGTCGACCTCGGTCCCGCTCTTGTCGTCGCCGAAACTGCGCTGCACCAACGACGAGATGTGGCAGGCGTAGAACGCAACCTTGTACGTGAGGTCGCGGACGCCGAGCGCCTTTAAGCCGCTGACGCCGGAGTTCAAGTCGGACGAACCCTGGTTTTCCCGCACAGACTGGGCCTTGACGCCCGGCAACCCGAGCTGCGTCACGTCCGGAATCACTATCTCGGTCCCCGTGAACTTGCACTTGTCGCCGGGCTTGGCCCGCTCCACGGTTTCTCCCCGCAAAATCACGTCGAGCGTTCGCGGCATGGAGCCGGTGGGGATCTCGCTGGAGTTCTCCTGGATCCGCACCCGCTGCCAGTCCACAAACTGCGACTTGGCCACATTGAGTGTCCAGTACGACTGGTTCTCGCAGGACGGACACGCCGTGGGCTCGGTATACTTGAAAACCTGCTCCACCCCGTCCACGATGGCCGAGCACATGTCGCAGCTGAACGACGCACGGTAGAGCTCCGGCCGCACCTCCGACGTCCTGGTGACGGTGCCCAGGATCGCCATCAACGACCCGATCTTGTCGGTGCGTATGTCGCGGATCCGGCTGACGGTCGCCAAGTTGAAAAACGAGATCTGGAACACCCGCTCGCTGGCCTGCGGCTCGCCGCCCACCTCCTCGTTGTGGTCGCCGCCGAGCGCATTGGTGTGCAAGAGCGCCGGTGCGTGTTTTTTCAACACCAGCCGCAAGCCCTTCAACAAGAACGGCGAAAACCGATAGTACTGCTCCAGGATGGCGGAGGCCAACACGCCGTTTTCGCGGGACAAGAGGTGCTGGTAGTCCACGTACAACGTGGCATACTCGTATGTCTTCATTGCTTCGATCTGCGCCAAGTAGACACGGCCCTGCCAGCTGTCGTTCTCATCGCCGGCCGCGGGGTCGACAAAGTCTTCCAAAAACGCCTCGAAACTCTCCCGCACTTTCTCGCCCGTCACGTCCTCCACCTTGGGCACGTTGATCTGCCGCCTTTTCCCGGGAATAACGGCTGGCTGTGGCCGGGGAGACCCGCCAGCCTGACTGATGCCGGCCTCGCTGTAGAGGCCCGCCTGCGGCGTGAAGGCGCCGGACCGGCCGATGGAGGACGGCGGCTGGGACGATCGGAGGAGCTGTGCCGCGTCCGACGGGATGTTGCTGGGTGAAGACACGAAATGGGACATGTGTGTGTGTGTGGCAGGAGTGGCTAGGAAGAAGCTCACCACGAATTTCACGCATTGCATACTGCATATGCACGTCAACGCGTCTCATTACGCCCAATGCGGCAATATTGGCGAGGTGCATGGGCGCAATATCTGCCGCCGCCGGCCACCGCCGCCTATGCTCCTACGTCTGTTTGCGACTTCTGCCGTCCACAGAGCTGAAAGTAAGTCTCCAGCCCTTGCTCGCCGTAACGCACACTAACCAGACCCCAATTACATCGCCTGCATCGTCGGCAAAATCGTCTCGTGTAAGCAGCACCCAGACGCCGACAAGTTGTATGTGTCTCAGATAGATGTCAATGCTGCCGAACCGCTTCAGGTGTGCTCGGGGCTTGTTGGCTACGTCCCCCTCGAGCGCATGCCCGAGTCTCGTGTCGTGGTCGTGAGAAACTTGAAGCCGTCCAAGATGAGAGGAGTAAGGTCGGAAGCGATGCTTTTGGCCGCTGAAAAAACGACCACCGAGTCGTCGCTGGTGCTGTTGGTCACTCCGCCGCAGAACACGGCAGTCGGGAGTGCATTGAGCTTCGCGGGCTTCGACAAGGTTGCAAAAGCTCCCCGGTTGAAGTCGCTGGTTTGGCAGCAGCTTCTGGCCCAGCTCCACACTCTCCAAGACGGAACAGTAGTGTTCGCCAACAAGGAACACCCGTTGGTCGACGAGGGTGGAGAGGCAGCTACCAGCCTGTTGGCAAGTGCCAGCGTACGTTAGGCATCATTTAGCATTACAAATAGACTATTTACTGTGGTTGCTTCGTGGTTCTCAAGTAGGACTTTAAGGTTTTAAACTCGCCAAACTTGGCCTTGGCGTCCTCGTTGGACACAGTGGGCGGGATGATCACGTCCTCGCCGACAGACCAGTCGATGGGAGTGGCGACACCCTTGGCGTCGGCCAATTGCAACGCATCGATCACTCTCAACACCTCGGCGGAGTTTCTTCCAGTCGAAGCTGGATAAGTCATGGTGAGTCTGATCTTCTTCGCAGGATCGATAACAAACACCGAGCGCACGGTGGCGATCATTCCGGTGTTGATCTTGGCAAAGTCTTCCTGCGTCACCATGTCGTACTTGAATGCAACCTCTTTGCTAGCGTCAGCGATAATTGGGTAGCCAAACTTGGCGCCGTCGGTGGCCACGTCCTCAATGTCCTTAATCCAGTCGTTGTGGCTCTCCACGTTCTCGGTGGACAACCCAATCATCTTCACGCCTCTGCTCTTGAACTCGGGAGCAAGCTTGGCGAACGCTCCCAACTCGGTGGTACACACCGGGGTGAAGTCAGCTGGGTGGGAGAACAAGACTACCCAATTGTCACCAATGTACTCATGAAAATCAATCTTTCCCTGGGTGGTGTCGGCCTGGAAGTTTGGCGCCGTCGAGCCGATTCTGAGGCGAGGCTGGTCCTCGGCCTTAAAGTCGGAATAGAACCTCAATGCAGACACGCGGGGCGCGTTGAACACGCTTCTTCTGGAAACTGGCACGGCCGAGCGAATAAGTTGTCTGGAAATCATGGTATGGCGGCTAATGAAAAGTCCCAGCAACTCCTAAATATCCTCCCACTTTGCGAGATGGCACGTGCCGTGCGGCACGTGACGTTGCTTTCCCGGACGGCTGATCATTGCTCATTCCTGGACCATGTTCTCGTCGATCCAGCCCAAAAAGTCGTCGTCGCGGTAGTCGTTGAGCCAGCCGTGGGACTGCTGCTGGAAGAAGTTGTCCATCTGGTCGGCGACCTCGTTGGTGATGCTGTAGTGGAGCGGCTCCGGCAGCGGCTCCGGCACCGGTACTGCACCCAACTGGGGGTTGGGGGCCATGGCCATGCCTATTTCGGAAGGCGGCACGCTGACGTCGCCAGCCGCGGCCGCGGCTGCAGGCGGCCCGGACGGCATCTGGGCCACACTGTTTGCAACCGTTTCTCTGGTGCTGCCGGTGGCCTCCAACATGGCGAGTGTGATGCCGTTGATCTCGAGCGGCTTGCCGGCGTCGGTCGCCTTGACGCGGGCCTGGTTCATGGCGCGGTCGGTCGGCACGAGGGTGGTGACGGTGGTGCCGTTGGGCGTGGTGGTGGTGATGGTTTTGAAGTCGTCCTTGGTGATCTGGTTGTAGAAGGGGAGGGGCACGGGCTTGCGGCAGTTGCGCTGCTCAAACACGCGGTCGTCTATCTCTAGCTTCTGTGGTCTTGCGTTGGGTTTGTCCTGGGTGCGTCTGCGGGCCTCGTGAACACACCAGATCAAGTCGTAGAAAAGCGAGGCGGTCAAGTGAGAGCGCATGCGGGTGATGATGCCGCCGCCGGTGTCGACGCTGTCGGCCAAGAACACCTCGGGGCAGGTGTACAACACGATGTTCAAGTTCTCCAACACCTTGGCGGTGCGGGAAATGTCGTTCTGGAGGTCCTTCCACGAGGAGAGGGTGTTGCGCATGAGGCGGTGGACGGTGACGATCAGCTGGCGGGCGCTGTCGGCGTAGCGGTCCATGAGATACTGGCTCAAGTGGAGCTTGAACAACAAGAACACCAGGTAGGTGATGGCCTGGCGGATGTAGATGGGCAACTCCACCAAGTGGGTGTTGTTGTGGAGCATTTGCGAGGTGATGGTGATGATGCGGGTGGCCGCGAGGTACGCCGAGCTCACGTAGCGCACCTGGTCTTCGATGGGGGTGCCGGGGAGGAACGCAAAGCAGCAGATCATGAGCTTGACGTACAAGTAGTAGACCTCGACGGCGGACGCGTCGGGGATCTCGAGCTTGAACCGGAGGCGCTCGAGCTCGCGCTCCAAGATGTTGAGCGAGGCGGCGCGGTTCAGCGGCTCCATCAAGCCGTCCGGGCGGGTGACGGAGATGCCCATCACGTTGACCAACTTGCACTGGAAGATGGCCAACGACATCAAGCACCGGAAGTTCTTGGGGAGCGTTTTGTCCACGCGGGCGTGCTCCACCAAGTAGTCGGTGGTGTTGATGGAGGGCGGAAGGCCCAAGACCGACGACCAGAACTGCTCGCAGAAGAAGATGGCGAGCCACGAGCGGGTGCGCCACACCTCGGAGTCCGGCCCCAAGCTCACCTGGGTCCGCGAGAACTCCTGGATGAACTTGCCGCCGCGGTGGAGCCCCAACTGGAGCGCGAGGTTTTTGGCGAGCCCGATGAACCGGTAGCTGCTGTCGTCGAGCACCTTTTCGTTGGGGAGCGGCCACATGGACAAGATCAAGAGCGCCTGGACGACGTGGGTGGACCGCGGGGTGCGGATCCAGCACGTCTCGATGGCCAACTGCTTGATGAGCGACGTCAACGACATGTACATGGCCGGGTCCGGCTCCAGAAGCGCGGCCGTGAGCATCACCGTCCAGAAGAGGAGCTGCGACTTGTGGTAGAGCGTGTTGGCGCTGGCCGACACCATGATGGGGAGGAACGGGAGCCGCCGCTCGACAAACACGTCGTGGAGAGCACTGGCCTTGTCGGCCGAGAGCACCACGTCGCCGAGCCGGAACTCGCCAAGCACGGGGTACTCGGGCTCCTGGTAGCTGCTCCGGTCGATGTACTCGGGCTGCGGCCCGGCGGCAGCCGCTTGGAACGTGTCCATAGGGAGCGAGGCGTTGGGCACGGAGTCGTTAATGTCATTAATTTCGGGGAAAAGCCCGGGCGAGTCGGTGGCCGCCGGCAAGAACTGGCTGTTCTGGGTGCCGCCGCCCATGCCGTGCTGCGCGAGCGCCTCCACTAGCAACTTTTCGTTGCGGGCCAACACCTCCATCCGGGCCTTGAGGTCGGACACGTCCAGCTTCAACGTCTGGATCTGCGAGCCCTTCTTGGGCCGGAACTGCGGATCGATCTCGCACTTGAGGCTCATCTTCTCGCACCGCAGACACGGGCCAGGCATCCTTTCCGACGCATTACACTTGATTTTGTGCTGGCGGCAAAACGTACACGAGGTCACCGGGCGGTGGCCTGTCGACGAGGGACGTGCTGCATCTGGGGAGTCGTGCTGGCCGTCGCTGTCGACCAGGTAGTGTCTTTCGGAGCCGGCTACCGAGCGCTGGCGCTTGCTGTAGTCGCCAGACGGAGTTGCGGAATCGGCCCGGCGCTTGCTTAGCACCGAAGGAGACTCCTGTTTGATGGGAGGCTTCGGAAGGATGGACTTGACCCTTCCTTCCATGGTGTGAAGCGTTTCGTCTGCGGAAATTCGATATATGGCTGGCAAACGGCCAAGCTGGGAGGATTGGTAAAAGTGTTGAGAAGAGGCACGACTGATGGAAAAGATAAAATTTGCGTTGGGCGCCTGCAGGACGGCGGCCCCGGCGTGCGGCTGCGATCGTTTAGATAAAAAGAAAAGCGGCCGTTTGCGCAGGCGCTAGCCCGCGGGTGCACCGCACTACCGGGAGGTTGCGTTGCCAAGCCTTGCATGCCGGCTAGCCGGCTTGCGTGCCGGCTTGCGCAGGCTGTTTGTCTGCCCGTTGTCGTAAATATCATTGTGCTACATGGTTTTCGTATTCCTGCACGAGCTCGGCACTGCAACTCCGCCGCTGCCACCGCGCTGCCATCGCTGCCACCGCGCTGGCGCTGCCCTCACTCGTCGTCCTCGGTCCGCGGATCGCCGATCCCATCCTCGTAGATGGCAAACACACACTCGCTCTCGGGCAAGCACGGGCTGTCGTACACCTTGCAGATCCGCTGTTCTGCCCGGCCCTTGCGGAACGACAACCGCGTGGTGGAACTGTGGGCAATGATGTTGCCGCCAATGGGCTTCTTGGGGTCCGGGTTGAACATGGACGCGCCGCCGTCCACCTGGGCCACCACCTGGTTGGTGATCACCACGGCAATGCCAAACTCGTCCGCGAGCCGCTGGAGCGTCCGCATGTACTTGGCCACATGTGCCTGCCGCGCCGAGAGCTCGCCGCGCCCGCTGTAGTCGGTGCGGTACAACGACATGATCGAGTCCACCACCAAGAGCGAGAACCGGCTCTCCGCCATCATCTGCGCCGCCATGTTCAAGAGCTGGAACTGGTGCTCGGCGTTGTACGCGCGCGCGTACGCCACGTTGTCCAAGCAGTCGTCCGGGTTCAAGCCGTAGCGCTGGGCTATCGACACCAACCGCACCGGCCGGAACGTGCCCTCGGTGTCGATGTACAAGCACTTGCCTTCGCCGCCGCCCATGTCGATGGGGAGCTGGCAGGTGACCGCGAGCGTGTGGCACAACTGCGACTTGCCGGTCCGGAACTCGCCAAACACCTCGGTGATCAGGCCGGTTTCGATGCCGCCGCCGAGAAGCGTGTCCAACTGCTTGGAGCCGGTGGTGATGCAGATCAACTCCGACCGTCGCGAATGGAACTCCGACGCGGTGGTGAACCCGAGCGGCACCACCTTGGCTGCTTCCGCCAGGATCCGGTCTGCTTTCGTCTCGCTGATTCCCTTGACCTGGAGCAACGCCTTCTTGGGCGTGTACGCAATGCTCTCTATGGTGTGGTAGCCCTCGCTCTTGAGCTTGTTGATGTCGCCGATGGTGATGCCGTTTCCCTCGAGCTGCTCGATAGGTAACGGACCACTGTCATTTTCTGCTTCTTGTGTCATACGCGTGTAAGACGAGTTTGTTTTGAGAATGGTGGGGCGAAATCGAAGAGGTGCAGGACGAGCCATCTGCCGGACGGGACGGACCAGCTGCAGGACGGGAACAGACCAGCTGCAGGACTGACCAGGACCACGGCGAGTCAGTTGGGTGACGAGATCTGGTGTTTCGTTGCTTTCAGTTGCTTTCAGTTGCAACTGCTGATTTCAGTGATTTCGGCTGTTTCGCTTTTTCTTCTTTTCTTTTCTTTTCTTTTCCTCTGCTTAGTGATCGCGGCCCATTGCTCCTGGCATCCAGTTCCCAGGACTGCCTGAGTATCGGAGTCACCCGAGTCATCCTCGTCCCCTTCCACTTCCTCTTCGTCATCCCAATTGCATGACAATCTCCAATTGACCAGTCCACCTCGGCCGGACTCTCGCCAAGCATCCCGAACAAACCTATTGATGCTGTAGAAGCGATCCTGGCAGCAATCGCTGGGAGCGATCGCCGGGAGAAACCACCACAACAAAGACACCAACAAAAGTGGCTCTTGCCAGCAACTTATCTACCCCTCGTAGTCCAGTCATGTCTCTGAGTCAGACGGCGTTTCAATGCGCATGTTGCATCAGCAGCTGCAGCCGGACCATTCCCTGCAAGCCATTACCGCGCCGAAAACGGAAACGGAGTCGGCTTGGGGCCGCTTATCTCCGCACTGCTGCCACTTGGCCCAATGCTCGCATCCGCTCCCGTCCGCACCCGCATTCAAGTATACCCGAAAGGAGTCCACGGCAGCAACAAGAAGCTGGTAGCACCTACACAGTACTTGGCAACTCTTCCACCAAGCCACAGAACATTCCAGTCGCCCCACACTCTCCTACCCTCACTCGCCACACCTACATCCTTCGACAGCCCCTGGCGAACCACCCAGCTTCTCCTTCCTCCTCCTGCTCATGACCCTATTGTCCAACAATACCCCCTTTTGTCGCAGCTATTATGCTGTGCAGGCCGACCCATTCCCAGCCGCACCGCTCGATAATGCCGGTGCTGCACCAAACGCGCTTCCCCTCTCTGTCGCCTCCTCAACCTGCTGCAGTCACCGTCCGCGCTTCGTGGCTGCAACTAGATAAGCACCAGCTTCCCGTGACGTTTTTTCCCGTCCATTTGGTCTGGTGTCTCCCACCACGAAAACTGCCGCCGCCGCCCGTTTTCTCCCCAGCAGCTACAGGCACCCCAGCCACCCCCAGCCACCCACATGGCACCCACATGCAACCGCCAAATCCACCGCCCGCACAGTGCCTCCCCAACCTCCCTCCGTGGCAACTGCGCCGTGGACCCTGATTCCAACACCCAGACACCAGTTGTCCCTGATTACATCCTGCAGCCTGCGCGCAGCCGCCGTGCTTCCTCTGTTTACATACCCCATCGGGCCGCGTGCACGCACCAAGACGTAAACACTCCCACCTGCATCCAAAAACGCTGAATCTCAGTTTCTTCCCATCTTCCCATGACCAAACATATGCACAGAGAGGTCCGCTTTGGCTCCTACGTGCTCGGATCCACCCTCGGCGAGGGCGAGTTCGGCAAGGTCAAGCTAGGTTGGAGAAAAGACGGCAATCTCCCGTCCCAGGTAGCGATCAAGTTGATCAAGCGGGAATCCATCCAGAAAGACTCGGATTCAGAAATCAAGATCCACCGGGAAATCAACTCGTTGAAGCTCCTCAACCACCCCAACATCGTCAACCTTGTCGAGGTCATGAAATCCGGAAAATACATCGGCATCGTCCTCGAGTACGCCTCCGGCGGCGAGTTGTTTGACTACATCCTCCAGCACAAATACCTCAAGGAAAACGTGGCCAAGAAGCTCTTTGCCCAGCTCGTGTCGGGCGTCGACTACATGCATTCAAAGGGGCTCGTCCACCGCGACCTCAAACTCGAAAACTTGCTCTTGGACAAGCACAAGAACGTCATCATCTCCGACTTTGGCTTTGTCAACTCCTACAACCGCGACAAGTCCGACTACATGAAGACCAGCTGCGGCTCGCCCTGCTACGCCGCCCCGGAATTGGTGCTCACCCAGTCCCCCTACGAGGGAAGAAAGGTCGACATCTGGTCTCTCGGTGTCATTCTCTACGCCATGCTTTCGGGCTATCTTCCCTTCGACGACGACCCCGACAACGAGGACGGCGCCGACATTGTCAAACTCTACCACTACATCTGCAAGACCCCGCTCACGTTCCCGGAATACGTGTCGCCGCTTGCTCGTGACTTGCTCCGCAAGATCATCGTGCCCGACCCCAAGAAGCGTATCAACCTCAACGACATCCGCAACCACCAGTGGCTCGCGCCATACAAGGACTTGCTCGCCATAAGGCAGCCAGACTGGGACAAGATGCACCGCGAAAGAAAGATAGCCGCATCTGCGGCTGCTGCCCACGCGCCCGCTGCCAACGCATCCAACAGGTTCTCCATGGTCAACGAGAGAACAAACAGCTACCTCATGAACACCCAGTCGGGAAGAGGCCGCTCGGGATCCACCATCAGCAATAGCGGCCACTTGTACGCAAACCCGCCGGTGGCCATCACTTCGTCGTCTCTCACCACCGTTGGCCAGGCCGAAAAGACCCCTTCACCAACAAAGCAATTCCCAGTCAACGCATACCGCACCCATTCCAAGTCTGCATCGATTTCTAATCCTTATTATACTGCAAGCTCAGCATTGATGGCAGTTGTGTCAGAAAGCGACAAGCGCAGCTCGGTAACCCTGTTAGAACAAATCTACCTGAAGCCCACTGCCCATGTCCCCTCCAGTAACACCACCAAGTCTCATGTCCCAGCACCGCTCCCTCGCTCTGCAACCTATACGGGCACAGCCATCACCACCATCGTTGAGAGTCCCAACAGATTGACGCATGAACGTCCAGTATTGGAATACTTCGAGCCTCTGCAACAACCGGAGCAGCCGCTTACCCATATGTCCGTCAATAACCGCCTTCCTCAAACCAAAAAACCACGCCCAACTTCCTACCATCCTTCTTCGTTATCGTCCTCCTTGGGCTCGAACAGTTCTAGCAGTGCATTAGTGTTCGATTACTTCAAGATACCGTCCGGCGTTAACCTTCCTTACCCCAACCCACCTTCTCCTACACGCGGATCCCCAACCTCAGATACCTCGTTCACATTCAGTAACGATAATATGCTTCTGGGCAGCCCAGTATCCAAGGATAGATCTTCGCCGTCGTTGGATTCTCGCAGGAACTCGGTCGTGACACATGTCCACGTTAATGGCGTGTTGACTAGTGAAATGAACAGCCACGAGAACAAACGAAACTCGGTGCTCAGCTATTTGGAAGATAAGATTGATGGGCTCGAACTCGACAGGGAGGAGAAGACTGAACAAGAAGACAAAACAGTTACCCCTCAGATTAACCAGCCGCCATTATTCGACTCGCAGGTGGTGACGCCTGTGCAGCCGGAATATGAACGTACAGTAACGGAAGATGCAACGGAGGTTATACCAGAGAATACAGAAATTCTCGATCAACCTGAACAAACTGCACAAGCCACACAACCAGTTGAGCAAGTTGAACAACCCGAACAACCCAAGCAAGCTGAACGACCCGAAGCTACACGAAAGCAAGAAGAGCAACGGGAACCGCACGCTGAGGACTTACTCCCCGATTCGCTGGTCGAATCAGAAGTTTACCCAGAAGTAGGAAGAGAGCCCATAATTTTCATCGAGGATCACTATGCTCCAAAGGAGAAATCATCGGAAGCGATCCAGATCGTGAAGGAGAAGTCGCAAGACACCGGGGACTCGGATGTGCTCGTGGTGAGACCCGAGCGCAAGTCCAAGGGCCATGCTAGAGGCAAGTCTACAAACGATGCGCCGCTGATCAGCAGCGCCAGGAAGGAGAAGAGACGAGACTATCTGGACAAGGAGAACAAGGAGAACCGCGAGGCGAAGAAAAAGAATAGGTTCAGTCTTCTATCATTCTACGGCACCTATAACTCGTCTTCCACCAGCGTCAACTACACACCACAAGCCACAAGCCGCAAGGTGTTGGAACCAACGTCAGACAACCTTTCCAATGACGTCAGCCTGTCATCGAAAGCAAGCACTATGAAACGACCCCCTGTATCTTCGTCATCCACAGCATCGTCGGGATCCGCCAAAGAAGCCAGTGCCGCCCGCAAGGTGATGGACTTCTTCAAGCGTCGGAGCGTCAGGATTAATTAGAATGAATGTATAATGTTTTCTTGCAGCTGTTCGCGCCTGCACATCGCCAAACCTATTCTGCAACTTTTGACTCATTTTGACACCTCTTTCTAGATGCCACATCTACGGCCTGATGAACGACTACCGTCAGATTCAGAGATGACTTCGAACGCACAAGCACACGATAATATACTGGGTGGTCTGCTGAGTACTGAACCAACTCAGAATATCGCCAAAAACGACTTTGCCTCATCGGATTTGCCGTCCTCAGATGCAACCACGGATCTGGATTCGGACTTGGATCCTGATTCTGATTCTGATGCTTACTCGGATGCCGAGCCAGACGAAACCATCACTGCTACCATTGTCCGGGAGATCCAGGAAGGTACCTACACATGCTTAGTTTGCACATCTGAGATCGATCAGGATTCTAAAGTATGGTCCTGTAGAGACTGTTTCCGTGTTTACGACTTGGATTGTATTCTAGACTGGGCCAAGAACGGCTCCTCGACCGACAAAGTACAAAAGACCTGGAGATGCCCCGCTTGCAACGTTGTGACTTCTGCAGTTCCTCGGAAGTTCACTTGCTGGTGTGGAAAAGTTGCCAATCCTCAGCCTAATTCTTTGATGCCTTTCAGCTGTGGCAATCCCTGTGGAGCACTGTACCCTGGCTGTGTCCATAGCTGTTCCTCTCCGTGTCATCCAGGACATCACCCGGTGTGTGGTGCATTAGGACCACTCATGAAGTGTCACTGCGGCACCCACGAACGCCAACTTCCGTGCTTAATTACACCATATGAGTCAGGATGGAAGTGCGAGATTCCGTGCAAAGTTGTGGTCTGTGAATTGGGCCACGCATGTCCCCAAGGCGCTTGCCATGGAGGCTTCTGTGGACCTTGTAATCGCATAGTCCAAGAAAATTGCTACTGTGGCCAGCTGACATTGGACGTCCCATGTTCACAGCGGTACGTCAAGAAATGCAGCGATGTCAAAGGAGAGACGACTTGGATTGGAGCGGTTAAATGTGACCAAAAAACTAAAGTATACTACGATTGTCTGGTTCATTACGATGAAATAGACTGCCAGCCACTTCCTACCAAGTCCAAGCAATGTACACTTTCACCAACAGTGGTGAAAACTTGTCATTGTGGAAAAACACCCGTGGCCCCAGAGACCAGAACCAAGTGTACGGACCCAATTCCAGAATGCGAGTCCGTATGTGGAAAACAACTTCCCTGTGGCTGCAGATGTATACAAAAGTGTCATGCGGGAGAATGTGTCTGTTTCAACGTCTTGGAACGGGCATGTGCCTGTGGTAACTCGACATTCATGGTGCCATGTAGGTTCCTTCAGGACGGATTTCAGCCAAAGTGTACTCGAAAGTGTCCCGTGCTTCTCAACTGTCGTAAGCACTACCATCGAGAAGTATGCTGTCCTTACGAAAAGGAGGCTCTCAGAAGGGAGAGGGAGAAGAAAAAATCGATCAGAAATGGAACCAGAAACGTGAGAAACGAGGACGAAACCATGACTATGGAACCTATCCATATATGTACACGAACCTGCAACAGACTCAAGTCTTGTGGCAAACATTACTGCGAGGCATTATGTCATGCTGGAGCCTGTGGCATTTGCTATGAATCTTCACTCGATGATTTGGTTTGCCATTGCGGCAAGACCCGTATTGAATCACCAGTTAGATGTGGAACTGTAATCGAATGCCACGAACAGTGTGTCCGTCCAAAACAATGTGGCCACAGGCCCGAAGTTCACGAATGCCACGAAGATGATGGATCATGTCCCAAATGTACCGTATCAGTTACTAAACGATGCAATTGTGGTCTCAAGGAGATCAAAAATGTGCTTTGTTCACAGACAAACGTTTCCTGTGGTACAATGTGCACTGAAAAAAAGATATGCGGACATCCATGCTTAGATGTTTGCTCTTCTGACTGTACTGAGCGTGGTGTACATGCTAGCTCCAGCAACTGTCAACTGTACTGCAAGAAAGTTCGGCAGAAATGTCCTCATATTTGCAAGTCAAAATGTCACTTCAAAAAGCCAGGCAAGCCTATCCTATGCGACGGCTTTTTGTGCAAAGAACAAGTGAAAATCCAATGTTCTTGCGGAAACAAAGAAAAGGTTGTCACATGTGGTAGTAGCAGTTTGACGGCTTCTGCGATTTTACGAAGTCTCGATTGCGATGAGGATTGCCTAAAGGCAGCCCGTGATGAGGAACTTCGTAAAGCTTTGTTAAGTGAAGAGGATGAAGACCAGTTGAACCTTCCCTACCCTGACTCCTTGATGGACGTCTTCGAGAGGCAAACTCTGTGGTGCTCGAAAATGGAGATGACATTTAGACTCTTCATTAAGGATTATCAAGAGAAAGAACAATCCAATACTTCTGCTTCTGATGAAGACAAGAATGATGGGGAAGAAGTCACAGTCACAGAAGAAGAAAAGGAAGAACCAGAAACCCCATCAGTTACATTTCGTCGTTTCAGTGGACTTTTCAACGCACAAGTTGCCTTTTTAAGTGACTTGGCTAAAAGTTTTAATCTCTACTTCGAGTCGACGGACGACTCGATATTTATTGCCATTACAAAGCGCACGCATGCTCCGGAAATCACCATTCAGAAAGCTATTATTTTGAGAGAAGGAGATCGCATGGAAAGAAACAAGGCTGAACTCATGAAGAACAAAGAGATAGCAGACTCGCTATATAATGCAATTATCGTCCAGGATGTTTTCTTCGGTATTATCAAGGATGAGCTCGAACGTGAGTTACTTCCTTTAGTCAGTGGGTTCAAGATCGAAGAACCAACAATGCATTGGATAAAGGAATCTTCCTACGTCTTTTTTTCAAATACTGCGTATCAGAATATGACGCTAGAGGAAGAAAACAAGTTGTACCTTGCCATGAAGTCTGTTCGCAATACCGTGCGCAATAAGTCCTTGGCGTTTAATGCAAAGCTTTGTCTCATTGATGCAAATGCTGAACACATATTAAAGATCAACGAAAAGGGGGACTTGGCTCTGAATCTTGATGAGAAAGAGGAAGCAAAGGATCCGGAACCATCATTGGGAAATAACTCATTTTCATTGTTAGAAGCGTCTACTTAGTAAATATGCTAATCTGATTCATCATTGTGGACCTCACCAGTAGTGCCGTTTGCACCCGTGGCCTCACTTTCACCCGCAAGACTATCGTCGTTTTGCTTGCTCTTGTTGTGCCGTCTCTTACGCTTTTTGGGTTCCTCTTCGGATTTTCCATTGGACGTCGACTCAACCTTCTTCTTCTTGATACTCAAAGGATTGGGCTCTTTAGTGTGCTTTCTTTTCTTTGGCTGCAGGGAAGAGTCCTTCTGGACTATACCAGCGTTTTTGGCGTCGTTGAGACCTCCCGTCAACTTGGAAGTTTCCAAATTCTCTGACATTTGTGCCGATTTCTTTGACAATGGCTCCATCACCATTACCGATCGGTTCATATATACAAGTGGAATACCGGGGACTTGACGGAGTTTCTTACGCAACTCATAATCCTGGGTGGCTATGATATAACGATGCTTGTTTTGGCCCTCTACATTGACAATTGACTCGATACACTCGGAAGGATCGAGAGGTGCCTTTGGAGGGTGATTACATCGTCTCCTCTCAAACTTTTTAGCTATATCTATAGCTTGCTGGTTATTAGTGCTGTAGAGAGCTTGCATACAGCATTGTGTTATCATAGGCTTGATTTCGGCCTGGATAGTACGGTTGATACCTTTTGCAAGATCGAACGATGCGCCTTGACACAAGGTGACAAGGTCGCTGTGCACGATGGTTTGATACGGTTCCCTAAACTTGAACGTGTGCTGGTACACAAGCATCTGCTTTCTATAAGACTTGGCTCTTTTTTGCCTCATGGTAGGTTGTCAGGTTGTCAGGTTGTGAGGCACGAGATGAGCTTGCGTGAGATGAGATCCTGCACAGTTCCCATTTGTGCCATCAACCACCACTGGTGTATCTGCAGTACGCTTTACTTTGGGTTTAATGGCGGAGTGAGGCAAGCGGGGTTATATGCATGAACAGAGGGCAGCCGAACGGGGCAACGGCGTATACAGGGTGCACATCTTGAGCCAACTTCTTGTGGCTCTTAGATTTAAGTTTGTGACCTCTGTAGTCGCTGTGATTGGCGCCGTGCATAGAGGTGTGGCTGTAGGTGATCTTTAATTAACGTTGGATCCCGAAAGGTCCGCCGTTTGATACCGCATTAGGGTTGGCGAATAAGCTTCTGCGTCAAAGTTCCGCGCGTGCGGCAGGGAAATCCGTCAAAATTCGTTTGACATATGGCTTGGCAGGGACCAGCAAAAACACAATGCAAGACAATTATTGCCGTGTCAGCATTGTTTTCTGGCGCAAATGTCTGGTAGATAATAGATTATCTTTACTTGGTGGTTATCTTCTGCCCGTCGGCGTCTCGGGTTCGTAATGGCATTCCTAAGCCTCTTCGCAGTTATTCTTTTCGGCACAAAGTGTCAAATTTAGAGCCGTGCGACGTATGGACATGCACCCGCGCAGCCAATTGCACCTATTATTTGCGGGGCGAGGGGATCCTATAGGGTTCGTGCGATCTCACGATGCGGCACTGTCTTCCGAGTTCGTAGCCCCACTCCACTCGGTAATATAAAACACCTTCTGGCTGCTTCTATTGGTGAAAGTTTCAGCCATGAATAGAATCAAGAACGTCTTGGACTTTAAAGGTGGCGAGCACCAGTCCGTGATAGAGGAGAAGGTGGGAGACTCGGACGAGCTTCCTCTTTCTCCCAGTCATTCCATCAAGTTGACCACGGTGAGGTCGCAGGAGTTTGACCCAATAGACTCGAAACTCGAAAATACCATTCTCGAGGACGAGTACGCAGCTCCTATTGTGGAAGATGATTCTCCATACCCTGAGGTCAGAGCGGCCGTTCCCTCGGTCGACGACCCTACAGTTCCCCAAAACACCATCAGAATGTGGGTCATCGGCATGATTTTGACCACCATTGGATGTGGCTTAAACTTGTTGTTCTCGCTTCACAGTCCACAAGCGCAACTTTCCACTTACGTCACATCCATTTTGGCCTGGCCCATCGGTGTAGCATGGGCCCGTATCATGCCTAATGTCAAGATTTTTGGACTTGAGTTGAACCCAGGTCCTTTCAACCTCAAGGAACACACAATTATCACCATTATGGGTAACGTTTCCTTCGGTGCTGGTGGTGCAGCATACGCAACTGACATCTTGCTTGCACAAAATGTCTTTTACGGGCAAGATTTTGGATGGGGCTTCGATCTCGTGGCCATCTGGAGTACCCAGTGTATCGGATTTGCTCTTGCTGGAATCATGAGAAAGATCTTGGTGTTCCCTTCTTCTATGATTTTCCCCCAACAGTTGATCACTGCAACATTCTTAACCAACATGCATATTAACAAGAATGTTCCAGCAAATGGGTGGAACATCAGTAGAATGGCATTCTTCGCTGTTATATTCACGGGTAGTTTTGTTTGGTACTTCTTCCCGGGATACATTTTCACTGCCCTCTCATACTTTGCATGGGTGACTTGGATCAAGCCAAAGAATGTCATCATTAACCAAGTCTTTGGTGCTTCCACCGGTTTGGGTTTGTTCCCCAACTGTTTCAGTTTGGACTGGAACCAAATTGCGGCATACATTGGTTCGCCATTGATTCCTCCTGCTCCTGTGCTTTTCACGATCGCTATCTCTATCGTGCTTATTTTCTGGATTATTGTGCCTGCTATCCACTACTCGAACACCTGGTACGCTCAATACTTGCCAATCTCCAGTTCAGGCTCTTTTGACAACACTCAAAGCCGTTACAATGTTCTGAGAATTGTCAGCAAGGACTTGGGTTTCAACAAGGAGGCCTATGAAGCATACTCGCCTTTGTTCCTTTCCACCACTTTTGCTATCAGTTACGGTTTGTCGTTTGCGTCCATGACTTCCACTATTGTGCACACTATCTTGTTCCACGGCAAAGACATCATCAACCAGATCAAGATGAAGGATAAGCCCGATGTCCACACCCGTCTCATGAAACAAAATTACAAGGATGTTCCAGAGTGGTGGTTCGGAGTTGTCTTCTTGGTGTTTTTCGCCTTGTCTATTGCCACGGTTCGTGCCTGGGACACCCAGATGCCAGTGTGGTGTTTGATCATTGCCTTGCTTATCGCCATTGTCTTTTTGATCCCAGTGGGTGTCATCTATGCCATTACCAACATTGCCGTGGGTTTGAATGTGGTGACTGAATTCATCATCGGATACATGCTTCCTGGTAAGCCATTGGCCATGATGTTCTTCAAGACGTTTGGGTATATCACTAACAACCAGGCCGTTACTTTCGTGTCTGACATGAAGTTGGGCCACTACATGAAGATCAGCCCTCGTCTTTTGTTCTCTGCCCAATTCATCGCCACCATCTGGGGATCGTTGGTGCAAATTGCCGTGTTGAGGTGGGCTTATGGATCGATCGAGAACTTGTGTTCTCCTGACCAAAAGAACCACTACACTTGTCCTAACGGTGGCGTTTTCTTCACAGCCAGTATCATCTGGGGTGTGATTGGACCTCAGCGCCAGTTCTCCCACGGCCAGATCTACTATGGGTTGTTATTCTTCTTCCTTATCGGTGCCATTCTTCCTATTATCAACTGGTTGATCTTGAAGAAATGGCCCAACAGTCCCGTCAAGCACATCAACTGGCCCGTGTTCTTCTCTGCGACCGGCTACATCCCACCGGCCACTCCATACAACTATGCTTCGTACTGTGTTGTTGGAATCACCTTCAACTACTTCATCAAGAAGAGATGGTTCCACTGGTGGAGTAAGTACAACTACTCGTTGTCGGCCGGTTTGGACATTGGTTTGGCCTGGGCCCTTTTGATGGTGTTCTTGTGCTTGTACTTGACGAACGCCGAGTTCCCCAGCTGGTGGGGAAACAGCGTGGTTAATTCCACGCTAGACACTAATAACATGGCCATCAGAACCGTTCTCGCAGCCGGCGAGACGTTTGGTCCATCGAAGTGGTGATTATGCATTAAGCCACTGTTTGTCACATTTATGTCTTTGAACGATTGTCTGTCCATATTTATCTGATTCTTTGAATTGATATCCTTATCGAATATAATGAAGCTGGCTGGTTGTAGGTTGATTTTAGTGGTGACATCTGGAGATACCGAGTAGAGGATTTGTACTACCAAATGAGAGGCATTGCCTAGGATTGCCTTCAATATAGGATTCAATATAGGATTCAATATAGGATTCAATATAGGATTCAATATAGGATTCAATATAGTCTGTACTATATGAGTCTCTGCCCGCTTACACATTACATTGTTCTTGATTGAATTGACTCGCCACCATAAAACACCACACCCTTCATCATTTGTCCGCATCGCATTATTAGTCTTTTGCAGTCACTACAAGAGTATGACCTTGCAAAACTTGTCCCTCCTGTAAGAGAGCATTTGCGATTCGCAGCCAAGTCCGAGCACACTACCTCCAGCGCTTACGTAAGCAGTTGTCGATTGAATTTTTCTGCCAGCGGCGAAAACCAACCTGTAGCAGTATGCAAAGAACAGTATTCCACGGTGTTAGAAGAGCTCTAATTGCACGCCAAGCGCCCTTGTGTATGCGCGTGGCCCGTCCAGCCACCATGGCAGCAAGGGGCCCCTCGATGATGAGATTTTCCTCGTCTCAGGCTGCGAAACCAGAAGAGAGCGAGGCAGAAGCCAGCAAAAAGCAGGAAGCTGGGGCTGAAAACGCCGAAAACGCTGCCGCCGAGGAGCCCTTGACCGAAGAGCAAAAGGCGGTCCACGAGTTGCAGGCCAAGTTGGCCCAGAAGGACAAGGACCTTGCCGACATGAAGAACCACTACGCCAGAGCGGTGGCCGATTTCCGCAACTTGCAGGAGTCCACCAAGAAAGAGGTGCAGAAGGCCAGAGACTTTGCCTTGCAGAAGTTTGCCAAGGACTTGTTGGAGTCTTTGGACAACTTCAGCTTGGCGCTCAGTGCTGTCCAGGAAGACACCTTGCGTGCGAACAACGAGGTGAAAAACTTGTACGAGGGAGTGGACATGACACGCAATGTGTTTGAAAAGACGTTGCTGAAGCACGGCATCGAGAAGATCGACCCCATGGGCGAGCAATTTGACCCCAACATGCACGAGGCTACCTTCGAGGTGCCGCAGGCCGACAAAGAGCCGGGCACTGTTTTCCACGTGCAGCAGCCGGGCTACACGTTGAACGCGCGGGTGTTGAGACCAGCCAAGGTGGGTTTGGTTAAAGGAGAGTAATGACCTTGTACATAGCAATAGGATGATGACCAATTCAGCGGCAGTGTAAGCAGCAGCAGCGCTGTAGCGGCCCTGGTGCATCCTTGCACCAGGGTGTCTTCCCTGCTGACGCCAGTCCTACACCCCTGCACCTGCCTCCTGCACCTGCCTCCTCTCCGATCGGCTTGAGTCATACTCTTTTCCTCCATTCCATGTCGGCTGCAACTGCTTTCAGACGCAACTTTTCCCACTCGTCGGCAGCTCTTGCTGCCAAGACGTTGAAAATAGGCCTTATTCCCGGCGATGGTATCGGCAGAGAGGTGATTCCCGCCGGCAAGGCTGTGCTTGAAAACCTCCCTTCCAAGTACGGCTTGAAGTTTGACTTTGTCAACTTGGACGCGGGCTTCGAGCTCTTCAAGAAGACCGGCACGGCATTGCCCGACAAGACTGTGGAGGTGTTGAAGAAGGAGTGTGACGGTGCGTTGTTTGGTGCCGTTTCTTCGCCCTCGGTCAAGGTGGAGGGCTACTCGTCGCCCATCGTCGCCTTGAGAAAGAAGATGGGCTTGTACGCCAACGTGCGTCCGGTCAAGTCGGTGGAGGGCATCGACAGACCGGTGGACATGGTGATCGTGCGCGAGAACACCGAGGACTTGTACGTCAAGGAGGAGAGAACGTACAAGACGGACGACGGCTTCCGGGTGGCCGAGGCCATCAAGCGGATCTCGGAGACCGCCACCACGCGCATTGCCAAGATGGCGTTCGACATCGCGTTGCAGAGACAGGCCATCAGAGACGCGTCGACGGCGCTCAAGTCGCTCCACACCGTGCCCTCGGTCACCGTCACCCACAAGTCCAACGTGCTCTCGCAGTC
Organism: Meyerozyma smithsonii; assembly: GCA_030570235.1. Lineage (NCBI taxonomy): Eukaryota > Fungi > Ascomycota > Pichiomycetes > Serinales > Debaryomycetaceae > Meyerozyma > Meyerozyma smithsonii. Next base: position 74,814 of record JAJLVE010000009.1, on the reverse strand, counting down.
GGACGGCTTGTTCAGGGAAACCTGTCGCCGCGTGTACGACGCCAACGCCGCCGACTACAGCGCCGTGGAGTACAAGGAGCAGATTGTCGACTCCATGGTGTACCGCATGTTCCGCGAGCCCGAGGTGTTCGACGTGGTGGTGGCGCCCAACTTGTACGGCGACATCTTGAGCGACGGTGCCGCGGCGCTCGTGGGCTCGTTGGGCGTGGTTCCCTCTGCCAACGTGGGCGACGACTTTGCCATTGGCGAGCCCTGCCACGGCTCGGCCCCGGACATCGAGGGCAAGGGCATCTCCAACCCCGTGGCCACCATCCGGTCCACCGCGTTGATGTTGGAGTTCATGGGCTACGCCGAGCCCGCGGCCTCCATCTACGAGGCCGTGGACGCCAACTTGGCCGAGAACAAAATCAAGACCCCGGACTTGGGCGGCTCCTCGTCCACCCAGGAGGTCATCGACGACATTGTCAGAAGGTTGTAAATAGACTAGTTACCTGATAAAACACGCTGCGAAGAAGCCAATGCCGCCGTCCTCCCGCGGCACCGCCCGCACGCAGCCGCCGGCGAGCTGCTCGCACACCGCGGGGTCCCGGCTGATGCTGGCGAACTCGTCGGGCCAGCCTCGGCGCGGCCAGCCGGGAAGCACCTGCTCGCGTGGGGCGAGCTTCCAGCCCTGGGCCTGGACCTCGGGGTCCGCGAGCAAGTCCACCACCACCCGCTCGTTTTCGTGCGCATGGACGGAGCAGGTGGAGTACACCACTTTGCGGGCACCGGGGAACTTCATCGTGTGCTTGACGATCTTGTACTGGAAGCTGGCCAACTTCTGGAGGCGCTCGGTGTCGACGGTCTCGCGGTCCTGTTCCAGCTGGGCGTCTTCCAACGCCCGGCCAAAGATGCCCGAGCCGCTGCACGACGGGTCCACGACGATGCCGGTGACCTGGGGGAAGTCGGTGGGGGTTATGGTCATGAAGTCGGCGTGGGTGATCTGGATGCGGTCGCGGTGGGGGCCCAACGCCCGCGACGTCATCATTTTGAGGGTCTTGACCCGCCGGTCGTCTCTTTCGAATGCATGCACCACGCCGCTGGCCGAGACAAACGACGCCAAATGGGTGGTTTTGTTGCCGGGCGCCGCGCACGCGTCGATCACCACGTCGTGCGGGTCTGCCGGGTCGCCGCTGAGGATCTGTGCTGGGAAGCACGAGGCCCGGTCCTGGATGATCACCCGGCCTGTCTTGTAGGCATCGGTGGTGGTGATGGACTCGGACGGGTGGATGCCGTACAAGTTGGCGACGGTGGTGTCCTTGTAGATGTGGCCCGGGGCGATGCTGGCGACGGCCTCCACCGGGACCAACTTCTGGAAAAAGTCCTCCTTCATCGCTTCGGCCGGGGTCGCGAGGATGGTGTTGATGCGGATCCAACGCACAGGAGTCTCGTCCAGTTCCACGGTGTTGGGGAGGTCTGCGAGCGCCTTCACCTTATAGCGAAGCTTGAGCTTGGTGAGTTCCGCCTGGAGCCTGGTCTTGTGCTCGAGCACCGCGTCCTTGATGGCATGCTTGCCCAGCTCGATTCTTCCACGGGGCGAGAAGAGCAAGTCGTGCACAAGCAAGCAGAGGAGCGGCTCGCTGACCTTGAGTTTCTTGATTTTGGGCGACAGCCGTATTTTGCTCTTCTTGATCACCTCGTCGATGTACGGGCGGTACCTCATCGTGGAGTAGACGAGGGCATAGATGTGTTTTGGCGAGGACGAGAGGTGTTTGTTGTTGAAGATCTGGGTGTTGAGGCCGCCGCCCTTGGCAGTGGGGTACTTTTCGGCCTCAAAGTACAACTTCATGTGACTTGTGTGCGTCGTTACAGCACCGTAAAAGCGTCTTACAGAGTTTACAGCCAGTTTGCACCCGCACTAGCACCCCCTGCACCCACGCTCCTCCCGCTGCACCCACTCCACCGCTGCAGCCTCACTCGCGGCCGTTCTTTGCCAAGTCACCACGATGGGTCCCGTACCCCCTAATGCATATTCTCCGGGTAAACGGTTGACTGTCGGGTCGCACGCGGTCACCATCATCAAGTACATCTCCGAGGGTGGTTTTGCTCACGTCTACACCTGTGACATCAGCCCGCCGTTTCGGGGCCAGACAGTAGCGTGTTTGAAACGGGTGGTGGTTCCCAGCAAGCTCCAGCTCAACCTCTTGCGCCAGGAGGTGGACGCCATGAAGCGCCTCAAGGGCAATGACCATATCGTGTCCTACATCGACTCCCACGCCTCCCGCTTGCCTGCCGCTGCTTCTGCGGGATCCGCCCCGCCGGCGGCGCAGCAGTACGAGGTGTTCCTTCTCATGGAGTACTGCTCGAGAAACGGACTCATCGACTACATGAACACCCGGCTTTCCTACAAGCTCACCGAGCCGGAAATCCTCACCATCATGCGCGACGTCACCACCGGCGTGGCCATGTGCCACCATTTGCGGCCGCCGTTGCTCCACCGCGACATCAAGATCGAGAACGTGCTCATCGACGCCGCCGGCACCTACAAGCTCTGCGACTTTGGCCTGGCGGTGCCGTACGCACCGGTGCCCCAGACACCCCACGAGCTCCAGCTGCTCCACGACGACATCATGCATTATACCACCCCGCAGTACCGGGCGCCGGAGATGGTGGAGCTCGCCCGCGGCTTCCCCATCGACGACAAGCTGGACATCTGGGCCCTCGGCTGCTTCCTCTACAAGTTGTGCTACTACACCACCCCGTTCGAGCTGCCGGGCCACGCCTCCATGGCCGACTTGGAAGCGCTGATTCTCCACGCATCCTCCACCCTCAAGATCCCGCACAACCTGCCGGGCCTGACGTTCCTGCCCCGCCTCAAGAACATGATCAAGTGCTGCTTGCGCGAGGACCCCAGACGCAGACCCAACGCGGTGCAATTGCTCCAGGAAATCTGCTTGATGAAGAACGACCCCATGCCCAACGTCACCCCGTACACCATGAAGGACAGGTTCTCCCGCCTGGAACCCTCGCTCGTGTCTCACACACCAGAACCGAAACCAGAACCGAAACCAGAGCCCAAGCCTCAACCCAAGCCTCAACCCAAGCCTGCTAAAAAGGTTCCCGAGAAACCAAAGGACCCGTTTGCATCTATCGACAAGTCCAAGCTCCTTTCCACCAAGAGCGATCTCGAGACGAAAACTCCCCTCCACCGGCCCCACTCCACCTACATTGCTGCCAACGTTACCAAATCCGCCTCCACTTCTCGTCCCTTGAGCTACATTGACTCCAGCTCCGCCACTCTGCTCAAGTCCTTCGTGCACGCACAGTTGGTCGATGCCGGGTCTCACCAGGTCAATGATGAGCCTGGCACCCTCGACTTTCTCCGTGGCAAAGAAGAGCAGAACATTAAAGGTGTTGGTCTGCGTCAGAACACGGGTGGCAGCTTGCGCCAGTCATGGAAGGACGGTATCCGAAGAATCAGTACGGGCAGTAGTACCCACTCAACAGGCGCCGGCCACAATGGCTCCACAGAGAAGCGCAGTGCGTTCGGAAGTATGAAGAAGGTTTTGACCGGAGGCTCCTTCAGACGCTCCAGCAGCAGTCCTGAAGAGGCCGAGCCTGAAGAGTCAAGCATGCTGTCAAGCATGCTGATCCAAAAACGCATGGCTAAACTTCTCAACGGTTCGAATGACCTGAAGGTCAAGAAGACCGCTGAGGGATATGGCAGGTTTACAGACAAGAAGGATTACATCGATCTGGACGATATTGATGCTATCAATCGTGTCGACGCCACGATTCCGGATCCACTTGTCAAGCGGAATCGCTCCATTACTCGCAGGCGAACCCAGCCTCCGCTGGTTCCCAAAAGCTTGTCGTATCAGAGTGTGCAAAAGAGTGCATCCCAAGTGTCGCAAAGCTCTCCCCTTAAGAAGTCGCCGGTCAAGAAGCCGCCTCCAAAGCCTAAGAAGCCAACATTCTTACAGGATAAGACAAGAAATGCTAGTGTGTCGAGCGACGAGGGCTTGGTTCCGGACATAGACGACCTTGAGAAGCAGTTCGCAAAACGGTTTCCCAGCTACGTTTAGAATCTACGAACGATGGATCTTTTTTGCATGATTCCTTTCCCATTAGCACAATAAACGAACTACGAAGACTCCTCCGTACTACTCAAGTCCTCTATAGAATCCAAGACGAAATCCATGCCTTCGTTGAATTTGTCACTTATGACATCCCAAAGATTATCTGCGTTGGACTTCAATACTCTTCCAAACTTACGTCTGGGTCTCTTGTTCTCGTCTGAAGACTCGGCTCCCCTACCGGAACCTGTCGAGGTCCAGCATGTGTTGAGGTGACTGGCAAACACAACAGAGTTTTGGTAATACCAGTCGACCATCAGTTCGTCCATAACGGAAACTAATGGCTTCAATGGAGCCTTTCCGGCAAATGCGATGGTGCCTTTGACGATGTCTTTGATTTCCTGGGGTGGTCTCTTGGAGTAGAGATGTACTATAGCTTGGTAGGCATCGCCAAAACCGACGAACACGATTTTCTTAATGTTCGAAAAGTATGCAATGTAATTGTCCCAGATGTAGAGAAGCAACTCCTGCGAAAAGATTATTGGGCTGTAGGTCGACACAGAAGGGCTTGCCAATGAGCCGATTGGCTTGGAAGGAAGGGACAAGGCAGGGATTTCAATGTCTATGAATCCCAACTTTTCATTTGAGGGCTCAGAGCTCTCTGCCAACTCAGCTTTTACTTTTTCCATTATTTGAACCATTGGGTGCTCGAGTACTACCGACGAACCACCGTCAATGGTACCGGAATTAGGTTCAATGTTGGCCCAAATCTCGTGCGGATCATGGATGGAAATGACCAAGGTGTCTGCGCCGTATACATCGGGACTAGCAAGGACGAGATCGTCTTTGCGTGAAGGCATGTCTGTGAAGTAGGAGTTCTTTGCATCTGTGGACGCAGCAGTGACGATAGGTAGGTTGACAAAGTTGTACTTTTCGAAAAGCTCGTTAGCCTGGTTGGCACGGACCGTGTCAGCGATATTAGTGAGCTTGTATGCATTGGTTTTGGTGGAGAGGTCAAAGACGTCTTCGAAAGACTTTTTTGGCATTCCTATCCTGATGCATTTCCAGTACTGTGCCAACGCTTTCATGACCTCGTCCACTGTTTCAATTGTGTCAGACAGAGGAAGAGCAGAGATTGTGTTTTCTGGAGGCTCTCCCAAGAGAACTTTGGTGACGGCTAACGCGCCATTGGTGATGGAGTCCAAGTTGTAACCACCTTCCAAGATGACCGCAAGGTTTCCTCTGGCGATACCCTTCAATAAGTGGGTCATGTAACCGTATCCCACGGGAGTGACGTGACAGCCACCGATGATATCACCGTCGGCGGCGTCGAACCCCGAACTTACTATGATCAAGTCGGGGTCGAACTCGTTAATCACCGGTAATATGATCTTGTTGAATGCATACACGTAGTCGCCGTCGCCCTTTCCCGGCCCGTTCCAGGGAATGTTGACCGAGTAGCCCTCTCCCGGTCCTTCACCGACATTGCTGTAGTGGCCGTATTTTGTACCTGGATAGAATCTTCCGTTCTCATACCGGTGGAGCGAGATGTAGAGCACCCTAGGATCGTTGTAGAAGGCTCGCTGGGTGCCGTTACCGTGGTGGATGTCCCAGTCGATGATGACGATTCTGCGGACTGACTCCGGGTAGTTTTTGAGAATGTTTTTGGCGGCGACGGCAACGTTGCTGAATAAACAAAAGCCGCCGGGAGCGTCTGGTTCTGCGTGATGGCCCGGGGGACGAACAATGGCCATGGAATTCTTCACGGTTCCTTCAACCACGGCCTTGCATGCCTCGATGGCACCTCCACACGAAAGCTTGGCCGAGAGGTACGAGTCGTTGTTGACGTAGATGGAGTCGCCCTTCTCTGTTTCTTCGAGCAACTGATCTCGGGTCATGTTTTCGGTGGACTGAATGTACTGGAGGTGTTCCTTCGAGTGCACCTCCAAGATCTCCTCTGCTGTGGCCTCGCGCACAGGGATCTTGGTCATATACGGCCCCAAGTTGTCGCTCCCCGATAACGACGTGTCTTGAATGAGACCGGTCTCCGCCAACTTTTTGTAAATACGGTAGATTCTCCGGGGGTCCTCGGGGTGGGGGTCGATGTACTCAAAGTATGAGGTGAAGATCTTGGCGTGGTATCGCATTCGGACGTCGTACACCAAGCCCGTCTTCAACGGTATGTAGAAGAGCTGCGGTTGTGCTGGCGGGACCACCACCATGCCGCCGTTTTTCTTCAGCTCCAACAACATCAGTTCTGGTTCTTGTTTGGGTACACTCGTGGTGTCCGGGTCGTCCTCGAGCTTGAGCTTCTTGTTTTCTGCTCCGTTTGGCTCCGACACGTTGCTTTCGAGCGGGTGTTTTCTGTCGTGGTTGGGCGTCTGCAACGGGTTCATTCCCTCGTGCTGGATGCCGTTTTCCGGCAGCTGGGCGTTCTCCACTTGAGACATGTTGATAGGGATGGACGCGGCACCTGGACAGACCTACGATACAACGATAAAAAAATCGACCAATTATCTGCAAAAACTAAAGAGGATCTTGGCCCCACTTCCGGATAATCTGAGGGCAGCCACAGCGGACATCCGTACACCGCATGTAGCGGCCTGCCAAGCGAAACAGTAAATATAGTCTGACGTTGGCCGACACGGGACCCTCGTCGTACGTAAGCAGAGCGCGCCGCGGCGCCGCGGGCCAGACCGTGTGTTTGCTGGTGGCCATGTTCCGCTTTGGCGCTGCTGATTACGAAAATATTATGCCTATGCGCGCCCATCGCCTTCTCCGACAGAAATATACGTCTTGCATGCAGCTGCTGGCATTGCGGGGCGGCCGGTCGTCTGCAGACTAAACAGCAGCAGCGATCGCGGGGCTGCCGGGTGCCGGTGGGTCGCCTGGAGCATGCTCCCCAGCCGCGGGTTCCTGGCGATAATTACATGCCCAACCGGTTGTTGGTTGCCCAGTTTACGCCGCAATGCGTTTCGTGCATATGCACATTCATAACTTGCATATTACCACAAAGAGCCCCTTATAGACGGTAGGGGTGTATGCAGGCTGCGCTGACTGGATGGCTACTCTTTTGACGGCGGATGCCCGGGACTGGCACGATGCCCACGGGTACCTTGAGGCCGACGTAGAGTACGCCCGAATCCTCGACGAGAAAAAGGGCGACGGTGGCTACAATTGGACCTTTGAACCGGTGCTGGGATTTTTCAGACAGGCCGACGACGACACCGACGACATGAGTTTCCAGTATACCCGGGAGAACTTTGGCCGCAGAAAGGAATGGGGTGCTATTTGCGCCGAGATCGAGCAGCTCAATGCCTCGTCGGACGGAAAAACCTGCTACAAGTTGCTTTTTTTGGCACGCCATGGCCAGGGCTGGCACAATATCGCCAGTGCCAAGTACCTGGCCCAAGAGTGGATGGACAAGTGGCGGTTCTTGGGCGACGACGGCGAGATCACCTGGGGTCCCGATCCTCGGCTCACTGCCTTGGGAGTCAACCAGGCCCGGGAAAACCACGAGGCATGGCTACAGCAGTTGGAGATGGGTGCGCCGGTGCCGAGCTTGCATTATGTCTCACCTCTCCAGCGGTCCTGCCACACGCTCGAGGAGACATGGAAAGGGGTCTCCATAGGCACTCCTGTGGTTTCTGAGCTTATTCGGGAAACAATTGGGTTGCATCTATGCCACAAGAGAAGCACGAGGTCTGAGATCCAGCAGCGGTTCCCTGGTTTCACGTTCGAGGAGGGCTTCTCCGAGCAAGACGAGCTCTTCGAGTCGTACGGCCGGCGCGAGGAGTTCCCGGAGCAATTTCTTCGGGCGAACCGGTTCCTTCAGCAACTTTTTGACCGGCATCCGGCGGACCAGTTTGTGTCGATTACGTCGCATGCGGGGATGATACGAGCATTTATTTCGGTGGTGGGCCACCGCAAGTTCACGGTGCCGACGGGAGGCATGGTTCCTGTGGTGGTGAAGGGGAGGAGAGTTTAGATAGCAACACGCATTCGAGGCTTGAACTGACAGTAGCAACGGCAGGCATTCGAGGCTCGAATGACATTCTTCCCTCGTGGTGAAGGACTAGAGTAGAAGTAGCAACACGCATTCAGTACGGCTTGAACTTGACATCCTTCTTGTGCTTTTTGTCCTTCTTGTCTTTCTTGTCTTTCCTGTCTTTCTTGTCTTTCCTGTCTTTCTTGTCTTTTTTGTCTTTTTTGTCCCTGCGCTTTTCTTCCTTGCGCTCCTCCTTGCGCTTCTTTCTCTCTTCTTTCGACTCTTCGGGCTCTTTCGACTCTGGCTCTTTCGACTCTGGCTCTTGCCTTTCTTTAGCCTCTTCGACTGCTTGGCTCTTCAACTCCCACGGCATCGCCCATCTTCGAATGGCGCCGTCTTCGCCGCAGGTGAGCACGGTGTTGGGGGACAAGGCAAGGACGTCGCGGACCACCTCCTCGTCGTGGGCGCCGGGAAACCAGCATGGCCTGGCCAAGTCCACCAGTTCCAGCGCGGCGTCGAACGGCAAGAGCGTCAACTTGCGCTGCGAGTTCGCGCCGTACGCGACGTAGCCGTCTTCAGCACTGAGCTTGATGGCGTACTCGCAGTCGGGCCATATGCTGCGGACGTCGCCCACGATGGACGGCTGCGGTTCCTGCGGGTTTTCGTAGTCCTCGTTGTTCAACTCGAAAAAGCCCAACGTCTCCATGTGCGACAACACGGCGATGCGGCGGTCCTGGGTGAACTGGCACGCGTGCACCGACGCAAAGTTGATCACCTGGTGCAACGCGTCCTCCTCGTCCTCCTGCGAGAGATTGTACACGTTGACGTAGCCGTCGGTGGAGCCCGACACCAAGTAGTGGCCCATCGTGGGGTGGAACTGGAGGTGGGTGACGTCGTCGTGGTGCGAGTCCACGTACGAGTGCACCGGCGCCACGCAGGTGCTGTCCAAGTCCCACACATGCACCTCGGCGTCCTGGCCAACCAACTCGGTGCCGCCGGCAAGCCGGGGGTGCGCGTAGGCCAACGAGAGAAACGGCGAGTTTTTGGCGTTGGTGAGTATTCTGACGGGCAATCGGCCTGCCTCCAAGTCCCACACCTTGATGCCGTCGCCCGCACACGACGCGAGCCGCTGGCGGTCGATCTGGACCATCGAGTTGATGCTGGAGTCGTGGGCGCGGATCACCTCCGGGTCCGATTGGCGGCCCGATCCATCAAACACGTACAAGTTGCCGGCGCTGGACGACACCACCACCGCGGTGCCCATGTGCAACATCTCGAGCGCCCATTCTCCGTCCGGGAGCGTCCACGTGTTCTGCAACTGGGCCCGCATCCTGGCTCATCGCCGCCGCATCGCGTCGCAAAGGCGGCGCCTGCCCCAGATCGGTGCACTGGGTGTGCACCTCCCTCATCAGGCTTGTGGTTGTTATTCGATGAGATAGAGTCATGAGCAGTGTAGTGAAGAAGTCGCTTTTTGCTCCCAAGATCAAAAAGAACGCCTTGCGGCGCACGTCGCTGGCGCAGCCGGCCCCGTTGACCCCTCCAGCGACCCAGATCCCCGCTGCCACCCCGGAATCCGTCACTTTTCGCGTCGGCCTCCCTGCCGAGACGGCTGTACCGGCCGAAGAAGAGGCGCTAGACCCCCAGGACGCTTCCCAGGGGGTGCTCGCCGGGCCCCTGCATGCGCCTGCTGCGCCGGAGAGCGAGGCAGACGACGATTACGGCGACAACGACATATTTAACGGGCCCCCCGCCGCCAGAAGACAGTCCCTGGTGGCGTCCCAGCGGCGGCTTTCGGGCATAACTCCGCCAGTGGTGCGCCAGCAGCGCCCCGGGTCGGTCTCTGCATCGCAGCCCCCAGCAATAGCCGCCGACGACGCAGCGATGCCGATGCGTATATCCATCCCGGTTGCGAAACCCACCAGAAGGCGGCGGTCGCTGGTGGTGCCGCGGCCCACGCCGGTGAAGAAGCCGCTCTTGCGCAACGCCGGCGCGCTCGTGGTCCCCGAGGTGGCCTCCGGCGTGGAGCAGGTGGCGGAAATCGCCCTTGAAAGCGGCAACAAGTTTGTCATGGGCATCGACCCCAAGACCAACAAGCTCCGCAAGTTCCGCGTCAGCGGCGGTGGCTCCGAGGGCGACTCGGTGTCCGAGGGCGCCGCCGACGACGACGACGACGACGAGTACGAGACGCCGGAGAAGATCCCGGTGGCGCCCCGGAACCTCGAGACCCGCATCACCAGCATAAAACAGCTTCCGCGCATGATCCGCGAGGAGGACATCCCGCTCTTGGAGCAGGTGCAGCTCGATGTGAGCGACATCACCATGGCCGACTTGTGCAAGCCGACGTTGGAGATCGGCCAGATCAGCGAGAACTTCAACTTGGTCAAGGCGGCCCAGAAGCGCATCCGCAACGAGCGCAAGGAGCGACGGCTGGAGCGGCTCCAGGCGCGGTTGGAGCGCCGGGCGTTGAACGACGCCGACACCGTCAAGCTCAAGACCGAGGAGTCGCAGCGCAAAAAGGCCCAGAACGACCTCCTCAACCACGACGCCCCCAGCCAGTCGTCCGGCTTGCGCCTCAAGCTCGACAAGTCGGGCAAGTTGGGCGTCGACGAGGACTCCACCATCGTCAACCGCCACCGCAACACCACCAACCTGTCCATGTCGAGAGAAGAGTCGAACCCGTTCGAGAACCCGGTGACGTCCTCGACGTACTCGCGCCGCAAGCACACGGACCGCTGGACGCCCGACGAGGCCATCCAGTTCTACAACGCCCTCAGCACCTGGGGCACCGACTTCACCTTCATAGCCCAGCTCTTCCCGTACCGCACGAGGAAGCAGATCAAGCTGAAGTTCAACTTGGAGGAAAAGAAGTATCCCGAGATCATCGAGTTGGCGCTCAAGCGGAAGCTCCCGGCCGACTTTGACAAGTACTGCTTGCAGTCCAACAACAAGATCGAGTCGTTGGAGTACTACAACGAGCAGCTCCGCCAGGTGCGGGTGAACCACGAAGAACACATGACGTTGATCAAGCAGGAGAGAGAGAGGGCCCTCAAGGAGGACGCCGAGGCCAACCGTCGTCGTGAGATCGAGATCCGGACCGGCTCCAAACCCATGACCCGGACGGAGAAGTTGAAGGAGCTCCGCAAGAACGAGATGGTGGTGGGCCTGATAGACGATAGGAAGCGGGACGAGGCCATATGACATATGTACGATACAGAACAACGAATATCACGAAGACACAGCAGGCGCAGTTACAGCTGCGACGGCTGTAGCTACAGACGCATTTACAGACACAGCTACGGCTACAGCATCCATTTGCATTTGAGCTGAGTTGCACCTCGGCAACCTGCGTATGGGCGGGCGGTATCGGCCTGCGTCCTGCCCACGGCCCGCCTGCACTTACGAGCGGTGGCTCCTGTACCTCCGCATCCAACTGCCGTTTCCATACGTCTCGCAAGATCACGTGTTGACTCCAGCTGTCTGAGTCAATCACCTTCTTCGCTTCATGGCCAATGTCTACGCCCAAGGACTATGTGTTGGAGGTGACACCTGCTGATCAAGGTCCGGACAGCGAGCTTGTCAAGTTCACTGTGAGTCCGCGACCTGGTCTCTTTCCGTATATACAACTCCCGTTAGCATTAGCCATCCTGGTTGCAATCGTAGCCATCGTGGCCCAAGGATTCCATAGTCTGGGGGTGTTTCAGGGGACTTGGAGCAGGCTGGCAGGCTTCAACAGTACCGCTGTATCATATTTGGTGGACCAGGGGTTCCAGGGGATCAATTTCCACCAGCCCCGTTCGTGGATCGTCTCCCTTTTGGTGATCGGATTGGCACTTTTGGCGTGTAAAAGACAGCCCCAGGATTCCATGTTGGTGATCCGTGATGTGGGCATCCAGTTGGACTCTGTGCTGGGCTGTAGGTTCACCAACAAAAGCGACAAGAGCATATTCATCGCCCTGAAGGACATCATCGACATTGTCATCAACGAGGGTTTCCACGGTTACGGCCAGGTGATCTTTTACATGTGCATACTAAGACGGTCGCAGAAAGAAGACCAGGAAGAAAAACCGTTGCAAATAGTGTTCCCGCAATTGTTGCCTCGAAAAGACATTTTGCTCCAGGCCTGGAAACAGAGCCGACAGGTGCTTTTTGGCACGTCTCGCCGCTACTGGCGCCGGGTACCAGGCCAGGGCCTTCGGGAGTGCAGTATGGAAGATTTGCGGGAGGCGTCGCGAGAAACCTTGCAACATTAAATAGACATCATACAGTAGATGCCCTGACAAGTATCTTATACCTGCCAGGCTCATTCGTGCATAATAACTCAATATCGGATCGAGACGTGTGATTGGTTCTGTGACTGTGGGATGAACGGTTGTGGATAGGCAGCCATAGTCATAAACGGTAGTTTATACATATAGTGTTCATCGCTGACTCGCTCTGTCCTCTGCCCTTGGATAATAACTTGACATTTGGAATTAGAAACACCGAATGAAAGTGTAAGAATCCGGGTGCAAGTAGCGATAATGGGAGTCCAAAAGTAAAAAGATAGCACGGATATCTGCACTTCTTTATAACCCACTAGAGCAGCATTCATGTTGCGGTTTACGAGTGGCTTTGTTCTTTGAGCTTGCATGTTTTGCAGACATTCCATTTCACCTTTCGTGGCTAAATTGCATAAAAACTGCCGCAAAGCGTATGCTAAGACAAGAGCATATAATCAAGCGTCAGGCACTTTTATAGTGCTTGGTGCACAGGACACATGGTGGTCTCATTGACCAATGAGGACTAGGAAGATGTTAATTGTAATGGGGATGACTATATCCTGTGTTTTTCTGTCAGTGCTAACACTAATTGCGGTTGAAAGTGTGCATCTTGTACCGTGTAAACCACAGACAGTATGCAATAAATAATGTTTTGAAATACCTGGCTGGTAGTAGACTCACATCATAATCCGCAGCAGCTTCTTCAATCCATACTACCACTGGAATTACCTATCACCCATTACTTATGATCGATTAACGCTTACCGGTTAACAACTACCTTTCTCCCTAAACTACCTTTCTCGTTTTTGCAGCCCTCGGAGTTATCACCTGGTGTCCGGGCCTCTTTTCCTCCAACGCAGGGTACAATCCCGAAATGACAGCCAACTACGGGCAACGACATCAGCTAATAATAGCCTCAAGCCTCAGGCACGTTTAAAAGCGAACATATGCTGGCCCTCAGCAGCGCAAGAGAGTGTCTGACAAGTGTATACGGATAAAATCAACAAAAATTACCTGACGTCAACGAGACGACGTCGCAACCGCACCCTGGACCCCGCCGGAACATAACCGCTCATCACGCCAGCAAAAAACCCTACGTAGACTGACAGTAAACAAACCCCATTTCACGCACACTACCGCCAAAAAAATAGCTGCTTATGTCAGCAGGATCGCTAAATCTCACAAAACGGCTCGTTAAAAACATTACCGTTTACTAGTCCTCAGCGACACAGCTTGCAGCATCCACGTTGCGCCAACCTTTTGGAAGACGTATAATCATTCAGGACGCTCCTAGGTGCTTCTGATTCCTTTTCTTGCTCCAACACCACCCCGTGTGTTTGCTGGTGGACATCGGTCTGACCGCGTCGACTCAGCAAACTAGAGTGGCTGATTTCCCACCACTCCCGCCGCTTTTTGATCAGCTGGACTGCTCCTCCTATCCGTCCTGTTGTCTCCATTAATGATTTCTGCCTGAACGTGCGCCTACTATCCAACTATTTTTCACTCTTTTATACTTAATGTCCCGCCAAAGAAAACTCCAACTGGGCTCGTCTAATCAACAGGCTGTGGGCCACGACAAGCAGGCTCCCCAGTCGCCTGTGCCCCAGCTCCATGGCACTAATGTACCTGGCTCCCACTCCCGCAGCCATAGCCACACCAGCAGTTTCCGTCACGACGACAACGCCAACTGGACCACGCTCATTCCTCCGATGCCATCATACCCGCCAGCAGTGCACTCGTCGCCCAAGCGGGCCGACCTGCCGCTCAACAGGCACTCGATTGCCACTGCGTCACCTAATGGTCCTCTGTCGACGTCTTATGGTTTTGGCTCCAGCGAGCCATTGATCCCCGGAAGCTTCCCGGCCGCGCTTCTGCAGCCAGTGACACAGCAGGCATCACAGCCGTCGTTTCCACCTTCGTCGCAGTACTCGTCGCAGCCTTTCGCACAGTCATCATATCAAGTTCAGAAACAGCCGCAACTGCAGCCTCTCCAGCAGCCGCAACCGCAACTGCAACAACTACTGCAACAACTACTGCAACAGCTACTGCAACAGCCACTGCAACAGCCACCACAACAGCTACCAAAGACTCAGCTGCAGTACCAGCCCCAGCCGCAAACTTATTCGCAGCAGCTGTCGCGAGACATTACAAACACGTCAAAGGTGTCTGCCCCCTCATCAAACACCTCCGCTCCTCGCAAGAAACGGAAAGTGTGCCATGTGTGCAAGAATGAGATAACTGGCCAGTTTGTCCGTGCCTTGTCCCATGCATATCATGTCGAGTGCTTCACTTGCGCCGAGTGCGGAAATCAATGTGCCTCCAAATTCTTCCCCTACGAGACGACAGACGGTTCTGGCAACAAATACCTGGTGCCTCTTTGTGAATATGACTACTTCAAGAAGTTGGATCTCCTTTGTTTCAACTGTAACAAGGCACTTCGTGGTCCCTACATCACTGCCCTAGGTAACAAATACCATCTTGAACATTTCAAGTGTGTGGTGTGTCAGCGTGTGTTCGAGTCAGATGAGAGCTATTATGAACACTCCGGCAACATATACTGCCACTACCATTTTTCGAAAATGTATGCCTCCCATTGCGAAGGCTGTCACTCGTCTATCGTCAAGCAGTTTGTCGAACTATTCAGAGGTGGACGTAATCAACAATGGCACCCTGAATGTTATATGGTCCATAAGTTTTGGAACGTATGCATAACTGCTGACTCGGTTGGCTTAGAAAAACTGCTTAATATCTCCCAGCTTGACTTGAACAACTTGAAGGATTCAAATATCCTGCAAGACTCATTGCTTAATCTCGAGAACCAAATTGAAACCACAGTTATGACATGTTGGCTAACCCTTTCCGGTTATGAAGAAGCTACTGCTGCGTGTATATCAGATATGTTGCTCAACGCTTGTACTGGTAACCAAGGTGGCGGCTTGCTAGCTACCGGAAAATTGATCGTGTACTTGGATGTGTTATTTGGAGCGATTGATTATATCCAGGGAATGTGTGATTCCATTGATAATGATCTCATGGAGGAAACCATGATTTCCGACATTGACACGCCAGTGAAATCTCCATTCCAGGCTTTGAAGAGGGAGCCACGTAACATCTCAGGAAAAATCATGAGTTACTTGGCGCTTTTGAGAAAGTCCAGGGAAATCGCGGACTCTGGCCCATTGTCCACAGAGATTTTGTCCGTAATTACTGGATGTGCTCATTATCTTAAATTGCTTATCAGAATCGGTCTTAATAATTCATTGAGAGTGAATCAGCTCCGTGGAACTGCAAACGCGACAACAACATTTTTCACCCGAACCAAACTATATGAAGAATTTACCACGATTGAGGCGGATTCCATCAAAAGTAATGTTGAGGCTATTGAAAAACGCCTTGCGGTTGCCCCTAACGCTTCTGACTCGTGTACCGAGTGCAATAAGAGCATCGAAAAGGCCTGTATCAAATTTAATAGCCAGCGCTGGCATTTGAGCTGCTTCAACTGCTCAAAGTGCAATGCCTCGCTCCTTGATGATGTTAAGACTTCCACTTATAAGGATGGCAAGATATTTTGCGCTGAATGTGCTGTTCCTGATTCCCTTCCTGGCTTTAAAAGAGTTTCTAACCTTTCACAGTTGATATTCTTACTCAAGATTGCGCTCTCGCGCTCTAAAGCTATTATGAGTGTCGAAGATCAAGCAGCAGTTCCTCAATCAGAGATGGCGACGATTGCTGAAGAGCGTGCTGTAAGGGATGCCGCAGAGCAAGATTACTCCAAGACTTTGAGCGACGTTACAAGATTGCGTACCAAGCGTCAAAGCCAAAAGTTATCTAACTCGTTGAAGCAGAAAGCACGCAAATCTGTTATATTGGAAACACCAGATGCTGATGAAGCAAAGGAAGAGAATCAGAGTAATGAAAACCTTGCTGAAGAGGAAGTTTCAAAGAACGCAGGGACAAGAAAGTCCAGTTTCTCTTCACAGTTATCCTTTGTTACACAGCAGATTGAAAGTGACCATTTCAATGTGACCCGCAAGAAGTCGTTGAGAATTAGGGATGAACCTCTAAGGAACCTTACCAACAGTCATCTAGACAGAACTAGCGATTTGTTGAAGAATGAGAAGTCGTTGACTTTGGATGATATTCCTAGAATCGTCGCTGCCGAACAAGCCAGAGAACAGAGGCCGAATGCGTATAGGCACCATAACTCCTTGTATGAGAAACAAAAACCGATGAATTCTGTGAGAACAGTATCCGTTGGTGGTGCGCAAGCACTTGCAGGAGCAAACAAGCCTGCCGAGCCATCTACCCCACCAAAGAAGAACAAGTACTATTCTGAACTTACGAAGTCAGAACACTTTGCCTTGAGACACATAGCCGTTGAAGCTCTTGTACAAATTCTGGATAACAAGTACAATAAAGAGGAACTTTTGGGAATGATACAAACTCGGAAAGCGCCTACGTTCTGGGACAAGTTGAAGATTGGTGGAGGGGACGGTAAGAAGGATAAGAACATGGCAGTATTCGGTGTTGACTTACAAGACTTAACCAAAAAGTATGGAGTCGAATCGGATTTGGGCGTGGGGCCCTCCAAGCTTCGGATCCCTATTGTTGTTGATGACATTATTACTGCCATGAGACAGAAGGATATGTCTGTGGAAGGAATCTTTCGACTTAATGGTAATATTAAGCGGTTGAAAGATTTGACCGAGCAGATCAACAAGAACCCTCTCAAGTCTCCAGATTTCTCATCACAATCTGCTGTTCAGTTGGCTGCGTTGATGAAGAAATGGATACGAGACTTGCCTAATCCACTCTTGACTTTCAACTTGCACGATTTATGGATTCAATCACAGCGAGAGCAAGACTTGGTGTTACGCAAGAGGCTCTTGCAGTTGACCTACTGTATGCTTCCTCGAAGCCACCGCAACTTGTTGGAAGTGTTGCTCTACTTTTTCAGCTGGGTGGCATCCTTTGCTGAGATTGACGAAGAAACTGGCTCCAAGATGGACATCCACAATCTCGCTACCGTTGTGTCGCCTAACATACTTGTTTCTAAACTGAATCAACAGCCTCAGTCGGCTCCTGGTGAAACTTACTTTTTGGCCATTGAAGTTGTGAACCAGTTGATTGAGCAACATGAGGAAATGAGCATAATCCCCGACGACTTGTGGCAGTTTTTCGAGAAGAGCGAAATCAACACCAAGGGGGGCAATATAACCACCAAGGAGGTGATGGGCAAAATCGACAAGGTGAGCAAAGAAGATCCAGGGTTCTTCAAGAACTTTGCTGTACAGTTATCACAGCCCATGACGTATTCGAATCTGGAAGTCAGATCCAATACTGTGTCCCGCGGCCACTCGCGGACTATGCCCGAATTCTGCGGAGAAACCTCCACCGAAACGTAATCATTAGTGTATTAGTATCTCGTAAGTTTGCACCTAGTGAATAAAATATTCGCGAACTGACGATTTCTTCACTTGGCAATGAGTTTGACTGCGGACGATTTGAAGAACATAATCGAGGAGAAGCTTCAGGCTACCTTGGTCAAAGTCGAAGACATGTCTGGCGGCTGTGGTCAAGCTTTTGCTGTGATTATTGTGTCTCCTCTTTTTGCTGGCAAGAACAAGTTGGCCAGACACCGGTTAGTCAACGGAGCTCTCAAGGAGGAGATAGCAGCCATACATGCATTTACCCAGAAGGGGTTCACCCCTGAAGAATGGAAGGCACAAGGAGGAAACTAGGGTTACTTTGGCCGATCTATTACTATTTAATAATTGTGTTTCTTGGTGATTGCCAACCACGTCAACAACAAGAAGCCATACAGAACGCAAACCACGAGAGGGAACATCCTCATTCCTGCAGCACTGGACTCGGCAATCAAGCCGGTCACAAACGGGATGGCTGCACCACCACCGCCTCCGAAAGCACATATGAAACCGACTCCCGCGGTGTGGAATTTCACCGGCAAGACGTTTATCGCTGCCACAATTGTGGTGGGGAAGATGGGGCCCACGGCTATGCCTGTGAGGAACACAACCAAAAATAAGAGTGGGGTGGCGTTGGTGAAAGCCAAGATCCAGAAGAGAAGCATGCCAGCAAACGAGCCGCCGATATAGACTAGGTTAGCTATCAACTCGTTTGTGAAGAACCATTCTGTAACGAAGCCCAAGCATATTCTGCCCACGGTGAGCCCTGTCCAGAAGCTGGTTGCCATGTACGACGACTTTTTGTAGGAGTACGCTTTGATTCTCATCAAGAACGAGATGAGCCACGAGCCGAACGCTACCTCGCCGCCAATGTATATGAACAACAGAACGGCAAACGTCCAGACGAGCTTGGACCTGACGGCCTCCAGAAACGGGGCTGACAGCTGCTCGGTTTCCATTGAGCTGTCGTCAATGTCAAACAGCTGCAACTCCACATCGTGCTCGCGGGCCTTGGAGGCTGCCTTCATGACAATTTGGTACTTGTACTTTTTCGCTGTTTCGTAGCGAAACACCACTGCCACCACGGCAATGGCCGACACAGCCAAGATGGCCAACAAGTAGTAGTAGTAGTTCCATTTCCACGGATTGTGTTTGCGCTCGAGCAAGTGGGTGATGAGCGGCGGAGAAATCATGCACCCGATTCCGTAGCATCCGTGCATGATGCCCAAGATGGGATTGGAGTCCTTCAATGCTCCCATCCACGTGTTGAGGCCAGCGTCGAGGCTCCCCAAAGCGATACCGTTGAAAACGTAAAAGCTGACAAGAAAAAAGAACGGCGGTCTGAGGGAGATGGCAGAGTAGCCTATGATCATGCTGACGGCTCCTATCATGAGCACGCCTTTGACACCCAATCGCTTGTGTGCTACTTCGCTCATGACAGCAGAGATCATGTATCCTATCACAGTTGTGAAGAAAATAAAACTAGTGGCCATGTCCCCCACACTGTAGTAGGACTGGAATTTCGGAATCAAGGCTCCCACAGCCTGCTCGGCCATACCAAAGATAATAAAGTACGCATAGGCAGTGACTATCTGGCACTTGAGAAGCGTGCTTTTCCTCCAGTCAAGCGAATCTATGAAAAGCGTTTCGTTTTCATACTCAATGGTGTATTTTTCCGGGGTCGATTCTGGGGTAATTGCGCTCTGGACCTGCAGAGGCTTGTTCACGGACGACGCATCGGGGCCGTTTTCCAATGGCTCAGAAGCCAAAAGCCGTTCTTCCACGCTGTTCCTGGCCAGCATACGACGGATATCAATCTATAACGAGGGATTTTATCAGGGGTTGCAACCTGCCTATCTCATCGAGAATGTGCAATTACCAAGCTGTATGCAGAGTGGTGATGATTAATACGAGAAATAACCCGAGCTGTGGCTGCATGTTTGTTCTAAAAAAGAGCAATCTGGCACCGCTTTGTATGAGGCAAGTGTTGCAAATAGCTACAAGTAGTCCCACAACCCGAAAACAAGTAGGTATCCTCTCCACATGTGTCAAAATGCAGCATGATGTATTATTGCGCACTCTTAGGTGTTAGTCCAGTTGGGAGCGTTCATTAACAGTTGTGCCTCCTTAGCTTAGTGGTAGAGCGTTGCACTTGTAATGCAAAGGTCGCTAGTTCAATTCTGGCAGGAGGCAAGGCGTGAGCGCAAATGGTTTAGTGGTAAAATCCATCGTTGCCATCGATGGGCCCCCGGTTCGATTCCGGGTTTGCGCATATTTTTTTGATTTCTCTCTTCCACCATCATGTCCAAGAAGGCAGTGAAAACGTTTGTGAACGCCAGTATGTTCTTTTTTGCACGTGTTGCTGCATCCTTACGCTAACATAGTCCAAAAGTTCTACCCACTTCGGTTGGCCGATAAATCGTGGGACAATACCGGTTTATTAGTCGACTCCAGTTTCGAGGATGAAAGCAACGACATTCGTGTGTTGCTTACGATTGACTTGACTCGTGCTGTGGCAGAGGAGGCAGTCAATGGCAAGAGCAACATCATCATGGCCTACCACCCCTTCATCTTTCGTGGATTGAAGTCAATTACCCCACAAGACCCCCAGCAACGTTCGCTCATCCAACTCATCCAGAACAGAATTAGTGTGTACTCGCCTCACACGGCTGTCGACAGTGCCAATGGGGGTGTCAACGACTTTTTGGCACGAGGAATTGCCCAGGACTTGAAATTGGCTTCTAAAGAGGTGATCCAGCCCGACTCTCAGGACCCCGACTGTGGCATGGGACGTATTATTCGTTTTGAATCTCCTGTGGGATTGGAGCAATTGGTCGAGAACGTCAAGAAGAGCCTTGGCTTGAAGTATGTTCAGGTTGCTTTAGGCTCGGGCAACGAAAAGAATCACCAAGTTTCGTCAGTAGCGATATGTGCTGGGTCCGGTGGTTCTGTCTTCCGTGGCGTCCAGGCTGACCTCTACTTCACTGGAGAACTCTCCCACCATGAAGCATTGTACTTCAAGGAGCTGGGTTCGTCGGTGGTGGTGTGCAACCATTCCAACACTGAACGTGCGTTCCTTGCAGACCTCAAGACCCAGTTACAGCAGGAACTTCCTACAGCTACAATTGAAATAAGTGAGTCTGACAGGGATCCCTACGAGACCTGGTAAATGTATATATCGTTTCATTTCGTAAAGACTAGTGCTGGCCATGGCCGCCAAACAAACCTCCCAATGAGTGTGCTATTCCTCCAGCAGCACTGCCTATCAGCTGGCCCAAGTGCTCGAGTTCCTCGCCGATACCGAACGGCAACCAGGAAGACGAGTCGTCGCCTGACTCTGATGGCTTGGCAGTTGCGCTTGCAGTGACGGTAACCGTATGCTCGTGGTTTTCCGTCGTTGTAATGACAGTGGCCGGGGTGGTTGGCCCGAGGGTATGCCCAACAATTCCATCGTCTGCCTGTGCATCTGCTCCACGGTCGTTTCTATAGAGCATGTCGTACGTAGCATTGTTCACAATATGCTCGATCTCGAATGGCAAGCTAGGGTAGTCGACGTTATCGCTCCAGTGTGAAGGAAGCATATTGCTGGCGATCAAATATTCTGCTGATCCATTGTTAGGCGAAGGAGTAATGTACAACGACTCACATAACATGTTGTACACTTCTGTGTTGGCAAAAGGTTTGACTTTCTTGTTGGAATGAAGCAAGTCATCAAAGTAAGGACCCCTGCCCAAGAACAAAGCTCGCATTAACAACTCGGTGTTGTTGTACCCGTGCACTCCCTTGGGGTTGTAGTCGTTGTTACTTTCCTCCATATTCTTGTGGGTGGTGACGGAGTATCCCACCTCAGGCACTATCCACAATGGCGCAAGACGGTAGCTGAACTTATGGCCTGCTCCAAAGTTCCATTCCGGTGGAAACTCGTCCACTTTATAAAGACGAAAGTCCTGGTTTCCTTTGAGGGACTGCTTGAGCTCGTCGTAGATCTCGTCGATGCTGTACTCTGGCTTGGGGCGAAGTCCGAACAATGGCCAGCCGTCAACATGCTCAATCTTGTCCAAGTCCACCACGTCGTCCAAATACAATAAACGGTCGTTTGAAGTGGGTGCCATGCCATGGTCACTAAGCACAACCAAGTTTACGATGTCGTTAAGGTTCCGTGCCTCAAGTTGGGCAACAAGGGATCCGACAAAGCCGTCGACGTCCTGAAGAGCCGTATCGAGATGCTCGCCAGATATACCATACTTATGGCCCACCAGGTCAATGGTGGGAACATACGCAAGAATAAGCTCTGGCCTACTGTCGATATCCTTGTCAATCCATGAAATCACACGATCGACCTTTGCAGCCAAGGCTTCACTCCCGTTGTAGCGATCCACATGCAACGGGCCGCCGTCAATGCCCACACCAGGCACCTCGCTCCCGGGCCACATATGGATTGCAGACAGCACGCCTTGTCTGTGGGCTGTTTTCCACACTGGTTCGCCGCCCTGCCAGAAATCAGGATCCAAACCTCCCTTCTTGGGGTCGGTGTTCACGAACTGTCTCAGCAACTTGGGGTCGTAGAAGGTGTTGCCCACAATGCCGTGCTCGGAGGGGTATAGGCCAGTAATCAAGGTCCAATGGTTGGGAAACGTGGAGGATGGAAACGAGGGGGTCATGTATGGAGCACCGTAGTCGTTGACCATCATGCTGTGGAGGGTGGGAGTGCGTTTTTGGTTGATGTAATGGGGATGGAATCCGTCAAGCGAGACCACTATGGTGGTGGGGTAGAATTCATGGGTGGTGTTAGACAAGATTTTCTTGTATTGAGGGAAATTGCCAGTGCCACTCATCCTACCGGCAACATAAAACACCATGGAGACAAGGGCGATAAGGAAGAGGGAACCAAAAGATATAAAAAGACGTCTTCGTGTCTGCAAGATCTTGGGTTCCGGCTGCTCTTGTAGTTCGAAGCTCTCTGTCGAGCCCAGGTCGTCGAAATTGACCATTTCGTAGCTATTTTGTGTTGGTCTGGAAAACCAGTTTTTGACCTTGGAGCCAAAAGATGGATCTGGCTGCTCAAAGTCAAAGTCAGATACATCCTGTAAGACAGCACGCCGTTCTTCAAAGAGGATGTCATCCTCCTCGTCTAGATCTGTCACAGGCACGTCCACTGGGTGGTGATTAACGGACATGAAGATAAAAACCCGTGCGCGATAATTAATCTGGTGGCTGCGAATTTTAGTGTGAGCCCAAGATACTGCGGCACGGGCGAGGGTGTCGTAGCTCGTTTACTATATGCTGCTATATGCTTCTATATACGTTCCATATCATTTCTTTGCTCGCGTCCTCGTTTCCAGTACACCTTCATACGAAGAGCCATGATTGGATCGGGAACCAAGTCGTTGGTACTTATGGTAGCATTGCAACCGTCCACTGGGCAGTTTTTCAGCTGCCGACTGGTGGTTCCGGCCAAATACTCGTAGATGGTGGTTTTCGAAAACACATGCAAGCATTTCCGCGACATGTAGGGCTCGACATAGTAGTCGAGCGAGAGCGGGTCCCGGAGCGAGATCTTTCCCCCGGCCACCGCCACATCGTCTCCACTGTCAGCATCGGAAGGAAGCGGATTAGAAGGGTCCTGGAGGATATACACCAAGTTTCGGAGCTGCAGGTACGTTTCGTTGGCACCCACAAGCTGGTCGGTGGACTTCTCGTGCTGTCTAAAGCTCCTGTCTTCGTTGTAGTCGGCAATAATTTCGTCGCCAAACTGAGGCTTGGTGCCATACTCGCGATAAGAGTCCATGGTTTCCACCGTCAACTCGGGCTCTCCTCGTTGCCGCTGCCGTATTTTGGCACGACTGTTGTGTGTCGACTGCTTCCACCACTCCAACTCGTGCTTGGTGATTATGTGCTGCTTTAAAGTGCCTAGTAGGGTGTTCAAAGTGTCATGGTTGACCTGCACCTGGGCCCGGTTGTTGTCGCTGAGCACAAAGTCTATGTATGCCTTTCCCTGAGCCGACACATCGTCGATGGCTGTCTGTACCTCCTGTAGCAGGCGCAGATAGTTGCTGTCTGCTGTCTCGAACTCTCTAACCAACTCGTGGTGGAGCGGGATATACAGGGGCAAATGAGCATCGATGTGAAGATCAGCCATGTTGTGATAATTTGGCGCGCCTTTATTATAGAGGACGTGGGAAGCGGCAGGTGCAGGAGCCAGGACAGGGGCCAAACGCTAAAGGCTACGGCCAAAGCACGGCTAAAACCATGGTCAGAAGCTTACAGGTAAATTGCTCGTAATATACATTAGTATCCCTTTTTAAAAGACCTCACCTTGGTCGAACATGGCGTCAGCGACCTTGATGAAACCGGCAATGTTGGCACCCTGCAACAAAGATGGCAAGCCAGAAGCACTCTTCTCGGTGGAGTACTTGACGGCAGTAGCGTAACAGTTCTCGAAACAGGTGTACATGATGTTCTTCAACTTCTCGTCCACTTCCTCGGAGGTCCAGGTGACTCTCTGCGAGTTCTGGGCCATCTCCAAACCAGAAACGGCAACACCACCACAGTTGGCAGCCTTACCTGGAGCGTACCAAACGTTCTTGGCTCTGTTGGCCTCGAAAACGTCAATGGCCTCCACGGTGGAACCCATATTGGAGCCCTCAGCAATGTACTTGCATCCGGCGTCAACCAAAGCCTTGGCCTCGTCACCGCTCACCTCGTTCTGGGTGGCACATGGCAAAGCAACGTCAACCTGGCCAACCTTGGTCCATGGACGGACACCAGCAAGGTACTCGGTCTTGCCAGAGAAGATGGTGGCAGAGTCCTTGGTGATCTCCTCCAAAGACTTGAACTTGAGCTTAGCGGCAGCAATGGCCTCAACCTGCTCGGGCACAATACCAGATTGTGAAATGAGAGCTCCCTTGGAGTCAGACAACGACACCACAGTTCCACCCAACTCGATCACCTTCAAGGCGGCGTACTGGGCAACGTTACCGGAACCAGAGATGGCGACACGCTTACCCTTGAAGGTTTCCTTGCCGTCGGTGGCCTTCTCAATCATCTTCTCCACATAGTAGACGGTACCGTAACCGGTGGCCTCGGGACGGATCAAAGAACCACCCCAGCTCAAACCCTTACCAGTCAACACACCAGACCAGTTGTTTTGCATCTGCTTGTAGGCACCGAACAAGAAACCAACTTCACGGCCACCCACACCAATGTCACCAGCTGGGACATCGGTGTCAGCACCAATGTATCTGGCCAATTGTCTCATGAAGGCAACACAGAATCTTCTGATCTCGGAGTCGGTTCTTCCCTTAGGGTTGAAGTCACATCCACCCTTACCACCTCCCATGGAGAGACCGGTCAAGGCGTTCTTGAAGATCTGCTCGAAACCCAAAAACTTCAACACCGACAAGTTGACGGTGGGGTGGAATCTCAAACCACCCTTGTAAGGACCAAGAGCCGAGTTGAATTGGACTCTGAAACCGTTGTTGACCTCGATCTCACCCTTGTCGTTCTCCCATGAGACTCTGAACTGGATGATTCTCTCAGGGACAGACACCACTGGGATCACCTTCTTGTAGTGAGGGTGCTCCTGGAACAAGGTGGATTCCTCCAAGGCGGAGACCAATTCGTTGTACGCTTGTTGAAATTCAGGCTCGTGAGGCAAAACCATTATGATGATTTTTTTGCGATGGCCCGCAGCCGAATTTATACTTTTTCACCCCATGTTGCATGCGTTTGCAACCATGAACATTTGCCTGCGATCTGGTATCAGCAGCCAATAGCAGCGTTGCGGAGACAGGGCCGCTACCGGCTCGATCAGCTTGTGTGCAGGACTGCTTTTTCGGGCTAGACCGAGCCATGTGAATTTGGGAGCAAGTGGCCGGCGGCGGTTGCGGTGCTGCTTGTGGGTGCGCAGCAGCAGACCGGAAGTGCGCCCAGTTGGCGCCGGTGTCGTCTGGCGTCTTATTTCGTGCCGTTTAGGCCGTTTATGGTGCACCCAAACACCACAACTATGACTCAGGGCTAATCGCATCAATCACACCTCGGTCCCTGGCGCGCGAGGCCGACCCCGGGGGGTATGCGGCGTTTAGTTAACGGCCCGAATATGGTTCTTACAGCAGCTCCGAGTCGGGAATGCGGTAACGAAGGACAGTATGCAGCACGATAGGAGTTCTTCCGGGAAGCATTCTTCCGCTTGATAGACGGCGGTTGCAGTAATTGGATGGCTGATTATCTTGTGCCCCCACCGCGGGTGACTCGTCCGTAATCTTTTTAATCAGACGTTGTGTCATCTTTTATTGGTTGTTTCAGATCACAATAGTCACCGGATCGAGAAGTGATGAGATCTTGCATAAGCGATCTTGAGCCTATTAAGCGTGTATCGTAACCTTGCAGTGTTCGATATAGCGTCACAGTTTCAGATACGCCACAGCTATTCTCTTGACCACTTTTGACGTTATACAGGCTTCTTTTTGTCTTTTGTTTGACATACCTCTCTCCTCAAATCTGGTTTGAGGTTCCTACTCAAGGTGTAGTACCGTTTGCCACCGGCCATTGTAAGCTGTCCAATGGATCCTTTCTTTTACTTGTACTCAAATTCATCTCCGGTATGTTCCGTGCTCTTTTGCAGCTTGCCGTTTGCAGCCGTGTTAGCCCGACTGGAATATTCTACTACAGAAATTTGAAGAATGCCTCAATGCTACTATAGACAGCCACTATATACATTCGCTCGCAGCCATGATCCCCGTGTCCTGACTTCAGTTCTCTTCTACTTCGAATACACGGCTACGTTGAGCGATACGGTCATCCACCACCAACTCCTGGACCCATTCGGAACCTTTCTCCTTTCCCTTCTGGACCCATTTCTTGGGCCACTCAGACTCTTCCTCTTTGGCCATGAATTGGTCCTTGTACTCAAACGGCCTCGACTTGTTGTCGATGAGTTGGGCGGTTCTTCTGGAGAAGTCTTCTGCCTCGTAACGCTGGGTGAAGAACCGGTATATTTTACGGTGGGTGTTGGAGAACCCCACTATGGTGGGCAATGCAAAGACATACACTGGTTGATCAAAAAGAACGGGCACGTTCTTGTTGTTCAAAACCTGCCTGCCGGTATCGAGCTCGGGTGCAAGTTCGGCCCCGGCGTACTGGTCAGGACGTATGTATGGTTTGGGCACGGGCTTGGTGTCCTTTTTCTCTCCGTTTTCTCCCTGTTCAGCTGAATCTGTGCTGTCAGTCTGGACGTCGTTTGCTGGTTTGCTTTCAGTGCCTTCGTTTTCGCTACTAGTAGCCTCAGACTTCACTTCGGGCTCGGGCGCTGGTGCCTCCAATGGCCCCAAGAGTCCTTCATGGACACCGGCAAGGTACTCCTTGTAAGCACCGCGGCCAATGCAGATAACTCCTCCGGCCTTTTCTGGGTTGAGCTCGTCGTCCCTCTGCGGAGAGATGGTTCCGTTCAAGTAGTAGAACCCAAGCACATCTGTTGGTTTGTAAAGGTCCAGGCGTTTGACAAGTGCCTCCTCCTCTTCGTCGGTCTTGGTGCTGCTGGCGGTCAACCTTTGGAAGGAAGAGAGAACGTGCTTCTTGGAAGCGTCCTTTTCGTCTTCGTTCTCCACTACCAAGCCCGCTCTTTCTCTTCTCAACTCTCTGATTTTTTCCGCAACACTGGCACGGATATCTCCTTGACGGTCCTCGGTGTACACGTCGTAATCCACCGCAGCAGCATTCAACACCGGCTTGACGTACTTTCTGAAGTATTTCATCGACACGTCCAAGAAGTTGTCCGGTGGGGGAGCAATAAATATAGACATTTTGCGGGGTATTCGGTCATTGGGGTATGCCTGCTGGCTGAGGTGCTCGACGTGCTTCATCCATTTGGCCCGAATCTGCTTCTGTTCGTATTTGTCGTAGGCGATTCCACCACCAATACCTGCTAAAACAGTCCAGAAAATGAGCCAGTTACGAGATGGTAAAGAAAACCGTGGAATACCCATCATCCTCAAAGCAGGATTACTCCATTGCTTTTTTACTTTTGGCTTCGAACCGTCTGCTTTGGTGCTAGCAGACGCCGTTGGTTCTTTATCGCTCATGCTTGAGATCGAAACTGCGACAGAATTTTCTTGACCAGTAGATGTATGGGTGCGAAAGAGTGATGGTGGGGCTGGGGAAGACTGGTTCGTCAGAATGGAAGTCTATAATGGCTGTGAAGACGGCTGTAGCCGAGATTGTGGACACGTTTAGGTCCAGCCTTGTGTTTTCCTTTTTCCTTTTTTCTTTTTTCTTACTTTTTGCATTTTCTGCTAGTTTTGCTAAATGTACTTGCGCAACTCAACCTCCAAATCCTGTTTGTTTAACCCTTTACCTATCAAGACCAACCTGTTCTCATGAATCCCCTCGGCCAATTGACCTCCCTCTATAACGTCGTAGGTGTCACGTACACCCTGGATCACTCTGACGTCTTTCTGGGCTCCATCCTTCACTAGTATACCTTTGACTCGATGGACCTCGATCTCTTTGCCGTTGGCTTGATTCTCCCACAATATATGACGAAGAAACAAGTCTACGGCTTCAAAGTTGTCTGTGGTAAAGAAAGGAAACTGCAAGCTCACGGTGGATATCCTGTCGTCATGGAAAGAAGCATCAGCAGAGTAGCTCAAGGAAGAAGTGAGCTTGTCGACGTTGGCCTCGAATGCATGTCTGTCTAGTATCTTGTCCAAGTTGATATCCCCGAACAGGGTGGGGTATATAGGTGCCGACGAGTTGATCTTGCGCACTCGAGAGCAGATGGTGTTGAGCTTGTCTTGGTCAATAAGATCCATCTTGTTGACTAGCAAGACGTCAGCTAATGCAATTTGAAGGTGCGCCGTGGTGATACCTGCTTCTAGTTGTTCCTTTTCCGTTTGTATTTCTTCTTCTGTAATATCCTCCGGATTCACGCTTTGCACAGACTTGAGGTGCTTGTTCTGCCGGTGCCAATGACCACCGACGTCATCCAAACACGTCAAAATGTTCTCCGAGTCGAGAACAGTGATGACAGAATCGATGTAGACGTTGGAGGAAAGTGCCTCGTCCAACCAGAACATCTTCGCAATGGGCGCAGGATCTGCTATTCCTGTTGTTTCCAACAAAATGTAGTCGATAGACCCTCTTGATCTCTCGATAAGCTGCTCTATCGCGAGAACACCGTTGTCCTTCACCGTACAGCAGAGACAGCCGTTGCCAAGATCCAACCATTCCTGAATCGCTTCATTCGAGTCCTGGATGGTGACAGACTTCTCTATGGCTGAAGAGTCCCCAAACTCGTTCAAAATTATTGCTAGCTTTTTGGTGGAGTTCTTGCCAATGTTCTGCAAAAGGGTCGATTTGCCCGAGCCAAGGTAGCCGGTGATTATGCTGATGGGGATTTTCTTGTCGGTATCCAAGGGTAGCTCTGGTCCCTTCTGCACGTAGCTGTCATTTGCAGACGGTCTAGAGTAGGTTTTACCCTCTGTCTCTTTCAAGTCAGTCACTAGGTCTGGTATTTCATCCATCATACAAATCGATTTTTCGCACCCGAATAACAACTGACCCCACATCACCACATCATGGCCAAGATCAGAATCCTCGACGGTGTGCTACTTGGTGCCATCATCCTATACATGGTGATGGCCCCGTACACAAAAGTCGAAGAATCGTTCAACATGCAAGCGATTCACGACATATTGAACTATGGGGTGTATCCATACGAAATTGTGGAGAACAACTACGACCACGTATCGTTCCCTGGAGCCGTGCCACGGCTGTTTGTGGGCAGTTTGGTGATCGCTGCCATAGCCAAGGTGGTTTTGCTACCATTATCGTTCTTTGGAATTGATTTGGTCTCCGAAGGCTCGTCCCAGATCTCGTTGCAATTGCTCGTCAGAGGCATACTTGGTTTGACCAACGGATTGATGTTGATTCGTTTCAGAGACCAATTGAACCAGGTTGTGTTTATCGAGAGAAAACACAAACGGGGTGTCATTGGCTTCTGGTTCACGCTTTTGATTTTGTCCCAGTTCCACTTGCTATTTTACTCGTCCAGAACTCTTCCAAACTTCGTGGCCCTCCCAGTTGTGACCTTTGCATTCAGCAAACTCATCGGCGGAGATATCACCGGATTGCCATGGTTGGCATTCGTGGGAGTAGTATTGCGCTTGGAGATAGGCGTCTTGGCTGGAATCATCGCACTTGTGTCTTCTGTTGGTTTCGGAAACTACAGCATTTCCTTCTGCACGTTCCTCTTGATCTCTGGTACGTTTGTGGGACTAGCAGCGTCGTTCTTCGTTGACTCTTATTTCTGGAACAGACTCTCTGTTCCTGAATTGGAAGCATTCTACTTTAACGTCGTTCAGGGTAATGCCTCACACTGGGGAACGCTGCCCTTCTCGGCCTACTTCACTGAATTTTTATGGAAGCTTTTCAGACCGCCTATTGTCCTCTTGTTGCTCCCATCTGGTCTCTTGAGTGACCCGGCTGACGACGGGACAAACCCATTCAGTAACAAGACACCAAGCATAACCCACCCCTCAAGAAACTCATTGAGGATATTGACCATTTCAAGCTTACTTTACGTTTTCGTGATGTCTTTCCAACCACACAAGGAATGGAGATTTATAGTTTATGTGGTACCAGTATTCGTGATGCTGGCGGCCAACGCTTTGGGCTCCTTCCAGCGTCAAACCTCGAAAGGCATTCTGAGCAAAATTCTCGTGTTTGTGCTTTTTGTCGGAATCTGCTCCAGCATCTTACTCTCGTTTATGATGTCATTTGTTTCCAGCTTTAATTATCCTGGAGGAGAAGCGATCCAGTATGCTAACCGGTACATGTTAGAAAACCCTGGCGTCGCTCACCTTGACGTTGAGCCTTGCATGACTGGTATCACCAAGTTTACTGAAGTGCATAGTCCCGACGTCAAGTTTGACAAAACTGAGGATGTTAGCACACTCTTGGAGTTGTGGGATAGCTACTCATTATTGGTAACGGAGAAGCACTTAACAAAGGAGGTCAACGACGAGGGCACTATATCATTTGATGGATCTAGCTGGACAATGATTTATTCTTCCAAGAAGTTTGATGGCATTACTCTGGCCCCATTGGTATTCCTTGTGCAACAAAACCAAAGAGATAAATCTGTTTTACCTGCTTTTCTTCTTCAGATACTTCACGAACTTGCAAATGGACAAATTGATACAATAAAGAATCTCCTCCAGTCTATGATCTTGCAACAGGATTACATCTACGTTTACAGGAGAGTCAAGCCAGACTCAATACCCGCATCAAGCAATCAGGTCTTGGAGGAGAAACCAGAGCAAGAAGAAGAAATAGACTTTGAAAAAGTTGGCGATGAATTAAATGATGAGATAGATCATTTCGAGAATTTACATTCCGGCTAGGATCTGGTTCTCTGTTTGCTGAAGAGGCGACATAATACCGTATACTGGTAAACTAGCTACTAAAATATACTGACCATCGCATTTCTTGTGGTCGCCGTTTTCTTGAACAAGAATTAATGAAGTAGATCTTTTGCTCACTGTCCTCCTAGTACAGAGTCTTGATAGACATGGACAATAGCAGCTAGAATACCACGTCGTTATTGATTTCAGGACCTCTTTTTATTGTCTCCTCATCTTCCGCTGGAATGAAAATGGGCGTGATACGGCGAAGCTTCTTCGCTGTAGCAATAATAGACATATCGTCCAATTGATTCGGCCCAGCTGGGGTATTGGTGCCTCGAATATCAAAGTTGGGTGGCTCCGGGGGCAGGATAGACCTATACGAACTTCTCACTTTCGGCGGCAGTAGC
Source organism: Meyerozyma smithsonii (assembly GCA_030570235.1). Taxonomy (NCBI): domain Eukaryota; kingdom Fungi; phylum Ascomycota; class Pichiomycetes; order Serinales; family Debaryomycetaceae; genus Meyerozyma; species Meyerozyma smithsonii. The sequence goes on along the minus strand of JAJLVE010000009.1, from coordinate 43,276 downwards.
TTTACGTAGTTGCGCTGATAGCTTTCAGAAACTCGCCGAGAATCTCTAGGATCAACAATACCTTTAGCGGTTTCGAAACGTCGCTTTAGAGCATCAATCCGTTGAGACTTCACTCTCAATGTGGTTGATTCTAGTCTGGATGATGATAAAGCATTGATGCTGCGCGACGGAGACTTCTTGAGTGGGGTGTTAAGGTAACTAGGACTTTCTGAAAAATTTCTGGCCGACTTACTTGCAAGAGGTGACTGATTAGATATGGTTGTATCGCCATCTTCGTGTAGGTCGTTGCGGTTAGACAAAAGGTTAGACCGCCACAAGTCAAAAAAGTCTCTCGTCCTCGATTGGTCCCACTTCTGAATAAATAGGGTACAACTTTGTTGGTTTCTTTTGACATATTTGAGCACCTTTAACGACCATACATTCAAGACTTCCCTCAGTTTTGAAAAGTCGCGTTGGTCTCTGAAATCATTGCTCACGTCAAAAAGCTGTGTGGCTAAGTCAAATTGATCATACCAGATGGTCAATGCCTTCTTCATGAGCATTTTGCGCTCAAAATCTAATGCACGCTCTTCTAAATCATCAACAGCTACCACCAAATTATGCCAACGGCGGAATGTGGTCTTCAAAATGCTGCATTGGTTTTGAAACGAAATACATTCCTGATTCATCAAAAACTCATTTTGCCTATTGCTGACCAATTGGTGCAACCATTGACGAAAAACTTTTGATTTAATGAGCGGTCCCTGAAGGCTATTTTGAAAGAATCTTATTTTTTCGTCAGCAAGTAAGGAATACTTTTCCTCCTTTTTCCTTTTCCATGATTCGAAGTATGATTTTAAAAGTATCCGATCTGAGATAGCAACAAGCTTAGGCTCTATTGTGGACAACCTTCGGATATTGGTGTGACGCAAAGTCCACTTAACATAATATCTGTCAAGCAAAAAAGTGTCCGAAGCAAGTAGTTGCTCATAATGATTATCATATTTTAATTTCCAATTGGCGACGGTTCTTTGCTTCAAGTGGTAATCGTCAAACTGTAAAGCAACTTGGACAGCATCCCTTTTCTTGGTTAGTGCATTCTTCCAAGTTGCAAACAAAGATCTCAAGCGAGAGATTTGCTGTTCCTTGGTCCAAGTCTGCAACCGGACTCTTGACTTCCATTTATTAAGAAAAATTCTCAATACTGGACCTTGAACAGGCTTTTGGTTTCTCGACTTTAATAACAAATTTAATTCCCATGAGTTAAATGCCCAGTGCAACAAACTTTTTCTTCTGAAATCAAGTTGTGTCTGCTTAACTTTCAATTCTGTCTCCCAAATTCCCCAAAAGTCCCGTTTAAGAATTAATGCCTTCTGTGTATCATGTGCGTTGAGCAGTAGCCTTAACTGCGTCACTTTTCTCCACCACTGGAAAAACACTCGAAGAATGTGTTCCAGGTTTTTAGCATAGACGGAACGCATTACCTTATTCAATTGATTTATGCGGGCAATCTTTTTGGTGAATTTCGACAAAACGAACTGCTTCTCTGCAGCAAGGAGATACCTAAGCCTAGAGTCCATAGGATTAGGCTCCACATTGTTGGTTGTTAATTCATGCAGAGTCTCTGATCTTTCATAAGCCGAGAAGGTCTCATTAACTTTCAGAACCCACTGATTGAATGTCCACTTCAAAATAGCCATATCAGCCTTAGACGATGACTGATCAGCGGCAGATATTGCAATCGAATTAGACGAATCGATGGCCACCTTTCGATTAGTTAGATGATCAAAATAACGCCTGTAGAGGTTTGCATTGTAGTGATCGTCTGCAGCTTGAATATTCCCGAACCTAAGAGTTGATTTAGAAGCCCATAGCTGAAAATGCACTTTGGCTAATTTATTATCAGCCTTTGCGACATCACTCTTGTTTGACTGCAATGATCTGCACCACTTATTGAAGCTGAATAGAAGTGCTTGTTTACTGGAATAGGAGGACGCCAATTCGTGGACGTGCTGCCACTGTTTTGCCTTAGTGAACCAAATGTTAAGGCATTTCGATCGAACCCGTCTAGCTGGATCCCATTTCTCCTGCAAGATGTGATTGTCGTGGATATACTTGAGCGACTTGAGATGCCATTTCTTTAAATGTACCTGTAGGGTTGAAATTGATTGAGAGAACATTATAAAGGCCACTCGCATCAAGAAAGTGGAACGAAGATCAAGTATTTGTGAGTGAAGACTGGAAAATTGTATCACGGCCGCCTTTATGTCGACGTTATCGTCGCCATAATTGAACCTTACAATTTTATCGATTGCACTTTTGAGATTGGTTACAAATTGGTGATCTTCGGTGTTGGCTTTCTCCCTCATTTCAGAAAATACAAGCTCAAAGTAAATGGATAACAAGATAGGAAAGTTTGGGTCGAAGGAAAAATTAAAATCATTAAGATCAGGAATGAATTCACGTATGTGAGAAATGAGAGATGCCTTCTCACTCTTTGACAATGGGGAATCAAGTCGGAAGTCTGGGGTAGTAGGAGGCTGGTTGTCAATGGCATCTGCTTGTGGAAGTAATTGAAGACTATCAAAGGCAAGATTGGCGGCCCGCGCCAACAGCTTATCGGAAGTCTTTATGATGTCCTGATTCAAGAAGTCATAAAGAAAATTGACCTTTTCCTCCTTGATCTCAAAAGTATCTAGCTCGAGGGAGCCGATGGAGAGAGTTTGCATGTAAAGATTGACCATGATTCGTATGTATCTCTTGTAATCATGAACTGTTGCACCGGTGCCTTCGTACTTGTAAGTGAGGATTTCTAGAAAAAGATGGTATAGCTCTAATAGAATCGGGTCATTTGACTGTAGGTCTAAGGAAGGCGGCATGGCTGGGTGGACATCGTTTGCCGGGTAGTTTTCAGAGAACGAGCTGCCAATTTCGCCCACCAGATCGAGCTTTTGAATGAGCTGCTCTGTGATATCATCTTCAAGCACAAAGTCGGCGTTTCGTACGATGGATGCGTGCTGGATCTCATAGTCAATGCAACGGGCCAAGTAGTCTATGAGGGCGCTTTCAGCCCTTCGGTGGATGCGCACAAAAAACTCAAAGAAATTGACAAGACTGGAAATGATATTCAGTTGCTCCAGGTCCACTTCGTTAAGCAATTGCACTAGCAGCTTGGTGTGGCTGTCCACATGTTCATAATTGTAGTTCTTGATCTGGGCCACAAGGTTGAGCTTGGGTTTGTTTGGGGAACCAGAAGACGTGTACAACACGTGGAAGTCTGGGATTACATGCTGACGATGGCTGACGGTGCATTGCAAGGCTAGTGGAGTTGTTGCATCGTGATTCAATAGTCGGAGAAGACGCATCATCACGTCTTTGACGATGATTCCATATTCCAGTACGGATCCAGACCATGCCTGGATGTCTTCTATGCTGTGGACAATCGAAGTTAGTGCCTGTAGCAGTGACATGCCATTCTTTGGTTGTGTACTGTTTGTTTGTCTGGACGCAAACGTCTTGCAAGTTCCTCGGTGCGCAACCGTTGAAGGATGTCACTATGGGTGTAGCGGTTGCAGCAGAAGAGTTTAAAATAGAAGTCATTATTCAAACACCAACATTGTAACTGCTAGAGCTGCTGACACGATGGGGGATCGACGCACAGTCAGCTATGATACCGAGACGGCTGAATTTGATTTCTTGGGGAATTCAACACCAGAACCTACCAAGAGGATAGTTTCTGACGGGGAGATATATGGAGACGTACGTAAATCAGCACAGATCAGATCAGGAAGACCCGTCCCAGCATCGTCTGCTGTCCACGAGATGGAGTCTCCCAGTGGCGGTACAGGTGTTCTCCCGGATACGGAAATTGTCGAGCTTTCTGCGCCTGGAAGAAATAGCGAAGAGGCACCTTTCCCCCCAATAAAGATTCCCTACGGCCAACAGGCGCAGTATTCCAACCCAAGCATCAGGCTTCCATACGCCCGTCCACTTTCAACGTCATATTCCCCACCCAAATCTACCACAAGCTCCAATTCCAACCACTTGGGCCTGATTATTGGCGGCTACACCTACAGTAATAACTCATTAGATGCACCCAATTCAGAAGACAATACCCTGGAAGTGCCCTACAACGGCGGGGACTCCATTGGAGAAATACCCTCTATAAAGCCGAAGATCATCCCACCAGGTCCTCCGCAGCACCACACTAGACAGAGCTCTGAATCGTCTATAATGTCCAGCTCGTCTACGGCCACCGTCAGCAAAGACCGGCGTTTTGTACGCTACGCCATGGGCCTGTCAAACAGTACCAGCTACTCCAAGAAAAAGTGGCAGATGCAGCATGTCATCCAGTGGCTTGATGCGAACGACTTCAATTCGTCGTGGAAGGACACCTTCAAACGTAACGAGATATCGGGCAATCGTTTCCTCGAGCTCGCAAACTATGAACCTAATTCTATGATATGGCAGCAGTTTGGAAAGCTTTTACGCTTAGACAATGATCTTAATACTATAGCGCGGTTCATTGAACTCCTCAAGACAGAATGTGAAGCCGATAGCGTCAATGAAGATGACACTACCCTTATTCCCGACTCGCCTTCCAACTTGAGGAATGAACCCGCTCCTGGACAAGCAAGTGCAAACAGGTCAGACAACCGGAAATCCACGCCAGTGTTCTTCAAGCACGGAAGTTCAAATTCGACAAACTCATCGTCTTCGTCGTCACCTAATAATTCCCAACTTCCCATCAAACAGCGGCCCTATTCGTATATCGATCCTGGCTCAGGAAAAAATCGAGACCGAGATATCACTTACAAACTCTTCCGAAAACAACACCATAAAGCCTCTTCAGAAGGGAAGAACCCCGACGGCGAGATTCGATCATTCACTATTAACAAAGAGAATACAAAGCGAGCATCTATGCTTTCAGAGGATGCATTGAGGTCCGCTGGCGAACCTCTACTGAAAACCATAACCTGGCAAGGCTATGGAAATGACGGACAATCAAAGAAATCGAAACTTTTAAACGCCCTTAAAAAGTATGGAGGCGACCGTGCTGCTGGATTCGTCAAACAGGCCCACGGGTTTGGAACAAACTCAACATCTCAAGTGCCGACAATGTCTTCCTACGGAAAAGAACTAACACCAAGAAGTATTCAAAAAGAATCACCTGTGCAGCAATCTATGAGGTCAAGCATCACTCAAGATGAACTTCTGACCTCCAGAAAAGACCTGTCAGATACGGTTCTAAGTTCTGCAAAGTCGGCTGTATCGCGCGTTTCCCAGACGTACAACCAGACTTCTCCTCTATTGGCGCCTACTTCAAAAGAAGACTATGCCAGTTACCTTCCTTTGAGAAAGTCTATAAGCAAGTCCATCTTAGTGACGAGCGATAATTTACATTTCAAAGCAGTCACGTTTGACGTAAACAGGGAAATTTCTTGTGATTACATTAAGCAAAAGGTAAACGAGGCTCTTGACCTCATAGCTATTGGTAAAGTCACCTATCATCTAACTCAACTTGACTTTGAAGAGGGAGCGCCACTTACAGATGATCTTTTAGAACACTTTATTCAGAGAGGAGACTTCATGCTTTACGTGCAGCAGGATGTGGGCGAATCATTTGCGAATACTTATTCTACAACTTCCTCGGATACGCGCTCCTACGAGATCCAGGGTGACCTCGAAGAAAAGATATACCCAGCTACACCCCAATACTTGTTGCAAACAAACCCTGACAGACAGGTTGATTATTGGAACTTCAAGGAAGAACAACAGCGGCTTTTGAAACTCACTGAAGCCAAGAAAGGCAAGGCACCATCAAAGAGCCTGGTCGACGGTCATTCTCCACACATACCCATGCAATTGGCGTTCCCTATTCAGAAAAGAGAAAAGAATTCTGTTAGTACGCCTACACTCAAGATTGACATTGCAAATTCAGCTACTTCAAAACTGGGACCGCTGTCATCAGCCCTGGATACAAAGCTGTCAGGATCATTCCGTGTCTTACGGAGAGAGGGTCATGAAATTGATTTTGACAAGCGTAGAAAATCTCCTTATGATTCCAAGGCTCCAAAGTTAATTCCTAATATTTATTCATCTTCGGTATCGGACACCCTGAAATCTCCGGTCTTTGCAACGACAGTCTCAACGTTAAAGGATAATGAGAATCCTATTGAGGTCGAAAAGCAAAATAGCTTTGTTGCTCGTAGGGCAGCCCCGCCGCCTCCTTTGCTGAACAAGAGCAGCTTTAATGGACACAACCACCTTGTGGTGAGACAAGGAAGCACCAAGTTGCTGCCTGGTATGTCTGATACTTCAACGTCCAGCAATTCAACGATGCTGAGCGACTGGTCATTTTCGTTACCAAGAATGGTTGCGAGTAAGCGTGGGAATTCTTCCAAGTTGCGGCGTAAACCTCCCGCCAGCATTGACGTGTTCAAGGAAAACGAGATTTCTTTTGACGATGTGCCACTGCTCGAAGTGTCTCAGACTAATTCCGATGAGGACTTTTTTGTCAAGCCTATGGAGAACGATGAATTTTTCATGAAGAAATTCAAGTCACCGCCCGAAGGGGCTAAGAAGGGGGTGATTCTTAAGGATGAAAGTGTCAGTAAGGAAGAAAACTCAAAGCATATTGATATGGATGTTCGGCCACCAGTTGAAGAAGTGTACAGAAATCTCGAAAAGTACTTCCCAAATACCAACTTGGACAAGCCGATCATTGAAGCCGATCCCGCTTCGCCCGTGGTGAAAGATGTGAAGACCGAGAGAATGACGATTTCACGGACCTTTTCAAATGCCAATATATCACCCGTCAATCCAAACAACGGCGGAGGCGACGAGGTGTACTACAATGAGGATGGACTGGGCAATCCACTTGCGATTAGGAGAATGAAAACGATTCGTGGTGTGGCCAACGAAGCACACAGAAAACGCCTCGAAAGAAAGCGGCTTTCTAAGAGAGGGGACATAAACGTTGAGAATGCGTCGTCGGGAGCTGGTGACCTAGCCCGGTCAAACACGAAAATGTGGGGCCAGAAGGTGTTTGAAGTGACGTCGACCGAGATTGAAAAAGGATTTGTGTCAAAGATTAAGAACACCAACGGAGAATTCGAGGAGTTTGCGTGGATCAAAGGTGAGCTTATTGGCCGCGGGTCGTTTGGTGCGGTGTATTTGGCGTTGAATGTCACCACCGGAGAGATGCTTGCGGTCAAGCAGGTAGTTGTGTCTAAGATCGACAGCAATTTGGACGGCATCAATGCGCTTCACAAGGAAGTGGAAACGATGAAGGACTTGGACCACGAGAATATCGTGCAATACTTGGGGTTCGAGAGACAGGGCCGTATATACAGCTTGTTCCTCGAGTACGTGGGAGGAGGGTCGATAGCGTCGTGCATGAAGTTCTACGGCGGGTTCGAGGAGCCGCTCATCAGGTTCATCTGTCGGCAGGTGTTGCGGGGACTCGAGTACTTGCACTCGAACGGCATTCTTCACCGGGACTTGAAGGCAGACAACTTGCTTTTGGAGATCGACGGCACCTGCAAGATCTCGGACTTTGGCATATCCAAGCGGTCGCAGGACATCTACTCGAACAATGCGGACATGTCGATGCAGGGGTCTGTGTTCTGGATGGCGCCGGAAGTCATCGACAGCATTGTCGAGGACAAGAAGAAGGGCTACAGTGCCAAGGTGGACGTGTGGTCGTTGGGGTGCGTGGTGCTCGAGATGTTTGCCGGGCACCGGCCGTGGCTGAACGAGGCGGTGGTGAGTGCCATCTACAAGATCGGCAAGACCAAGCTGGCGCCGCCCATCCCCCAGGACATCGCCCACTTGATCTCGGCGCATGCCCGCAGTTTCATCAACCAGTGTTTCACCATCGACGCGGAGCAGCGGCCTACAGCGCAGCAGTTGTTGCAGCATCCGTTTATTAACGAGGATCTAGCGTTCAAGTTCGAACACACGCGGCTTGCCCAGAACATCAGGTACAATGCCCGGCGCAGCAGCGGTGGCGGCGGCAGGTAGCAGGTCTATATACATTTTTAGGTCAACTTCAATTCGTTTATCATCAAGATGGTCTGATAGGGTTGCACCGGGAAGGTCTTGCGGCGCCGGCAGCGCTGCTTCTTGCGGTACACCTCGTAGTATGGTTCTCTGGTGATTTCCACCACGTTGGCCCGGAGATCGATCCACTCCTGCGGCACGCCGTTGGCGTCGTTATATGTGTATTCTGGGGACCCCACGGTGGTGATGTCGCGGAGGCGCAACTGGTCGCCGACCTCGGCACCCTTGAGCTTGAAAGGAAGCACCACCCGGTCGCCCTTGGTCACCAAGTAGGGCATGTTGTGGAGCCTGAACACGGCGTACAAGTCTGTTGCGGCCGCGTTGAACTTGAGGAGCAGTAGCGGCGTCTGGGCCGGTCTCGCCGCCACCGACTGCATTCGGTGGCCAACTAGCAGCCTCAGAAACACCGGCAGTGCCATTTTAGCCGCCCCGGTCCTGAACATGGTGTCTCAAACTTTTCTCTCCATTTGCAGTTTCTGGCAGTGAGCGCACGGTGCGCACACGACGATTAAATTTTTTTGCTGCACCGCACCTCGAAAACCTCGACGGCGGTACGGAGACCAGGAGACGCCTAACTAGTGGAACTGCTGAGACTCTCGTTTTTTTGAGTGCACCTGGGCGCCCCCAACATGTCAGGGTCGTTTTGGAAATTCAGCAACGGCTTCACGTCCCTTTCCAACATCTCGTCCTTGATCGAGAGCCATGTCGCCGACGACGGCACTGGTAAGGGGAACACCCGCGAGGTGCTAGTGAAGCTTCTAGACGAGTCCGACTTGCTCCAGGAGCTCCTCGCCAACAATTCCATGTTGTTGGAGTTTCTCCGCGCCAACGACGTGCTCGAGCTCCTTGTGGAATTGGTGGTCAACGAGGGCCACTTGGACGTGTCGGAGCAACTAGCGGGGCTCGACATCCAGGAAAAGGACCAGGAGGCCCCCAGAAAGGCCGCCAAGGAGCCTGCGGAATCTAACGACGAAATGAGGAGCGACGACGACGATGACGACGACGACGACGACGAAGAAGATAACGACGATAAGCAGGACGATGACGAAACCGACGACGAGCGGCGGAGCCGCCATGCGGCGCTCGCCGCCGAAATCTTGAGTGCCGACGTGTGGTCGCTCACCGACACCGTGATGGACTCGACCACCAACCTCAACCGCCTCTGGTCGGTGCTCGACAGCGTCAAGCCGCTCTCCATCAACTTGTCGACATACTTCATGAAGATCATGGAGCACCTCTTGGACATGAAGTGCGACGAAATGGTGACGTATCTCATCGAAAACCAGCCGCGTTTGGTGGAGAAGTTTGTGCGCCATCTCTCCAACCCCCCCCTCATGGATTTTCTTCTCAAACTCATTTCCACCGACAAGCCCGACAACTCGACCGGCATCATCGACTTCTTGCAGGAGCAGGACCTCATCACCCACTTGATCGACGCTCTCGACATCGACGACATGAGCGACACCGACTCCGAGCTCGCACTTGTAAGGCAGCTGTCCGCTGCCGACTTCCTCAAAGCGTTAATCACCATCTCGGCAAACTCGACAACCGATAGCTCCACTATCGGCCCCAACGAGCTCACCCGCGAGCTCGTCTCATACGACCGCATGGAAAAGTTATGTACCATAATGCTCAAGGGAGGCTATGCCTTGGCCAACGGCGTGGGAATCATTATAGAAATTATCCGCAAGAACAATTCCGATTATGATGCACTCCCGGTGCTATACATCACGCTCGAAAGTCATCCTCCCACCGGCCGTGATCCCATCTACTTGGGCCACTTGCTTCAGATATTTGGCAGCAAGATCGACCACTTCAACAAACTCCTCGTCGCCGGCCGGGAAACATCTAAACTTCAAACGCCCTTTGGTGAAATCGAGCCCTTGGGATTTGAGAGGTTTAAGATTTGCGAGCTTGTGGCCGAGTTGTTGCATTGTTCAAACATGGCATTACTCAACGATAACAAGGGCTACAACGTCGTAAAACAGCGCGACGAGCTCCGTATCAAAATGAAGGAGTACGACCCCATCAGTTTCAAGTACAACGAGGTGATTGCGTTGCCTTCGGAAGACAAGCCAGGTTCAGAGTCCAACCACAATAGCGACGAGGAATTCGGCAACGACACCATCGACTCCTTCAACTCCAGGTCGCAGAGCGACGGCGATTCGATTTTCCACGGCGCTAACTCGGATGAAAACGAACCCCATGCCAACGCCAACTTGACCGAGGAACAGATCAGAGCCAACCCAGTAATTGGTGATTTCTTGAAAGTATCATTGCTTGATACGCGCATAATATCAAGCATACTTGCCATGTTTTTCAAGTTCCCATGGAACAATTTCTTGCATAATGTTGTATTTGACATCGTCCAGCAGGTTTTGAACGGATCTATGGATATCGGCTTCAACAAATTCTTAGCCATTGACTTGTTTGACCACAGTGCCATAACAGACAAAATCATCGAGGGCCAAAAGTTGTGTAGCGACTTTGAAGAGAGCAACAAGGGATTACGCTTGGGCTACATGGGCCACTTGACCTTGATTGCTGAAGAAGTTGTCAAGTTTATCCAGGTTTACCCTGTCAATACGTTGAGCGATTTGATCGACAAGAAGGTGGAGGACGATGTTTGGGAGGAATATGTGAACCATGTTCTCTACGACACCCGTGAAAAGTACAACGCCATCTTGGGAGGCGGGGACGAGGACGACGATGCCAGCAACACTTTTGAGCAGGAGACTGATTTTGTTCACGACTACAAGCCTGGTCTTGTTCTCGACCCCAACACCGACCATGATATCGGACACCTTGACGCGTCCGAAGAGGGAAACAAGGGTGACTCAGAGTCGGAGGACGATGATGACCACTTCACTAACTACATGTCGGAGCAGTTGACCAACACCGCGACTGCCGACCTTGGAGTTTCTGGAGATGAAGATGCATACATAGACCCCAATGATGACGGACTTTCGTACAAGAAGTCCAATTCTTTGTACGACAACGATGGGGTTCCAAGGCATTTGAACAAGACGGAGGACGTGGAGTTGTTGAGCGAGAGCTCCACCTCCAGCTCTTCCTCTGATGATGAGGACCTTATTTTCGATGATGATCATGATGATAATGACAAGGGCACGAACAGTTTAACTAGAGCAGCTAGTAAAGGTAGTTGATGCTTTTAATCTATATTCCATTTTATCATTACTATGTAGGCGCTCTTAGGTGACTACTGCGCTCTTGCGGCCCTCACGCTCCAACGGTGGAAGCGCCAGGTCAACCACTTGACCGTGAGGCTTGGGCACACCGCCCATAAGGCCCTTGCGGAGGGCCAAGCCCGAGTCACGCTCTTCGACGCCGTAGAATTCGTCTTTAACGGGGTGCATCAACACGGTGTTGTTCTTGCTGATGGTGATGATGGAGTTTGTAGGGACGCATATCCAGTCTCCACGCTCGAATGTGAGCGGCTCGCTGGCGACGAACACAACGTCCTGGGACCTGTTGAGACGCTCCATTTTGAAGAGTCCTGGTTCGTACTCGTAGAAACGCAGGCCGGTGCTAAAGTGGAGGGATGCAGCTTCGTCTGTCTTTGAGGTCACATAGCGACTTATAACCACCAGGGACCCGTCAGTCACGGCAAAGTTGAGGAGCGATGGTTCTGAGGTGACTGCCAACTGCCACTCTTTGATGACCCTAATTGTCTCCAACAAGGCCTCACGAAGAATGTCGTGAGACACCTCAGCAGTTCCCGGCGAGTGGCCCATATGCTTCAACGTGTGGAGGAAGAGCGCAAAACAGCACTCAGAGTCGGTGGAGCCCTGGATGTGAAGAAAGAACTCGTCGTCGATGTGGCTTATGAGTTTCTTCTTGATCTGATCAAAGCACAGGATACCGCCGTTGTGCATAAACATGATATTGCCGTACGAGAACGGGTGGCAGTTTGTCTCAGCCAACACGCCCTGGGTAGAGGCACGGACATGGCCAAAGACTAGCCTGGACTCTGTGCATTCGGAAAGGTTGTTGAGGTTGACATTGTTCCACGCCGGAGTGATGGCTTTGAAGATACAGGGCACATGCTTGGAGGTGTAGTAGCCGACGCCGAAGCCGTCACCATTGATAGGATTCCGCATGTCGAGACGGAGTCTGGAGTCAAACGACTGGTTGATGATGGAGTGGGCGGGTTTGGTGAGGAGATCGGAAAGCACCATGGGCTCACGGCCCTTGTAGATCATGAAGCGGCACATTATGCGAGAAGGAGGATGCTGAGACTGGAGAATCGAACCAAGAAAAACGGCTCAGAGGTAGCGTAAAGCCAACGTATGTTTTTGGGACACCGGAGTAGAACTGTGGTGCTCCGATAGCACGAGTATGGAGTATCTAGTTGCCCAGGAGTCGGTAAGGGTACTCAGAAACAGTTGATGAACTAGGATGGGTACCTTACAATACACGAGTTTGCTGAGACCGTTTCAAGCCGTGTGTGTCGTTTGGTGCCGATAGTGGTGTATGAGGAAATGACCTTGTGTTCTGACCCATTTCGCGATCCTGCGTGCGTTCCCATGAGCTTGCCCCATACAGTCCCAAATGTTCGCTCGGGTCAAGGGAGATTAGCTGGCCGGCTGGCAGCCAGGCAGCCCCCGCGCCTGCAGGATTGCAATTGCCCCATACTGTCACCCGGGTTTGCCTCCACTCCTTTTTTCGTTACCATGTCACTTTTCAGGACTCTCCAGAACTCGCCCGCCACCATCACCATCTTCCACAATGCTCGGCTCCCGGCGCTGGCTGCGTTGTACCACCAATTGGAACAGGCGTACCAGAACAACAGCGACGGCAAGAACCAATTTCTTGTTGATTTGATGGCAAACAAGATGCCCACGTACGACCAGTTCCTCACAATCGCACAGGCGTGCTTGAAGGACGAGGCCAGCAAGGCTACGTTGCGCAATTGCTTCCCGTTCATGTACGAGCAGACGAGCGTGTACCAAGAGGAGCCTCGAAGCGTGACCCGCAAGCTGCCCGTCGGCACCGACTTGGAGCGGATCGAAGAGAGGCTGGTGGGGATCAAGATGTTCAGCGAGGTGGAGTACACCATGATCTACGACGCGTTCAACCAGGCAGTGGAGCAGAAGGACATTGCCGAGGAAGACATCTTTCGCAGCCCGCTCGTGGTGGACTGGGACCAGTCGCTCATTGCCGGCGACGAACAGACATTGGCCGCGGTGTTGGAGCGGTATAAGTAAGGGCCGCGCCGGTCCTGGACGGTGAGGCCCTGCCAGCAGACCAATTGCTGACTTTCCTATTCCGTTGTCTTTGTCAGCTTTCTGCCCCTCGCTTACGGCTGGTGTCTCACATGCGTCTCTTCCTATGAGCAAGTACCTTGTTTTCTACAACGTCTTGTCCGCGGGCTTGTGGACGTACGTGCTCGCGGCCACGGCGCGGGATGCCTACGGCTACCTCATCGGCGACCTGCTGTCCTTCTACGGCAGACCAATTCCGCTTGCGGTGATGGGCGCCCTCTTGCTGCGCACCCCGCCCCACCACTTTCTTCTCTTGCTTCAATTCTTCAACGCGGCGTTGGAAATAGCACACACCGTGCTCGGCGTGGTGCCATCGCCGCTCGCCACGGTTCTCTTGCAGTTTTCTGCTCGGTTGTTCATCACCCACGGCATCTCCCTCAGCTTGCCCTACTCGCCGGGGAACTTCCACCCGGCCTACATGGGCCTCAGCTTTGCCTGGGCCGTCACCGAGGTGACCCGCTACAGCTACTATGCCTGCAAATTGCTCCACGGCACCACCCCCTACTGGTTCACCTGGTTGCGGTACTCGTTGTTCATCGTGCTCTACCCCATGGGGTTGGTGTGCGAGTCCTCGGTGGTGTACCTCTCGCTCATCGCCGCCGAGGGCAACTACTACTGGTTCTTGGTGTTTGGCCTCACTATGTACTTGCCCGGCTTCTTCATGCTCTACTCCTACATGTGGCGCCAACGGGCCAAAATCCTAAAATAACCTAGCAATGAAATTTTCAACCCTCGCGCGTTTCTCCTCCTCCATGTCCCACCCCAGCAGATGGCTCATCGCCTATAACTCGGTCTCCGCGTCGTTGTGGAGCGTGATTCTCTTCAACACCATCTTCCTAGGCGTGTCCCTCGGCCAGCCCCTCTTGTTCGACAAGACCAACAAGATCACCACCATCATCCAGACGTTGGCGGTGGTCGAGATCTACAACTCGTTGGTGGGCAATGTCAAGTCGCCGCTCTTCACCACCGCCACCCAGGTGTTCTCGCGCTTGCTCATCGTGTGGGGCATCTGCCAGTTCTTGCCCAACTCTCCTGCCAACGCCCACTGGTGCTACATCACCTTGTCGTTGTCTTGGTCGGTCACCGAGATCATCCGCTACTCCTACTACGCCACCAACTTGGCTGGCCCTGTGCCTCAATGGTTGACCTGGTTGCGCTACACCACCTTCTACGTGTTGTACCCCACCGGGGTGTCGTCGGAAATCGCCATGATCTACTTTTCCTTGGACGAGGCCTCCGCCGTCGTTGGCGACTGGTACAAGTGGGTTCTCGTGGCCATCATTTGCACCTACCCGCCCGGCTTCTACATGTTGTACACCTACATGATCAAGCAGAGAAAGAAGGTCTTGGGCCCTAAGAAAAAAGCCGAGTGATTATGTATGCTGCAAGTCTTCGAGCCAGTTAATGAGACGCTCGCAGTAGTCAATAACAGTATCGTCCTCCACAAACTCGTAGTTTTCCTTGCCGGCACCGCTGAATAACGTGCGGCCCTTGGCGCCCTTCTTATGCTGCTCGAAAACCACCCGCATCTTGCTTCGTATATACACCGAGTCGTGCTTCTGGCACAAGCCGTTGATGACGCTGGTGACAAGATGGTTGGGCACGTACTGGTACCACCGCAAGTTCCAGCTTACCAACTTGAGGAGAATGAGGAGCACAAAGTCCAACGTCAAGTAGTTCTTGTCCAAGTCTGCGACAAACACCTTGTAGGCATTGCCATACAGCTGCAAGATCAACTTGCTGGAGTACACCTCGTGGGTGTACGAATCGCTGGTGGCATATTCGCTCAATACCAACTCGTGGTATATCTCAAGAAGCTTGACGACGCCAAAGTAGTCAAAGTCGCCGTTTGCTGCCGACGCCATCACGCTGGTCATAAGCGCACTCACCGACTCCTTGAGGTTGTACTTGAGCGACCATCCAAGCAAGCCCATCATTTCCCATTCCAACGCACTATGTTGTTGCTCACGAGTGGGGTGCGACAAGGTCATAAGCGTACGCAAGTCTTCGTACAACACGAAAAACATCTTGTCAAACCACGGTGAACACACCACGAGATTCGACCCTTCCAGATCTCCCACGACAAACTCGCTCGTTTGAACAGGAGAAGACGTAAACAAGGATTCCTTTCGTTTAACCACGTTGTCCCATCCATCCACAGCAACCATCATCGTGAGCAAGTCATAGCACCGACCCCAGGTAGACACCTTCACGAAATCAAGAATAGACAGCGATGGCATTCCCGCTGACTGGGCTGAAAGCGCTATTTTCAACGCAGCTGGCCCGGTAATCTTTGTGAGATTCGAGTCAACGGTTGACAATGTACGCGCTGAACAGTTCATAAGCGGCGATTGATAAAACTGATAACCATTGAACGGGTGCCTGGTGTGGCCGTTGAACAAGAAAAGACTATTCCAGACCTTGGATATCGAGCCTTCTTCGACCAACCGGTCAGTTTTCTTTGGGGTTTGTGCTGCGAGCCGAGGATAATTGGAAACCTTCACCTGCGGCGTGGGGAAATATGCTTTGAATGTTGCTTCCGATAGTGGGTCTTGGCGGGTTGCAAGACGCTCCATAAAAGTAGATGAAAATGTGTCGCGGATGCCACATATGTCATCAAGATGACCTTGTCTCTGATGCGTGATCAAGGGAATGCTGTTCAATATGAGAAGTGCCTTGCTGATTTTTTTCTGTAAAATGTAACACATCACAAGAAAGTACCAGTTGTCGAAATCCAACGGAAGTATCTGGACAGCCTTCTCTGCCATTTTCAGTGCCATGTCGTAGTTCCCCTTTGATATCAAATACTTGATTTGTTCTTGTAGATGTAATGCACCAGTGGTTGTAAGTAAGCTTGAACCGGTCAAGCCCCGGTGAAGATCAATTACAAATTGGTTCTCCAGCACTGAGTTATCATGCAAACTGAGTAACCGAAGAACAAGCACCTTAAATGTCTCGTCGGATGGACCAAAATGTGAAGTGATAAAGTCCACCGTATAACGAGCAATGGTGCCGGTCGCCTCAAACTGGCATAAACGGAGAAGCCCGTCAGCCAAACTGTTAGTGTAGAAGTTTATTTTATTGTCATTATTGTTGCATGCCGTTGGTTTCCCATGGGCAGCTGGACAGTGGGTCATGAATCCCTTGGGGAGAAGGGGTACTAGTATGCGAACAGCATTTTTGATTGCTTCATTCGAACGGATGTGATGAGGATAGCTCACCAAGCCGGTCAATTGGTTTGCTGGATTGTCCAACTGATGGAACAATCTTATTATCAGCGATGCAGATAGTTCCTGCCAGAAGAGAGGCTGGATATCCAGAACCGTCTCCACCGTGAACGAGCAGGTTTTCTTGATCCTGCTGCCATGCAGATCAGGGATTATGTGGTAGCTCTTGTCGATATTAATGGGGTTCTTGGGAGAGAAGCCCGTGAGGTACAAGATGTACCGGGCCCGAAGTTCGGCCTTGGCAAAGATGTTGTACAGGCAGTATGTCACAACCATCTCTTTCTTTGAACTGAACTGGCTGGACATGTCGACTTTCCAGTGGTAAACCTCTTCACTGCGTCTGATTCCAACAATTGAGCATATATACTCCTCAATTGCTGTTGCACCAGATGTGAAATCAAGCCCGTTGGCATAGTGGTAATAACCCACATAGCCATCGTCGTCTCGCTGGCTCTGCTTGTCATCGTCTGAAAAAAAATCGTGATTCAAATATTGCGATGATCTGGTGCTAAGGCATCTTCCCCAGTGAAACAAGTCTGGCAATCCGTTCGTGGACTCGGTTCCGAGATTGCCTTGAAATGCTGTTCTCAGCCCTAAGGTATGGCCGAATTTTCTTTCTCGAAGAAACGGAGTGACAATATCCTCGGGCTCATCAACTACTAAAGATGTCGTCGACCCGTACGGAGATACAAACGGAAGTGAGGTTGCTGACAGGTTGTGTCTATGATGTAGAGGCCGAGACATGGGTACGGAAACGGTACGAATTGCAACTTTTTGTTGGTACGAATATGTAGTTACATACAGGAGTCAGCGATTGGAAAGCCCCAAGCAGGCTGCAACAGTTCCTACTGAATGTCCTCGATGAATCCAGAAGCCCTTCCACGCTTGGCGTCGATTCTGGCGGCCAATTGGTCAATGACGGTGAATATCGTCTCCGGGTTTTTGAGGTCGATACCATTCTCTCCACCGAGTATCTGTCTCATCTGGAGACCGGCAACACAGTGCTCGATTCTTGTCACAATGTGCATGAAAAGACGCAACGCATCTTCCTCAGAAGCATCCAATCTTTGCGAGATGTTGTTGAGAGTCTCCGGGAACTCGGGACTCGCCTTGTTTCCAGTGTTGAGCCGCGAACAGATCGTTTCCAACTTGAGCGATATGGTCCGTAAACCAAAAATAGCATCGACAGGCAACGTTCCCACGATTCTGCCACTAGCTTTGTTCTCCTCTTCCTGCGTGAGCGAGTTTTGGAAAACGGTGAACCTTTCCTCGAGACTGACGGGTATGGCCAAGGTGACAAAATCAGGTGTTTCCAAACCCTTCAACCGTCTTTCACCCAACTCAAAATAGGCTGTTCCAACCTCTTGTAAGGATGCCAACTCACGTTCAATGATCTCGCCTGCTCTGACATTTCCGTGGTACGCGTTTGACAAGGTAGTCTTTCCAGAAGCTATGTCATCGTGAATATTGTTGAGGGTGTTCATCTCACGAAGAAAGTCTGAGCTCATGGCAATCTGACCTCCGTCAGCAATGGCACTGATCCGCGATGCACGGTTAACCATGGGACCAAAGTAGTCCATTCTCCGAGTCACTACATCGAGCTCGCACACTGGCGAACCCCAGTGAACACCCATCCGCACTGACAAGCCTCGGAAAATAACTGTTCCCTTACCATCAACTACCTCCCGACATTGTGGAGTCTCCAAAATCTCTGCTGGCCAGTCGGCATCAAGGAGCTGCTGCTGCACGTAGAAACACCAAAGAAGAGCCGAGGTGGGAGATGGGAAGGACACCATGAAAGCATCACCTTCTGTCTTGACCTCATATCCACCAACAATTCTCAACTGTCTCCGCATCTTGTCATTATGCATCTTGATGGCGGACCTCATAGCAACAGGATATGCGTCCCACAATAAGGTGGAGCTCTTGATATCGGTGAAAACCAAAGCGACCTCACCAACCGGTGGTTCAATTTCAGCCTCCAACCGTCTGGAAGTTGAATCACTTCCGAATACCTGACTCCTGTCTCTCCGTCTTTTAGAGAAGACGTCTCCTTCACGGCTCAAGTTATTGTACAAAGCATTTGAACCAAATTTCAGCTTGGACTTCTGTTCTCCCAAGGTGATGACAGTCACAGAAATCTTGTCACTCGCACCATAACAAATGGCATAATCACGAAGCTTCTGTGCTGCAACCATAGGGTCTTCCTTTTCTTGCCGCAATATATCCACAGCAAGCTCGTATGAAATATAATCCCACAACACTTTAGTCGCCAACACGATCATATCATCAGCCGTAGTTATATCAATTTCGTTGATCTCTGGACCTGAATGAGTATGAGGTAAGAAGTTGAAGAAACCAATTCCACGAGAAACTGGTAATTTACCATCCAAGGCACCATCACCAGTAACATATCCTCCAGCAGCTCTGATACGTTCGAACTCTGGACGATTTGTAGGATCATGTTTGTTCGTCAACAACAAATGGGTTCCGTTCTTTCTCGTCAAAAGACTTTCAACATCTCCAACGTTGGCGGTGTACAACTTTTTGTTCTTGATGTAAATTATTGCCATGGTGCAACCTGCGTCACCATCCTCGCTGAAATTGAGATCTGAATAGATCTCCTTCATCAGAGGCGCAGGAGTATAATGGTTCGCTTTCTTCGCTGCCAATACACCGTTGATCTCCTTGTTCATTTGCAAGAAGGCTCTACGAATGGCATCATTCACTGATTCGTTACCCTTCAATTTGTTCAACTCCTCAGTGAAGCGCGGAACGAAGGAAGCCTTAGCCAAATAAGAAATACGATGACCAATATGCGGCTTGCCATGCTTGCCATCAAAGCAACATATTAAGACTTCATTGTCGTTTCCCCTAAACTTCTGCATGAAAATATCTCTGGTAGAAACATGTTCACGGGGTCCCATACAATCAGAAACTCCATAACCAATGTTGTCGAGTTCAGAAGACGTGGTTCTAATCCGCATGTCAATATTCTGGTCGGGAACGGAGGTACTTGTCAAAGTCACATCAATAAGACCGAGAACTTTGAGTTTCTTCAACACTAACAAACTGTCAAAGTCTTCCTTTGTTTCAGGGTTCTTAATATGACTCTGCTTGATTTCAAATCTCTTATTTCCGGAGAAATTGAGGTATTTGAGATTAGTATTGGAATGCCAATTCCAATCATAAGGCCAATTTGAAATGTTATACTTAAGTTGGTTGGAACCAACGTCGAAATGGGTGAGTTGCTTGAGATTACTCAATTCAGCAGGCAAGGAAGCTAACTTGTTGTTGTTGAGGAATAATAACTTCAAGTGGGTCAAAGCCTCCATATCATCAGCGGGAAGGTTTGTGAGTTCATTACCAGACAAGTATAGGTCTGTCAATTTGCTTAAACGTCTTAATGCGCCTTCCGGTATCTCAAGCAAATCATTATATGATGCATTTAATGACTTGAGTTCTATCAAGAATGATATAGAATCGAAACAATCTTGACTCAATCTATTATCAGCAACGGTGAGCACGAGCAACGAATCAGCCAAAGAGCTTGGACGTTTAGATCGATCGTCTGAAGAACTCTCGGTTTCTTGCTCAGCAGGATCGTAATTCAGAAAATTAACAGATGATGAGATCTTTTTAGCAACACTCAAAGGTGGCTTAGGAAATGAATTTAAGGCGTTGGACGAAATATTGAGAAAAGTCAAAGAACTCAAGTTCCATATTTCTTCAGGAAGACTTTCTAAGGTGTTGGAATGCAAATCAAGGTACTGCAAGGATTTTAAATCTCCAATACTTGGTGGCAAAACTTGCAAATTGTTGCCGTAAAGTGATAAATGCGAGAGCTTTGATAAGCTTCCAAGCTGTGGGGGCAAATTGACCAAATGGTTCTTGTCTAACACGAGCTTTTCGACATTAGGTATCTTTGTCAAAAAATCTGATGGGATTGAGGTGATTTTTGCTTTAGACAAGTCGAGAACCGTGAGTAAAGGCAGGAGATATTCAAACTCCAAATTAGTAATTGGATTACGGTCAAAATGAAGTAACCGTAAACTTTCCATTTTGTCATTGAATGTGGAAACGTAATTCTTTGAAGCATACGCAACTTCTAGGTTTGGAAGCCGACCAATAACGTCGACATTTGTGATCATGTTATACCTTATATCCAAACGCTTCAACGACTTAAGAGCTTCAAAATGTCGAGGCAAAGCTTTACTCAATTTGTTTGTGCAGAGGTTGAGTTTCAGGAGGTTCACCAACTTGGTGACAGATTCAGGAATCTCGCTCAAGTCATTGTATGAAAGGTCCAACTCATTCAAATTGACCAATTCACTGACGGGTTCTGGATATGAATTAAAGTAATTGGACGAGAGGTTCAATTGCCTAAGGTTGATTAATTTTCCAAATGATTTGGGGAGCGAACGCAATTGGTTCGAATTGAGTCGAAGTTTAGTAAGGTTGTTAAGCAAACCAAATTTAGAGGGCAACTCGTCCAAAAAGTTCTTCTCCATATCAAGATAAGTTAACTTTGTGGCTTCCAAAAAATTCATTGGGAATCTGGAGCATCCATTCATTGAGAAGATGATGCTGGTCAAATTGTTGCAGGATTGGATGAAATCCAAGGGTATGTAGATCGCGGGATTATCAGAAGCATTCAATTTCTCAATTTCATAAGTATGCTGATGAAACTTGATAGGTATGCTCTTGAGCTTCAAGCCCGAAATGTCCACATCCACATAATCCTTAGATTTGAGCGTTTCCTCCTCGTGAGTGATATTACGCAAGTTGATGTTTTCCACAACAAACTTGCAGACGAAGGAAAGGTCCTCGCGACCAATGATGCGTAAATTGTCATTCTCGACGTATCCTGATAACATGAGAAGGCCCATCTGGATCTTCAATGGCTTTTCGAACGATTCGAGAACTTTGACGCAGTTTCCAACGTATACACTCAACTGATAGTTGGTTACCAGCTCCAAGAAGAACTTTCTCTGCACTATGGTCACAAGTTCTGTCGTTGTGGTCTCAAGAGGACACAAAATAGTCGTGAAGGTATTGTCCTCCTTGAATACACGAATAATGTGATTAGGTCCCTTGGTGAGGTTTTTAGGGTCGGATTGTGGGGGCACCACATGCGAGAATTGGTGACTACCGTAAAGTACTGGCAAGCTGGAGGCAGGTTCAGATGTATACGCCAGCTTGGCGGCGTCTGGCTCCTCTCTGGAATCTCCATCCTCTTCTGCAATGACAGGTTCATCGCTCACCGGTGGGCCGGGCAGACCGAGAATCTCATCACCTTTGACGTCCCAACTGTCCGGTGCCTTCCAGGTACCAGTTGCCGGTTTCTCGTCGACGTTGCTAACACGGGAGTCAACCACCGAGTTGGAAGATGGGGTTTTCTTGAACTGTATGCGTTCAGGTAGGCTCTCCTGGTCCGGGGTCTTTGTGGGAGACTTGAGGATGTCGTGCATCTCATCCAAGTTCATGTCGAGCGCAAAGGAAGTGGGATCATGTGCGGGCTCGTGGGTGTCGTCTTGGGAAGAATTACGACGATCACTGGTCATGGACGGAATGCGGAACTTGTGCCGCGACAGCGTTGATGAAGCAGAACTTGCACTTTTGCGGTTGCCAGAACCTGCAGAAGCCATGGAGCCGGACCGTGGCGGGTTTGCCGTGGTCAGGGCCACCAGGTCGTGGCCCGATTCATCCGAGTCGAAACGAAGCCGTTCAGAAGGCTCGGAGTCTTTGCGATTGGAGTAAATCAACTTGCCCAAAAGACGACTTCCCGTTTTCTTAAACCGTGGCTTGACTGGCTGGGCAAACGGCGGGATGTTGTGGCCTCCCAAGGGACGTCTGTTGGCGTGGAAGCCACGGTAGTCGTCCTTGAGATGGGTGTCGCCGTCGTCTTTATGTGCACCATGGTTCATCTCTTCTGGAAGTGCCACAACAGAGGACCGGGGACTATATTCGTCGGCAGCACCAGACCTGGCTGGAGAATTGGCCCCAGCAGGAGAATTGGGCCCCGGTAACGGCGGGTCTAGGAAGTCCTCTTGCTGGTCATCTTGTTGTCCGGTAGATTCGGTCAGGCTCACGGGCTCTCTGATATGGGTGGACAAGCTGGAACCTCGATGCTTTCTATCTTTGCGCAAGAAGGACATTTTGCACAATTAGTTCCGGGTGGAATAGAAGTGACTGGAATGGGTACGAAAAGGATGTCCGGCTTGTACAAACAAAGTAAGTGGTTGGCGCTTCCAAAAACGGAGGTTCGGCCAGTGTGATTGTCAATCCGTCTGCAGCAAACAGTATAGGTGCAGATGCAATGTATTGACCGATATCAGTATCCCTACTGGAACATAGACTGAGGCACGAGCGGTGGAGATTTTACTGTGAGAGGGCCTGCATGGAGCCTGCATAGAGCCTACTGGCGCCAATTCCACCGTGCCTGCAGGCGGGAGACAGACCCCCAGTGTTCTTCCGCGCCGCACGGCCACCTAATCCAATTTGGAGCGATTTAGACGAGGCAAATTATTCAATGTCGGAGTCGTCGAGGACGATCAACCACAAGCTCAACGAGCTTTTGAGCAAAAGTGCGTAGCTTATAGACACCATACACCCTGCTGACTTACTAACACAGATAATATATCCAAGACAAAGCTAGATGCCAGCACAGCGTTAGCGTATGCCAGTGTCCTCAAGACCAACATCCTCGGGAAGGACAAGCAGGAAAAGGTGAACAGTATTGTGGTTTTGGCCAAGCTCTTGGATTGTATCTTGGGCAGCGAATCCGTGTCCAACGACTTCTCCAAGATCTTGGATCACACGGTGTTCTCCACCTTGTTCTCCATCGTTTCACCCAACATGTCGACGGAGACTTACAAGGCGATATTGAAAATCCTGGTGATCTTGATATCGGGGTCCATCTTCCGGTCCAAGACCGAGTCGATCGACAACTACCTTCCCTTGTACGAGTCCTTGATCGAGTATTTGGATGTCATCGACATCATGACCCAGAAACTCTACTTGCAGGATAATAAGATCACCTACAATTCGATCAAGTTGGTCACCGATTTGATCAACAAGGCGCTCCTTTGCAGCTACGATGGTATCATCACCCTTGCGGGCCGTTTGAAGCACGTCACCTTCTTCAGTACCGTCGGTAATTTGATTGAAACCGATGACAAGTCCATCCTCGACTCCATCTCCCACTTGAAATTGGCCTATTTCAGCCTCAACGAGTATCTCAACGTTACGAGATTCGATCTTTCTATCAAGTCCCACCAGGTGATGCTCAATAATCTTTTTATCTACTTGGAGGTGTCCCTTAACGAGTACGGCACCCCAGCCACCACCGAAGAGTACGTCAAGGCGGGCTTCACCGACGACCCCCGCAAATTCGTGGTCGACAACTTTACCGTGTTGCTTGCCATGGACTTGAAGATCTTTGTCAAGGATCCCAACTTCACCTTCAAGAAGCGGTTCCATGAAGAGTTGATGATGAGTGACCATAATAGAACATTCCCCATCTGCATATTTATTAAGAAGGCCACCGAAATGTGGTTACAGATCTTCCATCTGAAGGAACAGTTCCCACACATCTACTCGTCCATCTTGAGTTGGGAGTTGATGATCTACTACACAATGAACAATTGTTTGATCTTATGGCAAGAAACAAAATCCCGCTTGGAGAACCCCCAGGATATCGACAGTATCATGGAGCTCTTGACAGCCCAGATCAGTCTTTTGGAGGAGGACTTGGCAAAGGGCAACAGATCGGTGGAAGAATGCTTGGACGTTACCTCCAGAGATCTCGAAAGCTTGCGTCAAGTTCAGATCCAAAAAATCAAGGACACTCATTCTCTCAAGTGGGCTACCAGGCTCCTGGATTTCGACCTGACATTGGCCAGTGAAGTCATGGACTTTGTGTGTGAGCAGCGTGTGGTACAGTTGCTTAAAGGTTCGTGGGTATACACAGAAACTTTCGGAGAACAGATGCTCAAAAGCAACACCAATACAGGGGTAGCAAATAAGTACTACTTCATTATGTTGGCGCCGAACCGGAAATACGTCTACTACAAGGAGTTTGTCGAAAAGTCGTTGGTGAACCCAACATTTGAAGATATGGAAGAACATGCTATTCCCTTGACCGATATTGTCGACTTCAAGGCGTCCAAGGCTGGCGAACACGTGGGAGAACTGGACAAGAGGAAGAACAGTATGTTGGTGTCGGTGAAAGGTACCATCTCTCATGAAAACATAGTGTTGGTTGGAGCGAAGGGACGACACCTACTCTCGTTCTACACCGACACACAAGTGAGCAAATACGTGTGGTTGGACGGACTTAAGATGTTAAAGGGAATGTGGGCCGGAAGGTTATCGGACGACACGGAGAAGCAGGTGGAGGCGTTGATTGAAATGAGAAAAAATACCCAATTGTTAGATTTGGAGGACAAAGCCATAGGCGGCGAGTTGCTGTACGAGTACAACAGCGATGACGACGACGACGAGTTCTACGATCTCGGCGAGCTCATCAGCGTCACCGAAGACTTCCACTATAAGTAGCAATATTACATCCAATACACCAGTAGTAGGATACATTTTCTGATGCTCATCGCGCTCATCACCACATCGCCATGGCTAAGAAACAGAGACATGAGTTTGTGATGACGATTGACAGTGACTCGGCAGGGAGTGATGGTGGTTTATCCGACTCGGAGCAAAAGGCTGGAGATCTCAATCCTGATTTCGTATTTGGAGAGGCCGAAGAAACTGCATTTACCGGCTGGGATTTGGACCAGAAAGACGAGCCAACTCACAAAGATGTCGATTTGGATGGTATTTTGCGTAGTAAGGGTGGTCTTCTGGGAATGATCGATGGTGAGCAGGAAGAAGAAGAAGAGGAGGAGGAAGATGTAGAAGACAATGAAGACGACGATGACTTGGCCATGGACGGTTTTGGAATGGGAGCTGAGCAAAATGAAGAGGATGAAGAAGACGAGGATGAAGAAAATGGCAGTGATAATGACAAAGATGACGAGGAAGACGAAGAGGACAATGAAGACAGTGAGCAAGAAGATGAGGAGGACGCGGAAAACGACGAGGACTCGGCAGAGGCCATTGCCGAATTCTACGAAGAATCCAAAGAGACACAGAACATCACATCTTTCCAGGCGCTTCAATTGTCCCGTCCTCTTCTCAAGGGTATCGGTAACTTGGGATACACAAAGCCCTCTGCTATTCAGGCTGCCTCCATTCCAATCGCCTTGATGGGAAAGGATATAGTGGCAGGTGCCGTCACCGGTTCCGGTAAGACAGCTGCATACCTCATTCCTATCATCGAGAGATTGATCTACAAGCCAGCATCTGTGTCTGCCACAAGAGTCATAGTGTTGACCCCCACCAGAGAATTGGCTATCCAAGTCTGCGATGTCGGTAAGAAGTTGGGCCAATTTGTCGCCAACCTCAACTTTGGCTTGGCAGTTGGTGGTCTCAACTTGAGACAGCAGGAGCAACAGCTCAAGACCCGGCCCGATGTGGTTGTGGCTACACCTGGTCGTTTAATTGACCACATTCGGAACTCTCCATCCTTCTCCATCGACAACTTGGAGGTGCTTGTCATGGATGAGGCCGATAGAATGTTGGAGGAGGGTTTCCAGGTCGAATTGACCGAGATTCTCGAGTTGATCCCAAAGCACAAGAGACAAACGTTGCTTTTCTCCGCCACCATGAACACCAAGATCCAAGACTTGATCCAGTTGTCTTTGGACAAGCCGGTGAGGATCATGGTCAACCCACCCAAACAGGCAGCCTCGAAGCTTGTGCAAGAGTTTGTGCGTATACGTAAGCGTGAACACTTGAAGCCGGCATTGTTGTACAACATCTTGCGGTTGGTGGATCCCCAGCAACAGAACCGTATTGTCGTGTTCGTTTCACGGAAAGAGATGGCGCATAGGCTCAGAATCGTGCTCGGTCTCTTGGGTATGAAGGTGCTGGAGCTCCATGGATCGTTGACGCAAGAACAGCGTTTGCAGAGTGTCAAGGACTTTAGGTCGCTCGCGGTGCCGGTGCTTATCTGTACCGACTTGGCAGCCAGAGGTTTGGATATTCCCAAGATCGAGATTGTCATCAACTTTGACATGCCCAAGACCCATGAGATATATTTGCATAGAGTTGGTCGTACTGCTCGTGCTGGTCGTGAAGGTCGGTCAATAACCTTTGTGGGCGAGTCCAACCAAGACAGAACGATTGTCAAGGATGCCATCAAGTCACTCGAGACCCAAAAGCACGGCAAGGCTGTGTCCAGAACCGTGGACTGGAAGAAGGTGGAGGAGTTGAACAGCATAGTGGAGTCAAAGCTGGAGACCATCGACGAGGTTCTTAACGAGGAAAAACTGGCCAAGGAGATTTTGCAGGCAGAAATGCAATTGGAAAAGGCCAACAACATAATGAAGCACGAGAAGGAGATACACTCGCGTCCCAAGAGAACGTGGTTCCAGTCGGAGCAGGAAAAGAAGCAGGCACAACGTACGCCGGTGATGCAGCAATTGACCAAGCACGGAAAGAAGGTGAACTCCAGGAAAAGAAAAGCTCTCGAGGAGAGAAAGGACGAGAAACGGTCGTACAAGAAGACCAAGAACGATAGAAACGTCCCCAAAACCAAGGCCAAATCGAAGAAGAGAAAGTAGTATAAAGTAACATAGCTGTGGTCGGAATAACACCATTAGATAGCCGGTATTTGTGGCTGTAGCATTTGGCTAGTCTGTGAGTCAGCCACCTGATCCAGTAATCCTGGATCATTTGGTGTGAGATTATGTGTTTACTTACTTTTTGTCTTACAAACCGCCACGCGCGTTTTCTCTGGTCATGTTCTTAACTTCAGGGTACCATCGGCTAGTCAATGGAAACTATGCCACCGACATCAACAACCCATCTAAGCTCCTATTCCAGATCATTTTGCTCCAATGTTTCTACTACCTTACCGCGTTGATCATCTTCTATCTCTTTGCATCGTTGGACGGACTCGAATTTTCCGTTGATTGGATCTTCCTGTGGGAGGTGGTGTCGCTGGAAAACACCATGGGGCTCACCCTCTTTGTCCTCTGGCTTTTTGACTCCTTGTTGTGTGTTTTGTTTGTCACCTTGGTCGTTGGAAGGTCCAAGTTGGCCTGGGACTTTGCATTAACTATCCACATCATCAACTTGATCATTGTATGGGTGTACACCAAGGAGTTTCCTCGAAGCGTGCTCTGGTGGTGTTTACAGGTTTTGAGTGGTGTGGTGTTAATTAGCTTGTCCACCTATATGACGCGATGGAAGGAGTTGCGGACTACGTTTTTTGACAACATGCTTGATCAGCAAGAGTTGGGCCAGATGCCATCCCAGTCTATTGAGATGTCCACAATCAAGTAAATGTTGTGCTGCAAACATTCGGCACAACATTTACTTGGTTGTGGACAATGTGGTGCACAAGTCCAAAAGCATAGAACTATAAGGGTATTATTTCCAAAGGATTGAGTCCTTTGGCAGGGAAGAGCTGGTGATATAGCAAAAGAGCATCTATCTCGACGTTCTTTGTATAATATCAAGCTTTACTGATACAATCTTCATTCATTGTGATGGCGAAAATGCAAGGTTTTCGGCTACAGCATTGGTTGGCTTCTTCCTGGTTCACTCAATTGGCTCTGCCATCTATTCTTCCATACTCCCTGTTTCTTACTCCTGGATTATATTTGCAACTGGGACGCAGAGCCAGGCCACTTTTCACTAGGGTGTTGAATTATATCCTGGGTGAGGGAATATATAGCAGGAAAATACTAACAGTTACTCAAGTAGGAGATACATATTTAAGACAAGAAAATTATTCAATGTGTGCAACCAGTGGACTATTTCTCAATCAGGCTCTGCGGGGGTACGAAGAGTCATAATTTGCACCCAGAAAATTGCGCTAAACAAAGAACTGCATTAGGAATACATGAATGACTAATGAGCAATATAAGGGCTAAACACTATGCCCCTTTGATGTCAGCCACCTGACCTATCTCCAGCATTTCGGAAGAACTGCCCAATCAGTATTTTTTCCGCTAGTCGGTAAAACTATTTTTTCGCTGGCAAGATTATCGGGCATTTTGGCGCCAGATTATAAATGCGCTCCCGTTCTTCTCCAGGTTTTCCCCACAAATATGGATCACGGGGAAGGGACCAGTGCCTCTCACCAGGAGGACAAGAAACCCAAGAATGATATTCTGGTCATTGAGAGTACCCACGAGGTCATTGCCACCCCCGGCACCGAAATAAACGAGTTGCCCCTCTCGGATATCCAAAAGACTTCTCCGAGTACCTTTCAAGCTCCGCCGCATGCGTACATATTGGAAAGAAGGCCCCCCTTGCAATACCAAGCCAGCGAGATAGAATTGGGCGTATTTGCCGATTCGGCTAGTCCAGAAGCCCAAGAGTCGTCTGAGGACTCTGAGGAAGCGGCTGCACCAGCCACAGAAGCACCGTTCATGACCGTGACCAACTCGCCACGTAATACGTGGAGATTATTTGCAGCCTGTTTGTATGCGTTCACTGTTGGTTTATCAGACGGTGTAGTAGGTGCCCTCTTGCCATACATAGAGGAGTATTACGATATATCTTATTCTATTGTGTCACTCATGTGGATGGGAAATGCAGCCGGCTTCATTTTCATTGCCAGTATCTCATACAAAGTTGTCCACCATTTTGACACACGAGCATGCATTCTTATCGGATGTTGTTGTAACACGATAATGTTTACCTTGGTTCTGACAGGATCAAAGTTCCCCCTCATTGTAACAGGGTTCTTTTTTGGCGGCATTGGTTTGGGCCTCGCGGTGTCCCAGTTCAATGTCTTCTTGACCAACTTCGACAAGTCGTCCACCTATTTGGGCTATTTCCATGGCGTTTATGGTTTGGGTGCTTCTGTTTCTCCCCTCATTGGTACCGTGCTTGTGGAGCATGGTGTCAAGTGGCACTACTTTTATTTCATTCTCATTGGCTTTCTGATCCTCAACATCATCAACATTTACCTCTCGTTTGTGGACATTGCGGAGGACATGAAACCATTCGAGCACCAGAGCCAGCCCCAACATAATGCGAAGGAGAGGAGCGTGGTGGCTGACGTGGTGACGAACAAGTTGACTTGGCTAGCGTCACTATTTGTATTATTTTATCAGGGTGGTGAGGTGAGCTTGGGAGGGTGGATCGTTACTTTCCTCCGTGATTATAGACTATACAAAAGCTCATCTGTTGGTTACGTGGCTTCGGGCTACTGGTTTGGAGTTACCCTTGGCCGGTTGTTCTTGACGAAGAATCTTCACAAGTACTTGAATGCCCGCAAGGGTAATATCGTGGTGATTTGCGGTGCTATCGTTGCCGTTGCCATTGCTTGGGCGGTTAAGAATCTTGTGGCCGATGGTGTGTTTGTGTCCGTGGCTGGATTCTGCATCGGTCCAGTCTACCCATTGATGTTACTCCATGTTTCACGCCTCTTGCCACGAAAAATCATCGTGGTTTCCTTGACAATCACCACCGCCTTTGGTTCCTCTGGTGGTGCCTTGTTCCCATTTTTGATCGGACTTGTGTCTCAATACGTTGGCGCAATGGCGGTAATGCCAGCCTTTATTATCATGTTTTCACTCATGTTCAGTTTATGGGTCTGTATGCCCAACCCTGCTCGTCTCCGTGGAAACAAGTTGCTCAAGATCTTTTGGTGAAGCATGGCATCTGGTAGCTATGTCTCATATTGTAGAAATGGGTGAAATTCCCCGTCATATAGCTACATCCTTTTACATCTATGAACCTTTACTAAGCGTATTCACAAAAGCTTTTCTGAGCCATAACGACAGTGCAAGGTTAATGGCTGCAAATTATGAAAAATACGAAAATATTCAATTTACCAGCCAAATCTTGCAACCCATGTAGGGCCCCACGGGGTCCAAAATGACATAAACCACCCACACTATGCCCTCAGCTGGTTTTGTGCTGTTTATACCCTGACTTTGCCATTCACATGGGTCCCTAGATTAGTAAGTATTCAGAAAAGTGCCGGAAATATCGGATTTAATCCGAATTGGGAAGGACCAGGGTCCACAGAATGTACATTAAGAGGCTTGTAGCCCACCTAAGAAGCGTATATAAATTTTTAGATAAGCTCCTTGGTATTAGCTCTATTCATTGTTTCTGCCGTTCTAAAATGACCAAAGAAGTTTATTTCATTGCCGGTGCCTCTCGTGGAATCGGCCTTGCCTTAGCCACGCTTTTGAGTAAGAATCCAAACAATTTGGTTATTGCTACTGCCAGGAAAATTTCCTCGGCTCCGGCTTTGGAGAAATTGAGCAAATCAACTGAGAATGTCAAGATTGTCCTTTTGGACTTATCCGATGAAAAATCAATTGCAGCTGCATGGGACCACACGGCTAAAATTACCGATTCTATCGATGTTTTCATTTCTAATGGTGGCATTTGTGAGGCTCAAGGTTCAACCTTGGAGACACCAAGAGAGGAGTGGATTGGCCACTACACCACCAACGTCCTTGGTCCAATTCTTTTGATCCAAGCTTTCTACAACTTGGTTAAGAAGGGCACGCAAAAGAAGGTTGTCTTTGTATCCAGTGTTTCTGGAACTATCGGCGAAACTCCCTCCTTTTCCAGCTCTGCCTATGGTCAGTCAAAAGCGGCACTCAACCACACTGTGAGACAATTGGCTTTTGAACTTGCACAGGAAGAGTTTATCGTGGTTCCTGTACACCCTGGTGTGGTTGGAACTGACTTGTTGTTGAACGCCAAAGATGCGTTCCTCCAAGAGAACCCTGGCTTTGAGTCCCTTTTCGAGCCCGAGAATTATCTCACTCCTGAACAAAGTGCTGAAAAGTTAGCTGGTCTAATTGCTGGTCTCAAGAAAGAAGACTCCAACAAATTCTGGAGCTATGATGGTACCGAGGTTGTTTGGTAGTCTGTGCAATCCAGAATCCATAGATATGCTGCCGTATTCGCTTATGACATTTTGCTTTTTGTTTTTAGATAGCCTCACATCATCCCCAAGAATACATTTTTCAGTATCACTGAATCATCAAAATCGTTCATCCATGTTTCTGACACCCGGTCAAAATCAAAATCGAACAACGACGGGGCAGAATCTGTCGACAGGCCTGTACTTGGTGCAAACCTATCATCAGGATACGAGATGTCCTCCAAGGCGTTGTCGTACAAGTCTAACATCTCATCTAGTTGCTGTTTCGTATAGCTGAAGCGCCAAATATGATCAAAAGCGTTAGTTTCAAAGATCTTTTCATCACCAAGACGGACAAGAGTTTCCTTGATTACTTCGGCCGACCGTGGGTCCATTTGGCATTGTGAAAATAGTTTTTGAAGGTGGGTGCAGTAAATATTGCAGCACGCCTCTGACTTTGCTATCACCTTCTGAAGAAGGAAATACGAATCTTTATCTGACTCTGAATAAATCTTCTCGAAATGATGGAGCTGGTATTTTAAGCGGGCCAATGTGGGAAGGCACATATAGCACGCACGTTCCAAATATGTGATGAAAAATTTTGTCGTGATTAATGCCCCAATAGCGCCATAGTATAGTTTGTGATCCTCGACAATTGGGGTTACAATTGGTAATAGTTCACCGATAATGACTTGAAGGATTTTCTTTTCATAATGGAACGCCATCTCGAGGTCCTTCTTCTGTTCGAAGTAAATCCGCAAGTGCAAGTAAAGCGCAAGCAAAAACGAACTATTATTTAGCAAGCTCTTCAAGGAAAGAGATTTATGGTGGACATAAATTATCGAGGGATTGGGATGCATGGGTGTTAACTTTCCCTTTAGCGTACCCAAGACTGTTTCCATTAGCGTCTCCATCGATTGAACGTACTCCACCACTTTGGCGACTTTGTTCGTCCTTGTCGTATTCATTACCAACTCGATCAAGTCTCGCAAAGTTGCTAATAACGGACCCAGGGTGGAGAAAAACAACACTATAGCCATCTCCAACTCCAAATTTTCCGTGTTGGAAGATTCCATGGTTATTTCTGCCACTGGTAGTAACGACTTGGCACTGTTCATGCGGTTTACTGACAATGGCGTTCCTATTATGGTAGCTTCCATGGTATCAAGAATGGTGATCAAGTGCCATGCCTTTCCCCGTAAATTGCATTCGTTAGCGCTTGCGTTCTCGGGTTTCTTATTCAACTGGAGGTCGTAGGCCATTTGCACAAGCATTCTTGTGAGGACTTTGCCATCCTTGCTATCGTTGAACGAACCCGGCACTACCCTGTCAAAGAGACGAAGGGTCATCGCGAGCTGGAGAACTGAGAAGTATGTATTCCCCAGAAATGTATATCGTTGTAAGCACAGCTTTGCCAACTCGATGTTAGGATTGGTTGATCCGAATTTGGGAATCCCGGTCTTGAAATTGTGCAATATTTCCACAAACCCCAACACAGTCAAGAGAATTCCTACCGTGGCCAAGTCGCCGTTCTCGGTGATTCGTAGGGTGCAGCCTTCTCCGTTTGCTTCCAAAATCCTGGAAGTATCTTTCACAAACGACTTCTGATCTATAACCGGGACGAAAAAGTAAATTTCGTCAAAGAAATTTTGAATGGCCTCGAACACCGATTGTCTGTTTGTAAGCACTTTTTCTATGCTTTGCACGAGCGACGGTTGTTCGAGGCCATTAAATTTGGCATCTTCTCTCTTGGGCTCCTGGAACGCCTTCCAGGTTTGAAGGTAGCGCAAGGCAGGTTCTTTGTGTTCTATGAATCGCCACTCTAATGGCGTGCCGATGGCGTAGGTATCTTCATCAGTATAATACAAGTCGTGAAAGTCTATGATGTCTTCGTTTGCGGTGGTGTAGTACTTGGGCACTTCTGTGGAGAGTTTGGTGATTGATGTTGCGTTTCTTTTCACTTTTGTCTTGGTGACTTTGAAAACGTGCAGCTCGCTTCCTCCTTTGACGTGGATGAGATCGGCATTCTCACCATACGAACATAGGTCCACTGTGTTATTCTTGATACAGGAGGAGCAGGGAGACTCCTTGTCACATTTGATCTTCTTTTCCCGGCATCGTTTGCACGTAAGCGTTGGTCTTCGAGGCATTAAAGAAACGGTGGCCTACAAATTTCTTATCCGGCTTTAGTCAGGTGACGAGCCCTGGGATGCAAAAATATAGAAAACATAGATAACCGGTTACACCAAGGTACACATGAGCGGACATGGCTACGGTGCATGCTGTGTTCTGTAGATGTCATATATAGCATTTTTGCAGGCATTCCATTTTAATTTGCAGCCGGCGGTTGCAGGCTTGCAAATGCCATCTCGTTGGCGATCGAAACCATTCTCTTTGCCCCCGCCGAATAAGTATCTTTGCATTCAAACTCAGCCAAAAGCGCCTCTCTCATCGCCTCAACTCCTCCCATCTCCGCCACGTCGGCAGGACTGCCTCTGCCCTCGTGCTGAGTCTCGGCAACATCATTAGGAAAGCCAGGAAAGTCGGGTGCGACCAATCCTTGGAGAAACGCTTCTCTCTGGGTAAGAGCATACTTCAAGTTGGTCTCGCATAATGGGGCCGACGGGATGTAGAACACCAGCGAATCGTGCTGCCCCAAATGCTCATTATCAACCGCATGCAACAAGTCGCAGTGCCAGTATACCATATCTCCCGGTTCCACCGCGGGAATATGAACCATGAGGTCCTGGAGTCTAAGCTCGGGGTGTGTTGTATCGTTGAACTCAAGACCCTTCCCGGGGAATGCTCCCGGCATGCGTCCGTCAAGCGTCCATTCGTCATTCTCGTCAAAATACGGCTTCATCATGTAGTATGCGGTGCATTCCTTGACTAGCGGCGCAAATAGAATGGACCCCTCCTTGGGAGCAATCTCCGATACCGCCAACCAGCCTTGGAAGCTGCGGAATATGTTGCAGGTGCCCTGCGAGTCGTAGTATCCCATGTCAGCGTCGAGTCTACCGTGTGCATCGTACGGGTCAAACTCCTCCCACCGGCCCTCGAATATTTTGCGGTAGCACTCGACATACAGCTTATCCTCCCACCGCTCCAACGACCCGCCATCTGCATGGGGCCCAAGCGAGAAAAACTTGTCTCCCGCCTGTCTGATCCGGAGACGGTCGGCGTACGAAACGTTCTGGTCAAGACATACAAGCGCCGTGTCGTCAACGTGCCAGAGGTGGTTCATAAAGCTCATGGCCTTCAACATGTTGGGGTGGCTCCGAGCCTTCACCTGCGGCTTGGACCAGTACAATTCGTACACCACCGGCGACTCCTTGGGGAATCCCTTGGTGGTGGGGTTTCGCTGGGCATACTCCAAGACTTCGGCTTTCCACCCCGCCGCCATCTCCTTCGGCACCACGTTGCGGATCACCACGCATCCTCGCTTGAAGATGTTTGCACGCTCATTTTCACCGAGAGAATCAAGTTGGCTGAAATCCACCGAGGGAATAATCGCCGGGCCCTTGGCCCTGACTTCTTCGATTCCCTTGGCAAGCGCCTGCTTCAAGCGCTTCCAGCTTTCTTTGAACGCTTGTGGGTCCTTGACCAAATCCTTCTTCAAGTTGGCAAACTTGGCTGCGTCCAACTGTTCCTGTTCGCCTGTGAATGAAGTGAATGCAGAGGAAATATCACCGCTCTGTCTCACTTTGGCCTGGCGTATATCCATCCTCCGGAACGCCGGTAAAGTGGGAAACATTTTTTCGGATAAAACTTTGGCACTCATCGTTCGTTCAAGCTGCTGGTATGCTGTGCAACCAGGTCATGGTTATATATTGCTCAAGGGTCCCAACAACCCCACTGGTGGAACCTCGCGCCGGATTGGGTATGCCGCCCGCCATGTAGCATTTCCCTATTGGGTATGCCGCCCGACGTACAAACTGCACCCGCTCGCCTTGGGTGTGTCGACTATTGTGTTCGAGGGAACCCCCGCATACCCCGCAAACAAAGACATTATGATTTCAAAGTTTACCACTTCCAAACGAAGTGTATGTATATCGCCAATCGGCCATGAACACAAACTAACCAAGCGCTCCTTGTTGGCATGTCTTCGTTGCCGGTCGAGGAAAAGAAAGTGCGTCATAAAACCTGGCGAGAAGAAATGTCGTGCTTGTCAAACCAAATCGGTTGACTGCAAGTGGGATAGCATATTGCCAAAAGATTCGTGTGCAATAGATTCAGGAAACGGCAATGAAAACGTTTACGAAAACATGTTTCACAATAACGACCAAACAAAACCGCAATTTGTGTGCTCAACCCAACCATTGTCGCTGCTTCTCAGTAGAGACTCGTATCTATGCTTTGACGGCGATTTCTATGGCTTGTATTATCCGTGGAGAGGTCTGGAGAGCGACCACCACGAGGAATCAAGCCAGGATTCTGTCCTCAAAAAGTTTATTGATAGCCAGGGCGCTTTTATCGTGCCGTCGGTGCCAGAACAGAAGCGGTTGGTGCTGCTATTCCTGGAAAACTTGTACCCGCTCTTCCCCATTATATCACGCGAATCGCTAATGCAACCATCTGAGATCCCGCTCATCTTGTTGAATGCCATCATGCTTTGCGCGACCCGATTTGAACCTCCCCCGGCCCGTATTCCCACTCGCTCGCGACTAAAGCAGTTTTATGACCGGTGCAAGCTACTCGAGCTCGTGGAGCGTAATAAGATTGTGTTGATCCAAGCGTACTTGCTCTTGTCCCTCCATGAGGAAGGTATAAGCGGGGCAAGGGACTCGAAGGAGTACATCACCAAGGCGTGCAACCTCTGCGGCGAGCTTTGCATAACGAACATTTCCGGCGGGAACAATATCTCTGACTTGAAGGGGTTGAACAACCATGTGAAACACAAGTATTGGAAAGGTTTGCTTAGGCGCCTCTTCTGGGTCTCATACAGCCTCGACCGGCTCATCTCCGCCACAAGTGGACGGGAAATGTATTACGATCTGCGAGACTCGATCGTCGACGATCTCTGTATCGCTGACTTTGAAGCCAGCCAGTTCCAGGCTTCTGATCTCGCAACCTGCGAGAAAATGGTCAGCTTGGCCAGGTTGGTCGATCGGGTTCAATGTGCCCACTATAGGCCTCCCATGCACCGCAGCGTTGACGAACGGTTGAATGACGATATCCTAAGGTGGAGTAACAACCCGGGCAAATTTCCCAAGATTGAACGGTTTTTGGAGACATACCATGCGTACGTTGCAGTACTATCGTTCCGGTGCCAAATCGACACCATTGGCTTGATGCTCAAAAAAACGAACGGAGGATTGCTGGCGATGATTAGCCATGGGAAACTTCCGTTACAGGAGTATTCCACCAAAATTATCGCCTTGGCTGCCTCCGAGCCCAGTGTCCACCATGTTGTGGTTGTCCACGCCGTATTGCATGTAATTGCATTGTACCAGCTAGCTTCCAAGACGGCCGCCCACGGTGATGGAGACGATTTTCAGCACGAATATCTTCAAGTGACCGAGTCGGCCAAACGGGCACTTGCTGGTCTAGAGCAGTACTGGTGGTTTGCTGAGGCGGCATTAAAGCTCCGGGATGTCATTTGGAATCTGAACTCGTTTGCACATAAATAATACGAACATTCGAAACTGGATACCGATTCGATCAGAGATTCTCTGAAGGTGTAGAAATACGCGTGGTTGCATTTTATTGTAAAAATTCAAAATTTTGCAATTTGTCCAAAAGTCATACAAGCACAAAAATACTGACCTCCCTACCGAGTCAATCCAAGCCTACAGCACTTGATTGCATGCTTACTCTTCTGTTATTATCGCGTGCTCCAGATCTTACTTGGCACGCTCTATACAGGCTATTTCTTCCCCAAGACTACGGATGTACGAAAGTTATCTCCGTGCTCCATGAATGGCAAAAGCGACAAGATAAAGATCCTATTCCACAAGACAAGGAACCGGCGGCCATGCGACTGGTGCCGCAAGAGAAAACAGTCGTGCAAGTTTGTCAACCAAGCCTGTGAACGATGTATACGAATGAACCGTGAGTGCACTTTCCAAGGCGAAAAGAGAACCCCACCTTCGAATGACTTGAGAAACAAGTATTTCGTGGAAGAAAACTCCATATCGCCTCAAGACAAGCTTTCCCAACCGAGCGAAACATCAATAAGTGAACCATCAATCACACCAATGGGTGAATCACCAATAATTATGAGTCAACCGCTCGTGGCGTCTGGGCTTGAATTGTACAGCGGCATGTTCAACTACGTCCAAAAGTCGTCCGACTTTAACATATACTCGCTCTTCAGCGAGGATCCAGATGGAGCACGGCCGTTCAGCCACAAGGAAGACGCAAACGAGCAAACAACGCTAACGAGCCAGCCCCAGATCGAACCCACGATAACCATGTCGGTGCAAGAGGCACAAGAATTCATCTCGCAGGTGGCAGACGCCTACGGCTCCAAAATCTTACTAATATTTTTCACCTACTTCAACCCTTTCTTCCCGTTGATTTCTGGAGAGCAGTTCCACTACATGATGAACCACACGTCACAGCAGAGTTTGACTAAATACGGACACACGTTGTTGGGCTCTATCTTTTTGGTGTCCTTGAAATGCTGGGACAGAAACCAAGATTTGCTTCTAAACTCGCCGCCCGACAACCAACAACTAACCACCGCGTGCTTCACCTTGCTATTGCACGAGTTTGAAGTGGCAACTAATAACGAACAGACAAACACCTTCACCCTTCAAAGCTGCTTGCTCCAGTTGCCGCAAAGAATATCCAACATCACTACCGTGCTCGACACTCTGACCATAGTCCCCGCGACCAAAATATTGAGTATCGCCACATTCCTAGTCAACCGCTTGGGCTTGAGCGCTTTCCAATTCAAAGACGAACTCAATGGGAACTTTAGGTCACAGTCAGAATGCATTGCTCGCAATAACGTATGGTGGGCTTATTATGCCATCGAAAAGTGGTTCTCCTACTTGACGGTCAGGACCAGCACGATAAACGAGGGTT
The DNA here is from genome assembly GCA_030570235.1 of Meyerozyma smithsonii. Classification (NCBI taxonomy): domain Eukaryota; kingdom Fungi; phylum Ascomycota; class Pichiomycetes; order Serinales; family Debaryomycetaceae; genus Meyerozyma; species Meyerozyma smithsonii. The sequence goes on along the minus strand of JAJLVE010000009.1, from coordinate 4,724 downwards.
CATTCGAATTCTTCTCGGAGATCGAGTCGTGGCCGAATTTGTCCTACTATATGACCAAGCAGTTTGACCGACAGCCAAAAGATTCCCCTTCCCTGCCGCTCGAGAAGAATTTAGAACAAATTCATTATTTGGGGTGGCGCTACTTTCAAGAAATGCTAAAGATAACCGTGATACACTCAGAGATATCCTCATACTATTATTCATTGCGTGGGAAGCTTCCAGCCCTGGACATAGGGCTGTCCTTGGATGCCCTAAATGATATCCGCCTCGTATTAGTCAAGTTTCATCAAAAAATTGATGAATGGTGGGAACAGTTGGATCCCGAGTTCAAAAAATACGGACACTCCACCATTAACAAGCACCCCATCTGTGCCAATGGCAGCCTCAAAATTATGCATGAATGTGCCCGAGTGGCGGTATACAAGATATTGCTCAAGAAAATTTCACTATGCATGATTGCCTCGAACAGAAACGAAAACGATGACTCGAGCCTTGTCCAAGCGACAACTTTGAACAAGCTTTTTGAATCCTTACTACTTGAAATTGTGGAATTTTACGAAGAACATCTCAAGTTTGTCACTAGTCTCAAAGTAGGCGACTTGAACTCCTACTGGTATCCGATGCTGAACTATCAATTTTGCTTTTTCGTTCTCAACTTGACCTTGCTATTGGGTCTCTGTATATTCCAGTCCCAGAATCCTCGACGAACCCCGGGAGTCGACATGCACAGCCGGTTCAAGGCAGTGTACCTAGGATACCACAGCTTTCTCCAAAACCGCTCGACCGAATGGAGTTTTCTACTTTTGCCATACTCAGTCACGTCAAACTACGTCCCCTATGTGGACTTGATACTAATGAGACAGGATATCGAGGATCTAAAGCACAACGGTATAATATCATCTCATGGGATTGAACACTTATTTTACGGCCTCGGCGAGCAGCGCGAATCAGAAGATATAGATGGCGATACCCAAGCTGGGCCCATGGAAGAAACATTTGATACGAACACCGCGTCTTTGCTTGAAGCAGTAAATAATATTGCCGCATCTATAGAACTAACATGAACCCAGAACTTGCGCACTATGTTCCTTTGAAAGCTTGGCATAAAACTCATCATCTTGTAACACTTTGAACGCAGAGAGGGCATTTGATTTGGAAGTGACTAATGCAGGCGGCAACGCAGTATCCAACCGGCCAGCAGCTTCAGCAAATCCTCGTGAATGTTGAGCACAATTGTCCAAAGTTGGAATGCTATACATCAAGTGGATCGCTGGCACCTCGTACGACACATTCCCAATATCCGATGAAGCAGAAATATCCTTCATAAGAAAGTTGTCACCAAACACCATGGTCAGCTTGTTGGCATACTTTTTAGTCGACTGATGGCACGCGTCGATCAATGTGGGAACTTGCACCATATCGTGGTAAACAAAAGTCTCCTTCATCGTCATAGTACAACCAGTAGCAAGCGCGGCGGCCTCGACACAGTTTTCCACCCGAACTGCCAATTTTTTCACCTCTTCCCGGGTCTTTGAACGGAACTGGAACACAACCTTGGCCGACTCAGGAATCACATTTGCAACCGTGGGGCCATCCTTAAAGAATCCATGGATTCTTTCATGGGGCGGTAATTGCTGTCTCAACATCGACACGTTAACCCAGGCGGCCACACAGGCATCCAAAGCGTTAATACCCTCCCATGGATCCGCTGCGGCATGCGCGGGCTTCCCCGTGAACTCGTACTCCCGATAAGAAGTAGCAGCGAATGCTGCTGGCACCTGCAAAACATCATGGCCACCTGTGGCAACGGCATGCGACATGAAGGAGGCGTGAACGTTCTTGTAAGCGCCAGCTTTAAGCAAGAAGCATTTCCCACCGAGTTCTTCTTCGGCCGGTGTTCCCAAAAGTTGCACCGAACCGGGCAATTTGAATTTCTGCAATACTCTCACCAACACCAAAAACGAAGCACACGAGCTTGCTGCAATCAAGTTGTGGCCGCAGCCATGTCCGATATTGGGCAACGCATCAGTCTCCGCATTAAAGTTTACCATTCTTCCACCGTTTTCGTACAAGACTTCAAAGGCAGTGTCCACACCGTATGCATGTCTGGTGACTTTGAACTCCCCAAACCCTTCAAAGTACTTGGTAATCAAGTCATGGGCAAAATGTTCCTTGAATGCAAGTTCGGGATGGCTATGGATTTCTCTCGCAATGTTCTCAATATCCTTGTAATATTCTTCGGTGAAATAGTTGATGGCTTCAACTACTTCCGATTCAAGTTCTGTGCTGGATGCTGTCATAATTGCTTACCATGAGAGCAAACATGACCTGTTATATAACAATATTATGGCTCCGCTATCAAAACCTGGGGATCTAGCGATAACTCGGCATTTCCAAAAACGGATATGGCGATGCGCGTCTTCGGACTGGCGGCATAAGATTTGCACCCAATTATCATCGCCAACGTAGTGCTATAGAAACCGGGTATTTGGGCTTACTTACACCGGTCCAGTTAATAGAGCTTTGATGTGGTATTTTGGGCCTCAAATAACCCCCTTCAGTCCCGTATTGCTCGCGTTGCCACAAAAGCGGTGTTGCCCAGTTTTACCTCCGCATTTTGAATCGGCAAATGCGGCTCACCGAGGAAAGGAACTGCTTCCCATAGTCAATGCATAATTATTCCTGTCACTGCAACTTCCAAGTCAGGTAGTGGCATATCTATACCCCGCTTGCCTGTCATCGCCGCGGAGTATATAATAGGATTGCGAACGCCAAGACTGACAATTATTTAACTATGACCAACGAACACGAAGCCAAGTCAGCCGTGCTGTACGACGAACATAGTGTGAGCCACGACGATATTCTCACTTCGGTGAGATCTCCAAATGGGAAGGAGATCTTGGTCTCCGCAGAAGACGCGGATGAGGCCATGAAGTTGGCCAAGCTCATGGGTGACGACGACGAGTTGGACCCTGCCGAAGATCGGAGATTATTCTGGAAATCCACCGCTTATATCCTTCCCTTGATCTGTATCTTGTACGGAGTGCAATACATGGACAAAACCATCGTCAGCGGTGCTGCTATTATGGGATTAAGAGAGGATATGAAGATGGTGGGCGACCAGTTTTCGTGGGTGGGCTCTGCCTTTTACTTTGGATACCTTTTCTTCGAGTTACCCGTTTCATACATTGTCCAGCGGTTTTCTCTCTCCAAGATTGGCGCTCTTTTCTTCTTTGTATGGGGTGTATCCTTGTGCTTGTGTGTTGTCGCCAACTATCCCGGATTCATCTTTTTAAGAGTGGCATTGGGTATGCTTGAAGCGTCAATCACCCCAATCATGGTGATCATAACTGGCCAGTGGTACAAGCTGTCGGAACAGTTTATGCTTGCGGCTGTTTGGTTTTCTTTCTGTGGCTTCGGTGCCATGCTTGGATCTGCCATCTGTTTGGGACTCGTTACCCACGCAGCGCTGTACTCTATTGCTCCATGGAAGATTTTGTTCATTGTCACTGGACTCATTACCGTCGTTCTTGCAGTGGCATTCTACTTCTGGATCCCCGACTCGCCTGCGACTGCCTGGTTTTTGTCCGAAGAGGAGAAGATTATCGCCGTCAAGAGAATTAGAAAGAACCAGCAAGGTTTCGGTAACAAACATTTCAAGAAGCACCAGTTTATGGAGGCAATCAAGGACCACAGAACCTATATTTATTTTTTCTTTGGCGTGGCAACTTCTATCCCCAACGGTGCCTTGACCACATTTGGAGGTATTGTCATGACTTATATTCTTCAATACTCCGTCAAAGAGACCTTGACCTATGGTATCTACCAGGGTTTGATCGAAGTTCTCGGCTGTATTCTCGTGGCATCAGCAATCAAGTTTGTCAAGCAGCGTATGATCATCTGTATCTTCGGATGTTGTCTCACTTTGGTGTTTTCAGGAATGCTTGCATTTGCCACTGATCCCCTCGCTCGTTTGGCCGGATGCTTATCCTTGGGTGTCTCGGTTATTGGAAGTTTTACCATGCTTTCAAACTTTTCTTCGAATGTGGCTGGCCACACCAAGAAAGTTACCGTAAGCGCCATCTTTCTCGTTGGGTATGGAGTGGGAAATATTATTGGTCCTCAGACATTTATTGATAGTCAGGCTCCCGATTATGTTGGTGGCCAGATTGCCATGGTTGTTGGTTATGCAGTCACATTAGTGTTGGCTATTGCACTTTACATCTCTTATATCCTTGACAATAGGAGAAGAGACAGGATGGTTGCCAACGGACAAATCCCCCCTGAGAGCCCCGACAGTAATGCAGCATTTGCTGACTTGACTGATAAGGAAAACCCATACTTCAGATATTCCCTCTAGTTTTATTTCATTACAACTTTAATATAGTTAACTTAATACTTCGAAAGGAAAATGTAGAATTTGCCTACTTTTTCTGAAGTTTTGTAGCGTATAGGGTGTTCAATTTGTTCGATAACAGAAAAAAGATAAGGGTGGTTGCAGGTGGTTGTAAAATCCGGCATATTAGAATAAAAACCATCCACCAATCAACCTAACCAGGAAGTCACCCAAAACAGCGGGAAAAAATGGCCTGTACTGCTGTACTGGTGTACTGGTGTACTGGTGTACTGGTGTACTGGTGTACTGGTGTACTGGTGTACTGGTGTACTGGTGTACTGGTGTACTGGTGTACTGGTGTACTGGTGTACTGGTGTACTGGTGTACT